>VCMS01000029.1:0-299149 GCA_022539475.1 Gracilaria domingensis
GATGTAGAGCGGCGATTTGTTAACTGGTCACCCGGAAAATCAGCATCGGAATACGTGGCCAGAGAAGGGTTGGTTTCGTTGCATTTTTTGCTGCGAGGATAGTATAGTCCATGGTTGCTAGGTGTTTCAAATATCTCGCTACTGATTTCGGATGTATCCAGTGTCTGGCAGTGGAGTTGTTCAGTGTTAGAGCTAGCTTACCTGTGACGAACGCGATGTCAGGTGGAGTACAATCTGCTGACCAACGTAAGCAACCAACGACCTGACAGTATTTTGCTTTAGATTGTGGAAGAATTTTGTCGTCACTGGTTGGTGGATGGTAGCCTACACCTGATTTGAGTAATGTTTTCTTTCAATTAGCGTTCTGTAAAGTCCGAATGTCCAAAATCTAACGAATTGTTTTGGTCTGAGAGATCGACACTGACACATCTTGATGATTCGTTATGTTCCATCCCAGATATTGTGTTGGTGTGCCTAGCCTTTTGATGTCATACTTGTCTTTCAATTGCGCGAACAGAGTTTTAATAAGGCGTTTGTAGGTGCCTGTAACTATAAATTCGTCAATATGTAAACATATTATTGTGTATGAGTCAGGAATTTTGCGTTTGAGGAGCAAAGCAGGATCGTTCTCTGACTATGTCTAGCCGAGCTGCTTTAAATATTTCCAGGCTTTGGCGAGGAATATATCGTCTGTGTTCTGCAAAGTGGAATATAGTCTGTTCGCTTTGGAAACTAAGCTAGTTTTTGGGCTATTTGGGGCGCGCGAGGGGGTGGCAGAGGCTGGCACTCAAAAAATTAAGAAATTTTGGAATATTGAATTCCATCTCGCGCAGTTTAATTCTTGGGTCTCCTAGTTTTTGTAGAGGTTCTACTTCGCCGCACCACCCCATCCACTCTTTTCCGCGACCCTCTCTCAAATCTGCGCTCGTGCTAGTTTGCGTTTCCATTTTCTCCCAAGTGGCGATGCAAGTCGCAACTCATCTCATGTCAACCACCCTGCTATTCATTCTCATCCATCATGGCTCCCCACCTTAGAATTCTAGAAGCAAATTTATTTACTTTGCGCTCTTTGCCGCGAGAAGAGCCCCGCCGACTGCACCTATCACTCGCTGTCGCCTACCGATTTCGTCGTGCGTCCCGCCGCTTCCAGGTACAGCCCGACCATGTACTCACGGCACATCGCCGGTGCCATCTTCGCGCCCTCCGCCTCCCGCGCGTTGGACGCCACAACCATTGGCAGCGCGCTCATCACACCCCAGAACAGTTTCATCCTCTCGCCAAACTAGCCCTGTTGGAGATGATGCCTTTCGTGTCGGTACTGTTCCCGCAGCAGCGTCAGGCTCGGCTTCATTGCCACCAACTCGCAGTTGCTCCATCGCGCGATGTACGCAGTCATCACTCCCGTGTCGGTTACCCCGTAAACATCCGCACGGCATCCACCACAGAAGCTTGGGAACGCTTCCTTCATCTTCCCGAATGATACAGATCCACTTTCGTCCTTTATTTCAGTCCTAACCTCTTCGAATGCACCTGCTGCCACGATTTCGGAGGACACGATGCCGACGCATAGAGAGAAGCTGGAGAAAGCGCGAAAATACGTTCAGTTAGAGCAGATTCGGAAGAGAAGTAACCTCCAACGGTCCTGAACGATTTAGTGAAGGTACGTATCATAATATCAATACTATGCGTATCTACACTATCATAGTGATGATGCCCCGAAACACCTCGTTTGGTCGGTCCAAGGGCGCCAATGGAATGCGCCTCATCCACGTATAAGCAGGCATCATTCTTATTTTTGACTGCGACAACCTGGCAAAGATTGCACATCTGACCTTCCACTGAGTACATACTCTCGACAACCGTCATGATTCGTTTCCACAGAGGGCTCTTGTCAGGGTATCCCGTAGCAATGCCAACAAGAATATTACTTTCCTACGATTCTGCCAAATTATGTTCAAACACGCGAATCCTGGCGCCGAATGAGCGACCGTCGACCATGACAGACGCGTCATTCATCAGGCCGGAGATGGCGAGATCGCCCCTACCCACAATAGCTGGGATGATCTGCCAGTTGGTGGTAAGGACGGTGCCAACCACGATGGCATCTTTCTTACCAAAATCTTTGGCGACCGTGCGCTCCAGCTTGCGTACAAGCTCAGAGCGCCCCGTAGACACAGACACATTGCACGAAGCGACACCACACTGATCTAAGACATCGGTGACGTACGAGTGAACACTTTCAAGAACCTCAGCATACCCCAGGTAATTGCACCTGCCCAAGTTACGAAACCTCGTAACCCTGGCAGTAGGGTCCGGAGACATGGAAGAATGCTCGGCCGCGGGAGTGACATCGGCCTGAATGGGCGTGTACGCTGGATGAACCAACCAACCAACGGGGCATCATGCGCGCTCCTTAGCTCTCTTCAAGACTTCGCCCATATGAACATCAATTTCGGGCTATAAATGGCCGATTAGTGGCCGTAATTATTTCCAAAATAGATTTAATTGGCCGTATAATGGGCGTGTACAGTACAGTGGCCATTTGGATGCCTTGCCGTATTGTATTCTATGGATCGTTATTGGTACAAAATGTAGCAGCAGAGATAATGATGACGAAATATGGTCTCCATTGGACCCAGATCATACGACGCAATTATGATTTGGACCAGTTCCACGTCATTTATTTCTATTCGCTACTCTTCTCAGCTCACGTCCTGGCGCGCCTGCTACCGGCGCTGGTCACAACGCTCTCTACGCCGTCCGCTGCCGCGTGCGGTGGGTGCCTGCACCAAAGGCGCGCCGCTCCTCCGCGACGCGCTGCGCGCCATCGGCTACACCGCGCTGTTCTACCTAGCGCTGCGCATCCCGTCGCTGCTACTGGCCGACCCCACAGCCGCCCCGCGCTTCTCCTCCAGCGCGAGCGCGCTGGCGCCCCCGCCGCCCGTGCGCACCGCCGCCGAGTAGGCGCTCGTCACGCCTGTCGCTTTTCGTGTCGCTGAGCACGGGCGACTCGTCGCCATTTCGCGCCGCCGCGCTGGGCGCGCTCATGCCCGCCATGCTCGACGCGCGCCCGCTGTGAGAGCCGGCGTGCGCCACCGCCGTACACTGGGCTGAAGACATCTTCTCCTTAGCTGACACGCACGCGCGCCTTATCGAAGTCCTCGCCGCCTCCAACGCCAGCCCACGCGTCATGCAACTCGCCGCTGCCGGGATGCGCCGGCGCAAACTCGCGCGCCACGCCGCGCTAGCGCGCGGGAGCCACCCCCGCCGCTTGCGCCCATTATCGCAGTGTACGGAGCGCATTGCGAGCGCCACTAGCCGCGTAGCTGCTCCGTGCGGCATATCTGCTGTTTGCGCTGGCGCTGCCTAGTGCAGCAGCTCGCGCCGGCACGCCGGTTGCAGCTGCTGCCCGCCGCCAATCTGCACGTGCTGTTGCGCGCCGACGCGGACGCGTTGCACGCGCTGTGAGCCGCGCTGAGCACCGCGCAGCAGTGGCTGTTGCAGCCGCGCTGGCGGTGGTGCTGCTGGCTTCGAACGCGCCCCCGCTGGGCGAGCAGGTGGCACGCGCGCTAACGGCATGAGCTGCAAGACTTGTTCTCGCTCATTGCCCCCCAGTCTGCCTTGGGAGATGTATTTGTGCGCTTCTCGTCGCCGTCTGCTGCGACGCGCTCTCCAATATCGTATACTTCCCCCAAGGGTCAGCAAGATATTGTTGGAAACCTCGTCCGGTCTCTGACCGCCGGCGAGCGGGCTGCGGTGATCGTCCCGGGCAATCAAGGAGTGTTTCTCGAGTTCAGCGGCGTGGAAGTGGAATCAAACACGGCTGACGCGCGCTCTGGTACCAACGAGGAGCTCTGTAGTCCGGCTCAAGACATGGGTCAACCTGGAACAGTCGCAAGCGCGCAGCACTGGCAGTTCCCTCTTGAATAATGATCATCATTGATATGATATCGCCGCCGAACAGCTTCGACTGCACGTGAAGAGTCTTTTGCTGCGCTTGTATGTGTACTGCCATCACCCGATATAGAGCGTTCGCATTGCTATGCGCTCAATTATATCGCGGTGGTCAAGGCTTCTGGTCACGGCTCAGTGGCCGAGGCGATCAAGGCGAACTTGCTTGCAGTGACGGACCACTGCATCAAGTCAATCGTTTCCCGGCAATGGCGTTCGCGAGAAGCGGGGTGCGCCGCGCTTCGCGACGTTCTTGCCTCCCGCACATGGGAGGAGGTGAAGGACTCTTTAAAGGATTTCTGGTACTACACACTGAGGGCTATGGATGATATGAAGGAAAGTGTGCGAAAGAGTGCTCAAGGCACTGGAAGGGCACTCTCGGAACTTTCGATATATCTACGTAATCCAAACTATTTGGGTGAAGAGGAATCGGCTCAAGCCGTTGACGTTGTACTGTCTGTGCTTATGACGTCCTTCACACACAGCGCCGAGGAGGTGAGAGCGCTCGTGTCAAAGACTCTGTCCGAGATCACACGACATGGAGGAACGGCCTTGCGGTCGTCTGTGCCGGATTTGATCGCGAATCTGTTGGACGTTGCGACAGAGCTCGAGCCGCAAATCTTAAACTACGCGGAGTATCATGTAGCCTCACCGGAGGAGCTGCAAAACGCTCTGGTCTCTGCAGCGAGTATGTCCTCGTCCTCTTTGATCGAGTCGCTTGAAAGGCTCATAGGGCAAGTTGACGAGACAATCGCGGCGGAGGTGGTTCCGAATCTGGCACGATTGGCTCACGTAGGAGTGGGAATTCCTACGCGTGCAGCGACGGCAAGGTTGATGTCGAGCGTTCTGCAATCCAGAGCAGTGGTCATGGAACCATATGCTGCAAAGCTGCAGTTTTCAGCTGCAAGCGCTGCGGGCATGGAGCGCAATGCAATGCTTCGAAAGGCATGGTGCAAGGCCGCTGGCAGAGGTTCAAAGTTGTGCCGCGTCGATGAAGTTGCAAAGTATTGCAAACAAAATTAGCAAGAAGGCCACATCGGAGTATCCTCGGGATCGCGCGCTTGCCTCGTCTCTCGCTGCTGGGTTGTGTCGGATGGCGCCCGATACGACCCAGCAGCACGCAAGCTCTATACGGCCCTTCGCATACATGGGGCGCCCTGAAACAGACGACGACGCAGAAGATGACAGCAAGAACTGGAAAGACGCCTGGAATAAAGGTGCGCCAAGTACTCAGGCCGGGCTTCGTTTGTACGCAAAGGCGATTGTTGAAGTATGTGAGCAACGGCTATCTACTTCTGCTCAGTACCGCGTGAAAAGGAACGCCGCAGCCACGCTAGGGGACCTCACGAACGCTTCAAATGACATTGTCGATGTACAGTACATGTCGCGAAGCGCAAAAACGTTGTTAGCGGTGCTTCCAGGTCATATTTGGAAAGGACAGCATGTTGCAATTGAGGCCATTGGGTCTTTGGCAGATTTCTGTTCAAGCGCATCTTTGTGGGAGTCGTGCGGAGAGAGCGTAGCTGTTGTGCAGCCTGTGCTGTCCGAATTTGATCGAGGGAAGAAGGATTATCGAATTGCAGCAATTGATGCGGCGAGGAAGGTGCTGGTTAACACCCGAGAAACCGTTTGCATGTACGAGAAAGTCAGGGACCACTTGCCAGAGCTCGTGTCTCCAAACTCGTCGGATGTAAACGCTAGCGTACCAAATGTGTCACAGATGGTGTGGGAAACTGGGTCTGATGCAGATGCTGTTGATGCTTGGAACAAAGCGCGAAAGTCGCAAAAGCTATTGTGCAAAGCAGCGATTCAGTGCCTGCAATCTTCAATCACAGGGGTGGCGGGCGTTGAGAAGCTAGAAGAACACGTACTTAATTTGCTGTGTGTGTTTGAAGAACTGATGCACAACGATTGGGACATTCGACTAACTGTACTTCAAGCCATTGAGAAGTTGTCCGAACGTTTCTACAAACATGAACTGCAATTTAGAAACTGCCTGGAGCGCACTGAGGCATTGATTAAACGATAAGTAAACCTCAGCAAAAACGGCATTCACGAACCCAAGTATAAAGTGCTAAGAAATAGTGGGTTAACAATTCTTGATCACTTGGTCAACGTTTCCAAGGATTCTACGGCAATGAAGGGTGTGATTGTAGAAGACACGCTAATTGCGATCCAGAGGTCTCGGAACGAAGATTGCGTTGGCATTTCGTGATCATAGTTTAGGCTGGGGCTTTTGAGGTTGAAAAGTAGAGCTTAGGCAGTTAGGCAAAGAGGTTCGGCTAATCTGTGTGTTTACGTATCTACCTGGTGACCGTCCAACGACTATGAATAACTCAATCGCGTGCCACTCACTTGGAAGCGCGGTCCCTTTTAGCTCATTCTAGGTAATCCAAGTAAGCTTTGAACGCAACTGAAGCTAGTTGTAATCGCCTTTACATGCGTGCGGTGTACGCGTCGGTAGTTACTCGTTAGGGGATGCTGTGCTTGAGACCTTGGGTGAGCACCAGACGCATGTGTTCCATCTGTTCATGCCGAATGAAAGCGCGTTAACTCTGCATCATCACCCGCGGTGCATGTGTATAAAAGAAGAACAGAAAGCTAATGGTCTGAACTCGGAACCGGCGACCACATTCTGATGACGACGATAGAGTGCATCAGTGACGGCTTTTCAGGATAATCTTGTTTCCCTCGAGGTGCCAATGATGTCGCCCAAAGGCTGGCAGTAAGATTTTCTCGTGGTGTTAGACCATTCGATGCACTTTCCGCACGGCCAACGACATCTTATTGACATGGTATACGCCAACTCTCAAAAGCGCTTGAATGAGTACGAACATGATAAGGGTACCACTTCCGCCAGGAGACTGCTCGGTGATGCTCTCGTGATGATCCACCAACTCCTCGTTCAGATCATCATGCGAATCAGAAATGTTATGCGTCTTCTACTTAAGCGCACGCCGCGAGTTATGAAGGCCTTGCAACTGGCTAGAAAACCTGCCCGAAGCACGCGACAAGTCGCCTGCAGTAGCCTTAAGAGGTTTCAAAACGGCCACCAACTGCCACATGTCGCCCTTTTGTTTCTCCATCTCGCGAATGAGTTGCGCAATGATTTGGCGCACACCCTCCAGTCAAAGCTTTCTTTCTTGCGCATTCTCGTCGCCGAGGCCCTTGAAAATGGACGTCATAGAGTTGTACACCTCGTACACCTGCAGGTCTGAAGAGCCTGAGATCGACGAGGTGGCGTCCTCTCTGCGGTGCATGCGCGCGGTAGGGTTCAGATCGGTGCGATGCGGAGGCGGAGCAGGGGCGGTGCTGTCATTGCTACACCACTGGAGCTACCATTGAAAGCCGGCGGCACGTAGCCGCGCGAATTATCGCTCTGCTGCTGTTGTTGATGCTGTTTCCGCTGTTGTTGCTGTCACAGACCACGGTGGTCGGTCCGTAGTTCCGGAAGCAGAACCGGCGCCATACTGCTGCGAATAGTAGTCGGATCGATAAGTGTGGGCAACCTGAGCGGATTCATGAATGAAGACGGCGTCGTGGACCTCATGATTGGCAAAGAATGGCCGGTCTCAGCAGGGAGTGCGAGGAAGCCACCACCAGAGAATGGCAGCTGCACACCCCAAACCTTGAAGCACGTATGCCAGCGTTGTGGGGCGCGTGGGTTCATAGCGACGCCCACGTGAAGATTGCCACCGAGCAGCTGGACTTACACGCGAATCGGGTGGTTCATCTCAAGCGAGCAGCCCTCGAAAAGCTCGGTATCCGCGCCATCGGTGTCAGGCTTCCATTGCTTGGTTCCGTCCGACACATAAACGTACATATGGGCCACATTTCGCGTTCGAGAGTTGGAAAAGGTGTCGATAATGATGCCAAGCCCCACAAATGTATGCGCAATACCCATGGCATAGCCTAACCTCGGGCGGTCCCACAAAAAGAAGAAGTCCATACCATTGGCAGGGTCATGCAAATCGCGCACGGTATCCAACTCCACGTCGAAGTAGCCGTTGACGTTTTGCGTATCGGTGGCAATGTCGTTGTAGAACAGCGCTTAATTTGACTGGCTCGCCGACATGAGGAGGACCACGTCGCGACCGGTGCGGCTGCGCGTGATCATGGTCGTGCCCAGCTGAAACCCGTCGGAGACGGGGTCACCGGCGGCGATGGGCCTCGTTCGGGTGCCGAAAGGAGAGGTCCGGGCCTCCCGCGCCCAGGTAGAGAAACTGGAATAGCTGCGGGTTTTGCTGCTGTCACTACAGCAGCGACGGCAACGCGAGGGCTCTGGCAGCCAGCAGTAGCAGCACGCAAATCGGCGCGAGACGCGGCGTCGACGACGACTCACGGCGGGATGGCGGCGACGGTGAACGAGTGGCGCGCGCGAAAGTTCGAGAGGCTGGAAGCGGGGTCCGTGAGCGAACGGAGGGCGTGGTTTACGGGCGGTATGGCAGGGTGCCAGTGATGACGGGCAACGGCAGCGATCCCCACGCGGAAGTGCACGCGGGGGTGGAGCGCGAAGGAGCCTAGCGCAATTGTACTGCACGTACAGCGCGCATAAAATGACTGAAGCGCGCAACATGCGCACATTGGAAGGCGTCGCGCGCCACGTCACATCGACGACGCACAGCTCTGCGGCGCGAGACAGCCGCGCGCGGAGTGCGCCGCGCACGGGAATGCGCGCCCTCGCGCGCGTCAGCGAGGCGCTTCAGCTCGAACAGCATGCGCTACGTTTTGGCTGGCGTTGCGTGCGGTGTGTGTTTTAGAAGGTCTGTGGACGCTACCAGAATGAGGCGAAAACGTGCCCGCGGGTGGATGGGGTCGGTCGTGTTAGGGTAGGTACCCTAACACGACCGGACCCCCCCGCCCGCGGGCATAAAATCGTACATTTTTCAAAAAATCGGCCAAAACGTGCCCGCGGGCGGGGGGGTCCGGTCGTGTTAGGGTACCTACCCTAACACGACCGACCCCCCCCGCCCGCAGGCATAAAAAAGCACATTTTTTAGAAAACCGGCCAAAACGTGCCCGCGGACGGGGGGGTCCGGTTGTGTTAGGGTAGCCACCCTAACCCAACCGACCCCCCCCACGCCCACGCGCACGTTCTGGCCATATTTTGGCACCATGCAGAGACCTCCCAAAACACCTTCCTCCACACCTCCCGCACTCATTACGGTGCACCTGCCCGCCAACACGTGAACGCTGCTGGCCACGTGGATTGGCGGGAGGTAAAAGAGCTGTATATACAACGCCGGCTATACATCAATGAGAGTATATCTCGAGTATTATAAGCTCTTAAAAAGCACAATTCGAGAGCGCAGTGATTACTCGCATAAGTCTAAATCCACTACAACCACCTGTTCACAGACAAATTTTTAAACCGTTTTGCAGCGTTTCCAAACCTCCCAAAACACAGTTTGATGCATTACTCACAGTTTTTTGGTTGCAAGCACAATATACATTCATTAGACAAGACTCAACTAGTTTTCGTATCCAAATGATGCTCATCTAGTAAAAAAAACTCACGACCATGTGTTTGCTACAAGTTGTGTACTTATTGACAAACTACACTATTTACACTGCTCAGAGCAGCACGGTGACGAACTACGAAAGCGCCTCAACACTTTCACGCACGAAAGTGGTAATGCGCCGGGATGAGCTGCAGATAAACAGAGTGATGACAGTAGGTAGCTACTTAAAATACTCGCCACTCTTGTTTTCGGTGAAGATACAAATTCACCGATGATGTAGATGAGGTAATATCGTCTAGCATGAGCCCATCGGCTCTGGCTTTTTACGCTAATATCGAAATTTAATTGGTTCGTTCTGACGGGCTGGTAAACAGCAAAGAAGGCCTTCAACGATCATAGAATCCCTGAATTATAGTGGTAGTGGATTTCTCTGCGGAACACTAAAAGAACCAAATGGAGTTTTGATCAGCTAACTACTACATGATCCTCACAGGTTTAGAGAACGGGGGCTGTAGCAGCTCCTATATGCTAAATTCATTCAGTATAAAAATCTATGGAAGAAAAACGCAACCAGAGTGGTAGTTGAAAGCAAAACATATGGTAGTTATGAAAACCCTTCAGCCCGGCATGCTTGGGCTTGTAGCACATGACAATAGTTCCAATATTGAACTCCTATCGCTTCGCCTCTCGGTAACAAGGCCTGTCAGCAACAATACAAGAGAAGATATAAATCGACGTGTTGTGGAGATACCGTAAAATGCTGCCAAAGGTGTTAGTTCTTCTTCTGTTAAGAGCCGTTATAAAACTTCAGAGTTCCACTTCCAGAGCTATGAATTGCTGCCGACTACGTTGTCGAGCAGCATTTGGAGGCTTCAATCTGCCACCGAAGAGACGAAATAGAGCTTTCATTACATCATGGTTCACTAATGCACCTATAATTATTCCAAGCAACGTCCGAGTACTGAGAGAAAATTTTTCTGATTGGGGCCGTGTCCTGCGCTCCCCATCAGATTTCAAAGAATTCCATCATGAAAGGAAAATATGTCAATGTCTTTGTATGCTTTGGCCTCCATCATTCAAAGGAGATCTGCCTTGGTGAAGGTTCCATTCAGTAACCTGCCTTTCTTCGTCGTGGACAAATCTAAAGGCAAACTTCTGACAGAAAAGTTGCATTGCATGGAAGATAGATTTGCGTTTGTAAAGTTCTGGATTTGAGTACGTATCGTTCGAAATGAACGTGACTCGGATCATCCGCTCTAAGCACTGCAATAGAAACATGATGATTCTATTGCAGTGCTTAGGGTCTCTGACTACAGTCTCTCGATTTCTGGAATATTAATCAGTTTCAATATGCCGAGATGCAAGTTGCGTAACTGTTCGAAGCGAGCTCTCCTTGTTTCAAACAGACTGCATAGAAATAACCCCTGGATGAATCTTACGGTCAAGGCGATTTTGATGGACGAGAGAATGAGAGATATGGAATTGGAACGCATGAAAATATCCGACTTGGATCTCGTCTCCCTTGTACGACGTAAGTTTCTTTCTCCTTCGCCCTTCTTTGCATATTCGAGAATAACTGAGTATGTCTTTCTGACGCTTTTAGTGTGGTTTTGGGAGAGTCCAGTGAATGACGTAAGAACATTACCGCCTAAAGATGAGGGAGGGGCTTTGCATCTATGACAAGGGCTTTCCGTTTGGCTCCTATGAAGAGTAGACAGAATGTCCTTAGCCTCAGAATATCCGCACAAAAACTTGCTGAGGATGGCACACTCGATATACTGCGTCTTCGCCGATGAACTGAAAACCTTTCTGCATTAGATGTATAATTTGCTACAGGACTTGACGAAGAGATTCTTGAAGGATGTGCATCCTGGAATCGCGTAGAGACTTGCTAGAAACGAATGGCATTGCGTCTGCTTCAGATGCGAAAACCTGTACCAGTGTTGTAGGAAAGTATGCCACTACTGTGAGGTCATCACGGATGCGCTTACGGCGTAGCTCGTCGGAGAAGTTGAGAAATATGAGGTGAAGAGTACAGGCGGTAACCGATGTTTGCTTTAGAGTTGTTGAAGACTTATCGGTGTATACATGCAGAATACCTACGAAAGATTCACTGTAACTTATTTCTTGGGAGTACCACACTATTCTACTGTCCAAAGAGCGCATGACCATTTCCTTAAGTTCCGAGGTGGCGTCTCTTGCGAGAGAGCCGGACATGGGGTGAGATTTTTTCGTGGAGTGGGTCTGAGGTATAGGGTGGAAGAATGTGTTTTCGTTGTTAGCCAACTGGAGCTGTTTCACAAGTGTCTGAACGGGGGTCTCTCGTGTAGAGGGTGGCGCTGAACTTACATCCTTCTGGCGAGACAGTTCTTCGATTGAAACCGTCTTTTGAGGCGTATCGTTCGAAAATGGCGTTCTTCAATTCTGTACAGCGCTTGGAACTTGTTATGGTCTCGTTGAATCGCTTTTGCGAGAATCGCGGGTCCCGAAGTAGCCCAATTAGCTCGTCTGCTTCACGATGACCAAGGTTGGAAGCTACTGAAGCCAGACAAACCGTGAGATAATCCATATGCAAATCACCGAGGGCCTCCTCAGAAGGCACTGAGCGTGGACTGCTTCCGTGTTCTGGCTCTAATGCCGCGGGACCCGGGGAAGGAGAAACACAATGCGAAGTGTCCGGAATGAGAGGGGCGCACGGAGTGGGGTCAACGCTGTCCTCGGACACTGGAGGCTCGGGAAGGCGACAAGGGGCAGTGACCGTTTCGGAAGATGCGGGCGCGGGCGCGGAAAGCTTGAGACGCTTGCTTCTCCGAATGGGCCGCCTATTTTCATCTTCCAGCGCGGCTTTCAGACGAAACGGGCAACGGTTAACATGCTGTTGAAGAGATAGCACTCCTCGGCGAGTAACGAACGGGCACCCACGCTTCTTATGTGTACAGTAGTAGATCATGGGAAGAAGAAATGAAGGAGAAACGACGACAAAGACGGCAAAAGAAGGTCATTGGAGGGGAGAAGGAGGTCAGGCGACAGTCAAGATCGACGTCAAGCTGAGAATGGAGAATATAATTTGAGTTTAAATCACGTGCTTTCGTTCAAAAAGGAACGTAGGTACACGTCGACCTCAATAGAAGGGTGTACTTCTCGTATTATCTACCACTGGTTATAAACCTGAGGTTTCGCAACGTTGTACGCTGTACACCTGTCCAATCTCGCACAGAAAAATAAATCTCTTCCCTCCGCTGCCGCCGCCGCGCCTCCGCCGTCCGACCTATCGTTACCGTCGTGATCCGTGCCATCCACATCCTCGCGTTCTACTCCGCCGGAGTAGAACGCGAGGATGTGGATGGCACGGATCACGAGCGGCGCTCCGTCGTACCTTTCTCCGCCCTCGCACTCGCTACGAAGTAGAGTGCGTGGAAGAGAATGAGGTACGCTTCATGTCCGCCTAATGGACGCCTCCATAAAGCGGACATCATCCGTATCTCACGGATGTATTCCGTGCAGTCTTTCCGTGCAATCTTTTTGTACGTGCTTCCATATCCTTCTACGTATCTTTGTTCTAAACTAACCAATCCTCACCACGTCTCTTCGCGCTCAGCGACATGTACACGGCAGAAAATAAGCTTTGGGTTACTTTCGCGAGTTACTAGGTCCCTCGACTTCTCTAGCGCATCGTTTCTGTTTTGCTTTATCAATGGTACGTTCCATCGCATTTCAAATGTATCCAACGGAGCATTGACTAACTTGATCTTGAAAGAGGAAATGGAATTGGTCGTTTACCTGCCTCACTGTTCGGGATAGGCGATTCTGGTACTTGGTTGGGACATAGGCTGCATTCTCGTTTATCGCATCTTGCGGTATGTTTACTGCATGGGCATTCTTGGTGTCGTTGCTTGTGAGTTCTCGCTTCGACACCTTTCGCGTTTTACGATGAATGGATTGCTGGTAATCTAACCGATCCCTTTTCTTCTTCTTCTTCCTTTTGCGATTTACTAGGTCCGTCGACTTTTCTAGCGCAACGTTTCTGTTTTGCACTATCAATGGTACGTTCCATCGCATTTCAAATGTATCCAATGAAGCATTGACTAACTTATGGATACTTTCTGCTTACGTATACAGGTAAATGACTTTTGATGCGGACGTTGCTCACGAGTTGCAGGTGCACGTTTTTAGGGGGAATTGCGGTATGTTTGCTGCATGGGCATTCTTGGTGTCGTTGCTCGGGAGTTCTCGCTTCGACACGTTTCGCGTTTTACGATGAATGGGTTGCTGGTAATCTAACCGATCCCTTTCCTTCTTCTTCTTCCTATTGCGGCTTACTAGGTCCCTCGAATTTTCTAGCGCAACGTTTCTGTTTTAGTTTATCAATGGTACGTTCCATCGCATTTCAAATGTATCCAACGGAGCATTGACTAACTTATGGATATTTTCTGCTTGCGCATACAGGTAAATGACTTTTGATGCGTACGTAGCTCACGAGTTACAGGTGCAGGTTCCTCAAGTAGGGAACCATGCATCTGGGCATGGTTCCCTACATGAGGAACGGAGAGGATGAGGCGCTTCGCGCCTCATCCTCTCGGAGTGCGTATGTGTTCTACCGATACCGCAATTTGGTGCAGGTGCCCTCTGCGGCATCTACCGCAGATTGCGTTTACACCCGCTTCATCATGGGGAAATGGTACATGCAATATAGCGAAGTAGTGGTTAGCAAAAGCGGTCGATAGAAAAATAGATACGAATAAAACGGTATGATTTCATAATAGACATCATCTGTACTAGCAGCAGTATTCCATGCGTTGCAGGGTATCATTCCGCAGAAGGTATCGTGTAATGTGCACCTTAATGGAAACTGAACCTAGACTTCGCGAAATACCGTTCAGGTAGCCCTCGACTAAAGAACTAGCACGAGTGGAAAACCCACCAGTATTTACTGCACAGCGATTCTGGACGACCCAAGCAATTATCTTCAAATTTTGAAATAATTGATCTCGATATTTTTTCAAAAAATTTACTGGACGACCCTTGCCACTTTCTGGACGACCCTCGCCAAAAACTAGCATCTGCAAGAGACAGACGATGGCCCTCTGGAAGTGTGCCGTATAATCTGAGCATTAAATGACCTCCCTTCTGGGCGTCTTTGTATGAGCCACTGAACTAAGAATGTTTTCTTGCATATACCGGGGTCCTGTGTGCATATTCTTCATGAGTGAAGGCTGTCGTTGTGTGAAAGTGTTCTTGGACGAGCTTGTGTTGTACCTTCAGGGCTAAAGGCAGTCTGACCGTAGCTTTGTGTGACAGGTGTGCTGACGTATTATTGGGGTCGTAGTCTTGGTGAGGGGCCATGCGGTCGCCCATAACTGAACATCTCGCTTTGTGTCCGATGACATCCCCTTCGCTGTTGCGCTTATATCGATAGGTCATGGTCAATAGAATTAGCCGTTTGGGGAGTTTGGATTTTGGTAGCCATTTTATGGCTCCTAGTGCGTCGAATTTGGACAGTTCTTCGTTGCGCGCATTTTCCCACTTTACTGCATCAGGGTAGTGCTGCCTCTGTTTTCTGTGGATTGGTGGTTAGGTATTCTTGGCGTTTTTCCTTGGTATGGGATGTGGTCGGTATGATTTGAAAGCCTGTGAATGTCCCGAGACTGGGTCGAGCTCCCAGTCGTAAGGATCAGGTTGCTGGCGGGGACCTTCCGGTATTGCCCGTTACCTATTGACATGACCATTATCGTTTGGGGGTTGAATCCAAATATTTAGCCGCATCGTGTGCCTCTGCTGTAAAGCTTGTTTTGTTTGGCTGGATCTACTGGTTGTAGCGCATATCCGAGTCGGCCAACTGCAGAAAGGTGCGTTGGTGTCGCCGGAGATCCCAGCAGGGTGTGATACTGCGTTTTGCAAATAGCTGTGTGTGGTTTGAGGTTGTATATGTACGCAACGTGTCTGACAGAATCCTCCCAGTGTTCATTTAGAAGTTCGCTGTGTATGAGATTCGCACGAGCCGCTGACAATATTGGCTGGTTTATTCGTTCGGTAATGGCGTTTTGCTGTGACGGGTGCGGTGTTGAAGTTATATGCATGGTTCCTTGCATCCGAAGTTTTTGTTGAATACCTTTGCTGAGATATTCCCTAGCGTTTTCTGACGGGAAGATGACCGGGTAGTGTCCGGTGAGGTTATAAAAGAGTTTTGATACGAAATTGTACGCTAGTTCACGCCTGTCCGGACTGAAGTGGAGATATAAAAAGAGCGGCTGTCCAGATCGATGAAGGTGGTGAAGAATCTGTTTTTGAGCGTAGAAAGTTGGGGAATAGGCCCACATACATCGGACGTTATGGCTAGAACTCGCATACAGTAGTTGAATGTCTTTCTATGAGGAGATTTTTTGATTCTTCCTTGTTTGCAGCCAGTACAAGATAGTGTGGCGTTGCCTCTCTTCTGTATAGTGGCGTCCGAGATGATATTGCGTGCGACTACGTTAACAAGTCGCTTTGGTGTCGTGCGGTTGAAAACCAGATGCCAACTATGTAGAGCGTCTTTTGATACTGAACAAACAGGGTTTTCGTTGCTGCCGGAGTCTCGAGGTTTGATGAACGCCACGGGCGTGGGGCGGTATATTTGTTTTCGTTTTTTTTGTGATGCGTGGTTTTTGGGGGCTTTCCTCCTTTAATTTGTGGAATTGGTGGTGGAAATGTCGTGGGTTTGGTATGAAAGGGTATTGATAAGAATGTCTGAGACGTAGCTGATATCGGTTTCGCGCTGGACATTCTTCTGGAATGGAGAGTGTAGCAACTGTTGTCTCATAAAGCCGTTCCAAGCAGTTTAATTGGAATGGTCTTGCTAAATATGTACGCATGTGTGTGTAAAGACCACAGGTCCGTATGTTTTCGCAAAAAAGTTGGACGATATCAGGTTTCCTTGGCCATCCTTATTAATTAAGGTGGGGATGCGAAGCTTGGCTCCTTTATTGGTCATTATTGTCAGTGTCACCTTCTTCTTTGTCTGGAGTAGAAGAGGGGACGCAATGGTGGTAATGATGGAAGATTGTAGGTTTAGGTATTGGGCGTAGAGATGAATACAATGGATGGGTTAGCAGCCGAATGTGGTGCAACGCATTCGCTGTATATAATCGCTTTCGCGGTTCAGTCGATGGTACCCGAAATGCAGAGTAGGTACAGCACAGTTGAAGAATATGGCACAGCATTGCTGCTTCTTTTACACGTGTGGCAAGGTTGATTATGATGGTTGGCAAAGCCTTGCTGGCAATTTAGATATTTCTTTAGATATTTTTGCACCTATTGTACAGAGCGTACTGCAGTATATAGTAGCTCGGCCTTCGGCCCTCGCCACCAAGTAGAATCCAAAACCAGGGGGACGAACTAAGCGTTAACCTTCGTTCTGGGCTCTAAGCTACACCGCCTTCGTGTGCTTCTCCACCTCTTCGAGGGTTAGACGCTTCGTGTACGGTTAGTCTAACCTCCTTGTTCACCAGGAGGGTCACCGACTTTATCTTGATTATTTCTGTTTATTGCTGCACACTTGTCGTGGATTCGCAACATTTTATAAGGCTCCGTTTTGCCTTTCTGGGCACTCGCGGCTTACCCCCTTTTCCCTTTTCCTCAGTTTGTTCCTTTCTCCTTCCCCACTTTCGTGGTTCACTTTTGCACCCTTTTCTTCGGTTCATTGCCCACTCTTTCGTGGTTCTTGGAATTCCGAAACGTCGTCGTCGTCTTTACCACTTTTGTGGATTGGTTCCCTTCATCGGAGGGCTACACACAAACTTACGTGGACTTGTAGCCGACCTCTTGGTTCTCTTGCACTCTCACACGTATATCGTGACGGTTTATACTGGTTTACGCCCGGCTCGCGGATCTACTCGTGAGGGGCTCTACTGCTGTCTCCATCTCATATAGGGAAGGCTCCGAAAACCTTTCGTGTCTTCTTTTGTTGTCCGGTCTTGCACTTCACCGAGTTAAAAGTGTACGTACAGTCTGTATGACTGTGAGGTGGCTGCACTTTTTCAAAGGCCTGCAGTGCCTGTAACACTTTTTTGAAAATATCATCAGTGTGCGTAGCAGCTTCGCTCGCACTAGAATGTCCTCGACCACGAGGACGCTTGGCGATTTGGATTACGTCGAGTTTTTTGTTAATGTCTTCTACAGCATTCCGTATACCTTCCCCGCGCGGGCATCGTTGAACGGATTTTGGTTCAGTGACCCAGAGACGGTTAATAACCACTGCAACATAAAAGAGTATTTACTCAATCATTAGCTCCACGAGCCAGGACATCACATCCACGGTTTGAGAACCACCGCTCTACTACTTTTCTGACCAGCATCAAATCTTCTCTTCGACCGTCACCCCTGCATTTCCGTCCCGAGCAGGGCTAATTTTAACGCCGGACTCTTTATCTAACAACTTCCACCTGCTCCACCGCGGCTCTTCCATGCACCTCTGATCTCCCACAGACTCCTTCCGCTTTACTTTGTGAGACAACAGCCAATCGGCATCAACGCTATACATCTTCATCAGGATATAAGCGCCCTCCTCGAGCTCCTAATCGTCTTCCTTCGATATGAAATTCCTCTCAGAGAGTCCAAAACGCTCTGCCAAAGACCGCTCCTTACCCTCTTCAAACGCATTCACAGACTCAACGGCATCCTTCTTCTCACTCTCGCCCTCTTCGAGCGTACCAAATTGCACAGCAACGACACCAGTGGCTTTCACTGTTTTGAAGTGAGTGGCTTTGCGTCGCGTTTCCTTTCTCTCCGACTGCTTTTCTTGCGTTCTTCCTCTGAAGCCCCACGTTTTTGAGCAGTTGCAGCGCGCTTGCGCTCGCATTCATGGCACTTCTGTTGGCGTTCTTCTTCTGGCTGAAGCTTTTGTTTCTGCGGCACGACTTTGCGTTCTTTCCTCTTCTTCTTGGCCTCAACCTGCTTTGCCTCTCGTTCTGCTGCTTTCACTTCCCTTCTCTTCTGCTGGTCTTCTTCTTCTTTCGCTGCCTCTTCCTCAGCAGCCTCTCGTTTTGCAATCAACTCTCCATGGGTAAGATACACAGCAGGAGCGCCTCTCGCAAGTCTTGTGCGATCCACGCTAACCACAACGTTCTCCCACATCTTTGTTTTCGTTTGCGTTCGCTGCATGACGATATCCTCCACCCTCAGTGACCCACTCAGGACGAGACTTTTCACATCGTGAATCTTTGCGGATGCACTTCCATTTCTGCAAACTATATTCATTATATTGTTCCACTCATTGGCGTCGGCCCGTCTCTGCGATCGACGAAGCCGTTCGTCATTGGCCTCTGTCTTACTATTCCACATCGGTTTTTAAGCCAATTGAGAAATGGAAATCCATCGGCCACATTCTCACAGCGTCAAACGCCTTCCTGAAAACCGTGGGTGTCAGAGCCCGGAATCCAGCAACCCCGAGTTTGAACTTGATTCCAAGCTCACCGATGTCGACGAATGCCGTTTTCGTCAAATGTTCGTATGTGCGCTATACCGTTTGGCTGTAGACACTGTTAATAGTCTGATCACAGGCCTGTAAAAAGTAAAACGTGTTAACGGGACTTTGGACGACCTGAATATTGTTGGCTTTCGCTTTCTTCAACCAAGCCCAGCCGTTGCGCGATTTTTGCCCGTCCAACGTTAACAATATTTTCTTGTTCCCAACGTACTTTGGCGCGTCGGTGCGAATGGGGTCTATGGCCAGGTGAATAATATCTTTCGTTATCGACCCATTATCGGTTTTGACTTCAAAGCTTTCTTCAGGATACTATCTGTTCACTGCAAGCCAATTGAGAGTGCCGGTTTCGTCCTTAAAGATCTCGTCAGAAAGAGGTTCGAACCATCGATTCACTGTGTTCTTCCCCGCGAACACGAAAAACGGTGAAAGTTTGTGTTCTGAGGCCGATGCAATAACAGCCACTGTAAGATGTTTTCCACTGTTCTCTGCTTTCAGACGATAGCCGCAAGGCCTCGACGAATTCTTTTTTAGTTGGACTGTCATTGATCGAGACCTCTGTTTCGTCCATGTTCCAGATATAATCAGGGTCGTCAAGAATTCGCGCATTTTCTTTCTCAAAGTGCTTGAGCGCATTCATAAATTTGTCCACATGGTCTGGGTGTTCAGCAGCCAGTTTCGCCGTCTCTTTGTTCTCCAGCTTCCGAAAGGTCAAATCGCGGTGTCGGGCTCTGAAACTGCGGACTCAGTAACCTGTTAGGTACCCATCTGGAAATCCATCGTGACCATCGTTCGCAAGTTCAGCGGCGATCGCTTTAAGGTTTCTTTCGAGACGGGAAAGCCACGATTGGCAACTTCCTCAAGTCTGCGAACGATTGCGCGCTCTTCATGGTAGCTAAGAACCGCACGAAGGCCGCAAGTCAGCTCGTAGACACTGTCGTCGTAAGGAATGTTCTTCTCTGCGCACTCCTTTATGGACGACTTGATGCTCGCAACAGTTCCAATGGAAAGGTTAGTGGCTCGAGAAATGCGTCGAATGCTCACTTTGTTCTTCAACAGATCAATCGGTCTCTGCCGCTGAATGCGTACAGTTTGTTCAAACATATCTCATTTCTTTAGGTTTTGAGTCTGACGTCGCATAGAAAACGTGACCATTGTTTGATCTGGTTCAAAGCGCACATTGTGTTACTTGCTTTGTGCGCAAGCGGAGCTTAAAGTAGTGTCAGAGTCTCCATTGTAGTTTGGCGCGCTTTAAGTCTGAATTGTTCCGTAAATAACATAGATCGATCATCAATATGACGAGGATGGCTCTGGCATACAACTCTGCCGTTTGAAAGTGTCCCGGTTTTAGCAACAAGTGAACTCTTACACTCTAAGCAATGCGTGAAGACCGTCTGGGTTCTGTTGGCGTACAATAGAGCGGGGCTATTGTAGGCTACGAGACCAGTCTCTTTTCGATATTGTTGGTGTTCACCATTGGCCTTTGTTCAACATTGCCTGCGCGGGGAAGGTATTTCGGTTGTTGAAAGTGCCTAAGCGGCCGCGATCTTATGTTCGTTGGAAACGTCGATCGCCGCCGCCTCGAATGTCTGTGAATTGTGTGTCTGTGTGTCTCTTAAAAGTAGAATGGTTGGGCTGAATGATGATATTTTTATATTTTTACAATCGGTTCTGGGTGTCTGCAATGTTCGTTGGTGGGGAATCTAGGCCCTAGAAGAATCTACACACTGTAGATGATGTAGAAAAAAGTGGCCAGGTCCTCCGTGTTTATGACACAAACTTGGGTGGATCCTCCACTTCGCCACTAACGCTTTCAAAGCGCTTGTAGCCAATAAAAATCCTCCACTTGCCCAGGGAAACACTTTGATATCCGCTTGATATTCCTTAGATATGCTTTGGATATCCGAGTGATTTCTCGGATATCCATCTGATTTTCGAAGTTGGATATACGGCTGATGTAAATTAGATACACAACAATGCTCACAATATCCATACCAATGATATTCGTCTGATTTCTGGATGTCCGAATGATGTCTGAGCAGTTCCAAGAGAAGCAACTTTGGTTTTCGAAATCATTCGTCATATCTACTGTTATATCTTTCACAGTAGTTGATGCATGTCTCAAGGGCATCAAAAGAGTATCATTTCGTACATCATCTGTTATATCTACTGGATGTCACAGGGATATCATGGATATACGTAAGATATCCAGATGATATCCAAAAGACATCCGGATTTCAAATCTACGGGGTATCATCCGAGCATCTGTATACTTCTCTGGGTTGGTTCTACATAGCTGCTTCGTCTGATATCACTCCGTCCATTGGCCAGACGCCTCTCAGCGGCATGACTAAAGCCCTAAAGCGCCCAGCAGGGTTTTGACGTCAGCTGCGCCGCGCCAGCGGCGCAGCTGATGTCACAAACGCAAAGAAGTCACTGCGGATGACTTCAACACAATTTGAAATACAAATATGTCGGCGCTTTTGCATCATTAAGCCGCATCTGTCGGTCTCCGCCTGTTTTATGTCTGATTCGTCTATCTCCTCAGCACTAAATCTCGCATCTGCTGAACATTTTTCTCATGCCAGGGCTTCTCTGCTTTCGAGAAGTAGGTTTTGAGCTCGCGTTCACTTCAAAGCAGTATGTGATTCCTGATGGGTCGGAGTAGTTCTGCAGCAGTGACAGGCTGCTTGCGCTCTGAGTCCGGCGCCCATTCTTGCTCCAAATGATCTAGAGCATCTCCTGTCTTTTTATTATTCCACGTCCAGGCTATGGACACATTGAGACAGTGCTCTTTCTTCTCTTTTTCCAGGTGAAGCCAGCGCCGTCCCTTCGGCGCGGGCTGCATTGAAGAAGCAGCACTTCTCTTTCTCTGGCGATGTGCGCAATAATTCACTGCGCGAATAAAGCAACGATTCACTTCATTGGACATGGGAATTTGCAGAGCAGGAAAAGTCTGCTACTGCACTTATGTTAAGCGTCGAAAAATAAGACTAAACCATACGCTCAGATTGTTTGCGTATACGCATCTAAACCAGTATCTCCGAGAACAGACCCAGCTATCACGTTGAGAACTTTTGGACCCTGTTTGACGGGAGGCGAGACATTTTTGGACTCTGAATCAATGTGCTCCTGTTCTGCACGCTTTAGCCTGGTTACATGCTGATCAAAAGCTACTGTATTTACAGCACCGCCGGTCTCCCTGCCGTCCTTTGCAACTCTTCTATACAAGCAGCATTTGCAAGAGCGCTTTCATTCCGTGATGCAAAGGAGTACTTGAGGCATTTAGGGGCACGTCTGCCAAAGGCGCACCAAAAAGCATCTTTTATATGCGGTCATTGACCGTGAGTATGGCCCGTATTGCGTAGGCATGTATCAAAGCGCACCGTTCTAGCCTTCAATCCTTTTTTACTGTTTTTTGTTTGTCTCAGAACTTGGATTGCAATGGCACACATTATCATATATACGTCAAATAATTTACCAGGCGCTTTTATCGTTTATCGCACTACTACAATTACCCAGAGAGATCAATTGATGTCCGGATGATATCCCCAAGATAACCCATATGAGAATTACGTACCCTTAAGATGTTCATTTGATCTCCTTAAGATGTCCATATGATATACGTAAATGATGCTCAGATGATGCATGAAGTGTACCCAAAGAATAACCGCCTGATATGCATATGACGTACGAAGAGATGTCCATTAGATTTTTTTATGTCAAAATGATGCACTGTGGACTTCCGGACATCCATGGGACATATCTTCGTGCATCATATGAATATCTTTGGAATAGTTTTTTATATCCAAAGGACATGTAAAGAGCATCAATTAGGCGCATCCAAAGAAGTACCACGGCATATCATTCGGATATCCTGGATGCGAAGAAGATATCCGACTGATATCTCACAGATATCCCAAAATTTCATCTGATGGACATCCATTGCGCATCACTTTATCTCACAGGGCTAGCTGGTATTGTTCCGATATTAAGTGTCAGGATGATGAAAAATTTGTAGTGCTCGCATGAGCGCTTGAATTCGAGTCGAAGCCAAGAATGGTTGGGTTTGAATACAACCTGGAACAATCTGACTTCGATCTTGTCGAGGATTGGTTCGAGAAATTGTGGGAGTGATCAATCCAGCAGTTTTCGCACTTGGTTCAGCGCCTTCCGCTGCACGTCTACGACGTTTGGAAGGTTTGCGGCGTTCATCAAAAGATCTTCTGCGTTTTCTCGAGGATTTGCCTACACCAGAGTTTAGGTTGTTGACTTCTTTTTGGGTCCTCTAGGATAAAGGGAGAAGATACTGCACGCTGGGCGTGTCAGCGAAGGACTGATCTGGTCTGCTCGGGTACCTCTCCGAGTTGAGCTGCTGGAGCCCATTCCTCAAGTAATCCTTCAAACTTTGGAGAGCCATCTGTCCGTATGATTCTGCCACGCGGTGCATCTGGTTGCATAGCGCTTTGCAGTCGGAGTGCGCAGTATACGACGAGATCTCACTGTGTCCTTTCCTTTGTATCTCCATCTCAAACACTGCACGGCTCTGTCCCTCATTCTCAGAAACGTTTTGTAGAGTTGTATGAGGTTCTAGATGATCCTTTGCGTTTCTTTGCTTGCATTCTTCGCCGGTATTCGGCACAATGTTCATTAAGGCCGAACCCATTCTGGCCCTGAGGTTAAGAATTGCGGAAACAGGCCATTTCTTAGGATCTCTGTACCAGTAAGGATGCCAGAGATCCTCGATCCAAAATCGAGTTGTGATTGCACTTTGCACCTGGGGTCTTCGACGGCACACATCGCTGAATGTGCCAAAGAGACGGGTTAGATGTGCGCATGGAAATCCAAAGGCTGTCGTATCTCCACATGTGCACCGTCCATTAACGGCTTTCAATTGTCGGTCTGAATTGGACATATAATTTGTCGATGAAAGATATAAGATGTAATTCTCGGGGTTTTTGGGCTTCTGATTATACGACTTTCTAATGGTGAACACTGCTATTAACTTCTCTCACGTTATGTCCAGATTCTCTTTGTCAATATGGAAATAAAAGGCGCATCTCTGGCAGGGACGATCGTCGCGTCGAAAACATGAAAATATGCAGAAAATCGAACGCTGAGGCCGAAGAACTTGTAAAGGGAATACGGCGTGTACGAATGAAATATTCTCGTGGAAGTATCCATTGTGAGCGGAAGTCCACACGTCAGAAGTTTGTTTCGCAGTGTTGTTACACTTATGGACGCCTTTTGAACCAGTTCTTGGAACCTTTCAGTGAGTGATTTCATTTCGTGTGGAACTTCGGAGAAAGGAATCTCATTTGACGGGATGGAACTACGATATCGCTTATGTGACTTCTCTGAGTATCCACTGCCTTGAAAAAGAAACCGGCGGGGTAGATTGATATCCTTATAACACCGCACAAGCACCTCTGGATTTTCGTGATATAAGAATCTATACCACCGCCGAATTGTTGCATTAAAGTTCGAGAAGAAACGCTGCTCCAGAGTAGCTCTTCGAGAATGAAATAGTTCGACGGAGACACTTTGTCTCACTTTGTGCAACGCATCACCCATTTCTTGCGGCTAACTCCCTCTGTGTATTGACTTGCATCACCTCTCTGTGTTGGCAATTTGATTTTTGTTTAGATGCCAGTCATCTAAGGTTACAGAGGACAAGGGGAAAACTTCACGTAAAGCTCCAATGAGTGCGGTACACTGATCAAAGGCAAAAAGACTTAGAGAAACTTTCACCCAATCCTTGAAGCGTTTGAGATAGCACACGAAGCTTTCCGTCGTCTCTTTTACGATGTACTCCATGAAAAACGGTGCATAGGTCACCACTGTTTTCTCTGACATTCACCGTTATTAAATGAAGATTGAAAAGGTTGGCCACCGATGTACAGTCCACCGACACCTCAGGGATGATCTCAAACATCTCATAATCCAGTCTTCATTGCTCTAAAGACCATGCGACATAATGTACTTCGCTTTGAGCTCCCCTAGTGCAGTAGATTTTATTTCCCTGGTTGAACCAGGGAAATAAAATCTACTGCACTACGGGAGCAGAAGTTCTGCGATTGGAGTTGTATCAAACTTCCATACAGACGAAGACATTCCTTTTCTTTCAGATATCGTGTATCGGATGCATACTTTAACCTCTACCGGAAAAGATTTTTGTCGATCTTCACGCCGAACTTATCTTCAATGAGCGTGAGTACTCTGTTTTACCGAAGATGCAATTCATCGCGTAGGTTCTCGACCTCTCTCATCATATCCGGAATGATTATCGTTTGCAAGGAGGATGGACTTGATGCATGATTGTGCGAGGCTCGTGAGAAGTTGGGGGAAAAAGAATACTTGTGAGAACCAGTACTCGACACCTCAATTCGTCGCAGCCTAAATACGTAGGGACATTTGTACTGCTCATTGGCTGACAAGGAGCAATGAAGGTATCCACGAAGTAAAACATTTTGTCTATCATATTTCGTGTACTTTGAGTCTCTCGTGTAAAGTTTGAACCCAAATATTTCGGCAGTGACTTGCAGTTGTTGCAGTATCTCAAATGAGTCAAGAACGTTAACTTGATCTAAGTACGCAATAAATCCCTGTCTTACCCACTCTTCATCACTGTAGATCTCCAGTAAAGCAGAACTACGTGAATCTTCTTCATCACTCATAGAAATACGTTGCCTCTCTATTATCTGGGGTCCTTCGAGAAGGCCCTGGGGCAGTTTTGCTTCCATTTTCACTGCTATTGCAGCGTTTAGTTGACGTGCAACACCCGATTGCGCCACTGGCACTCCAGAATCTTTTCTCGCTCCTGACTCCGCGGCTAGTAGTCCATGTTCCATTAGCTCTTTCCCCTGCCTCGGTTCATCAGTGACAGTCGTTAGTACTGCGTGCGCTAAACTGTCGCCACGTCTCCGTTCCAGCTGCTTACCCTACAAGAAAATTTGTGATTTTTGGAACGCAGACTGAGTGCATTTTTACATTTCGCAGTGCTTGGAATTAGGCAATTGAGAAAGTTATTTTATTTCAAAAGTTCGAGGCCAATATGAGTACAGTTTGACTCCGCAACACTCCACTTGCCCTCAGCGCGTCTTCACAGTAGCTTCCAAACGGACACCTCTAACATACCAGAAACGACGGTCTTCACGATCTTCTTCCGAATGCACTCACTTCGCCGTGCAATTCGTCCCCCTAGCAGCCACTGCGCTTCCTCCGAATGCACTCACTTTGCGGTTCAAGATGCCCTTCCATCAATCACCACTACTCCTCTTCCCTCCAGCACCTCAGCGCGCTTTCTGTTTCAAACTTTTCTGCGCGTTGCATCACCCACGCCACTACAGCACTCACGCCGCTACGTGCGCTCTGCCGCACCGTTAACTACATGTTGCAGAAGCTTTTGCATGCCCCGAACCTTGCCGCACAACCTTCAAAAATCAAGGACTAAGGTCCGATTCTCTCATTGCTCGCGTTTAGCGCCGCCATGTGCTCATCAATGTTTTCGTTAACTATGATTCCCTCATTTGCATACCATGGCCTTTCTTCCCTTTATGAAGTGATCTAACTGCACTTCAGGTTCCATTACGATCGCTTTCTTTCGAACACATTTCATTTCCATTCTTTTAGTCGAAAAAACATAAAGGTAACCTCTCCAATGCCAGTTTCATGTCCATCACTGTTCACGCGGCAGATCTCGACCATACTACCTCGTCTTTGCTTTTCTTGCATGTTCATCAATTGGTGAAGGGCTTTCTGAGCTACAAGAGCTTCTCTTGCCTCAATTAGGCTCCCCATTCATCCTCTTTTTCTTCACTGATCTTCTTCTTGTCTTCTTTCTGCTTCTTTGGCTTCTTCCCTTACTTCCACGAGCATAGCTGCTGCTTTGTTCGCGTGAGATGCGGTGTGTGAAGCCACTTCTTCTGCAGGCACATTACCTTTCCTTTCATTCTTGCCCTATGTCTCAATCCCGTGACGTTCTTTCTCCTTCTCGTGGTCAAAGAGCGCTACATCTCTCAGCACATTGCCTTCTTGATCCACAGAACCACCAAATGTACCAGCACTCGCCTGCAATTGGCTACCATAAACCGATGTCACATGTGCCGTACCTATGCCCCACGAACCACTCCAAGTGCTCCCTCTTCAGCTCCTCCACCTGCTTGCATCACTTTGAAACATAGACATTTGCCTCCATTCAGCTCACCAAACGTCAATACTCGCGCCACTGGCAGCTTCGCGATGGCGCACAGCTTCCTAACGGCGGCGTCGACCTATCGCGGCTCACGTGGCGGAAGTGGCGCCGAAACGGAAGCGGGCGTCAGCTGCAGCGTAACATGCTGCCAGTCAGGGTACGAAAGCAGCGCATTGTAAAGCATTGTAGCAGCAGCATGCCGCGTGCGCGCCTGTGGGGGATGCAGGGGCTCCTTTTGGCGTCCACCAGTAGTTGCAGTGCCTCCGTGGGGTTGCTCGACGAGCCATGCAGTGCGATGCGCGCGGGTGAGCAGTCCAAAATCTGCCTATGCGGGCGTTCAAAAATCTGCATGAACGGGACAACCACGGCAGCAACAGAGGTGGCGGTGCCAGGGGCCGGTTCCCAAGGTGATGGAGCCCGCCCGCGGAGAATGGACACGATATTTATGGCACCGAGAGCAAAACGCGCAGTGCATGGAATCCTGTAGAGTTTAGAGGAGCGCAATGCGCGCGCGAGCGATCGAAACACTGCATGACCGAAACGACTGCGGCCGCGTTGGTGACAGCGGGGCGAGTGGCCGAATCCCAAGGCGACGGTGGCAGCGCGCGGCAGATGCGCCCTATAGTTATGGCAGCGAGAGCAGCCCGCCGCGCGCATGGAAGCGTTGAGTGAGTGAAGGGCCACGCGCGATGAAGCTCGCTGGCACGTTGCCCGTACATGCGTGAGCGCACGCGCAATCCTGCCGCCGCCGCGCTTCCAGAGGCACGCGTGGCACACGTGCGTCAACTCACTCGTGGGGCCCCGCTCGCTATGCGCAGGCACACGCGAGGCGCCGCAGTACACCGCCCCGCCATTGAAAGCCTGCGCCGCACGCAAAATCGTCTTCTCCTTCTCATTTGCCTGCCACTGCGGCTGCTGTCGTTTTGCTCGCCTCTTCTTGCCTCTCCAGTTCAACATGTCTGTCTTCTTGGTCCACGCCATCGCGCTGCCGGCCGCGGCGTCGTTGCCGTCCGCACACTCAGCGCTGGCCGTGAGCACGTTCGCGCCGCGAGCCGCTGCGTCGAGAGCACGCGCGTGGCCCCGTCATCGCCGCTGCGCCGAGAGCGCACCGCGCGGCACTCCCGCTGCCGCTCCGCATAAAGTTTGACCAGGCGTTTTCGAGACCGAGAACCCGTACACCGCGGAGCTCAAGCAGAACGCGGACTACATTGTGTTGCGCTGCTCGGGAATTCTTTTCAACGACGAGTCCAACTCGACCACTGGCAAGCCTCCACCAGCAAGCCTCGTACCACCATTGTCCTGGAGAACACCGAGCAGAAACACAACCGTTGGCGCGAACCGCTGTACACAGCCGTCATTGGAGAGTACATCGCGGCCGCCGTCATGTTTGGTGAAACCCTGAATCAAAACGCGCACGACGGCACTCCATTTCTGCCAATACAGGCCGCTTGTTACACCATCGGCTTCAAACCATCAGGACTGCCAGATCTCGCACTTATTGCGTCTGAATAATATGCCCTATTTCCCGCTGCAGCACTCTTCACCAAGAACATTGTGTGAGCTGCCCCCTTCGAAATCTCTGAACAAAGTACGAAAAAGAGCAACGAAAACATCGACGCCGTTGTGTTCAACTCTGGACAGGCCAACGCTGGCACCGGAACCAACGGACATCAATACAGATTGGATACGATCCAGCTTTGAGCCGAGAGCCTGAGATATCTACCGGAAAATCTGTTTATCTGCTCCACGGGTGTCATTGAAAAACGATTTGATATAGAGAAGATGACAAAAGCGTGGCCGCTCGTCGTATCATCTGCAAAAACTACCTTGAAAGCAGGATAAGATGCTGCCAAGGCCATCATGACGACCAATTTGAAAATGAAGCAAGTTGCGTGCCAGGACACAATATCAGGCAAGATTGTTGCTGTGGGCGGAATGTGCAAGGGCTCTGGAATGATTCATCCAGAAAAGGCCACTATGCTCGCCGTAATCACCTGCAATGCGTCCGTCGAACAGACATTGTGGAACCAGATAATCAAACAGGGCATGGATAAGTCTTTCAACGCCATAACCGTCGACGGAGATTCTTCAACGAACGACGTCGTATGTGGCTTACGCAGTGGAGCCTCAGGAGTCAATATTTCTCAAGGTGGCCCGGAAGCACAGTCATTGCAGTCGCTGTTGAATCAAACTTGCATTTACCTGGCCAAGTGCATTCCGAGAGATGAAGAAGGATACACAGTTCTAATCGAAGTAAAATTAAAGGGCGCAGCAATTGATGAGGATGGTACGCAAATTGCGAGGACGGTTACATGCTTCAGCCTGCTGAAGTCGGCTGTGTTTGGACATGATACTAAATGGGGACGATGGCGGCCGCTCCGGGTTAGGCGAATGAACCCTTTAATGTTTCAAAGCTGAAGAGTAGTCTCGGCGACCATCTCCTTATGTGCAACGGAAACCCTTTGCCGTTTGAAGCAGGTGCAGCCAGTCAGGATATGAGGAAAAGAAGCAAAAGCCGGTGAAGAGCATTATCTAAGCGAGAAAGACACAGTTGTAATTGGCGTCGAAGTTTGGAATGGTTCAGGTGAAAATGTTGCTTGGGGCTGTGATCTATCATAAAAATACGTTGAGATCAATGCAGATTACACAACATGATTTCGTGTTCATCGTGACAAAGTTTCCATATGTGATCGGAAGCTAGAGACTTTATGTTAATGCCGGAAAGAGTGGCCAAGTTCATATGCAGCGCTCGTTAATCAGGTAGTATGTTAACACGGAAGGAAATGTTCGGGATGAATCCATCTTCCTATGTAAAATATGCATCCGTTATCTACAAAGTACTCTGCACGTAATTTCAACTCTCTTTCTCTGAGGATGCCATCCCAGCAAGGAAATTGTCCATGTTTTACCCGTCTTCGTATTGTTTCTCTTCCCACAAATCCCCCAAACCAGCCAAGGCAGCTTTTATACCTTTTTCTGTACCGATGTTAGTGTCTACTGATGAATTATTTGCACCGGAGACCTCCGCGTTGTCTACCTTTAACATGTCGAATAGATCATCAGTATTCCTGCTTTGAAAGTTGGAGTGGTCTCGATTTGCAACAGTATTCGCAATATGAATGTTGAATTTTTGAATACTCATGATCTTCTCCTCCAGCGTTCCTAGGGTGATGCGCCTGTAGACATTAACAGTACGCTTTTGAACCAGTCCATGAGCTCTCTTAATCGCCTGTAGGTTCTTTGTCGGATTCCAATCGTGCTCTAGGAATATTACAGTATCGGCTCCGGTAAGAGTGAAACCAAGACCGCCCACATGAGTTGTAAGTAACAGTCAATCCACTGTAGAATCAGCGTTGAACCTAGTGACAATGCCTTGACGTTTCGTTGTTTCCACAGATCCGTCAAGCTTCATGTAGGTGACATTTGGCATATGCACAGAGAAAAGGTCCTTCTCTACGATGTCCAACATCTGTTTGAGCTGAGCAAATATGAGCACGAGATGGCCCCCAGAGTCTTTTACCGACATATCGGGAAGGCCAATACCACACTCATGTAAATTATTTCTTAGTCCGATCAGCTTTGAACGGATTCAATATCGTCAACTAATTGTCCTCGAGTCTTAAGAGCATGTTGAACTGAAGCATATTCAGGGTGGCTGGGTGACAGCACAAGTTTCGGATGACTGCACAAACGCCGAAGAGATGAGAGCGCCTGGAATACATGGCTCTTCGTTGCCTTACCCAATTTCCTTCTGGCCGGATAGGGATTTCATTTCGGTGCCACCTGATACCTCGGACGCAAAGTCTTCGTATAATCTCAACTGGATTGCTGTCATATTGCAGTAATAATCTTTCATGATCTTGGGTGGAAGCTTCGCTATTATATCGTTCTTTAGACGTCGCAACACGAACGGCAAAACCTGTCTGTGAAGTGCTTCAGTCGCGGCCATACTTCTCTCTTGATCGGCTTCACTGCCTTCCCCCTCTCTAGGTGCCATAATTGGTTCGGCGTGGGTCTCTTTAAAGCTCTTTTCATCACCAAAGGAACCTGGCATGAGAAAGTCAAACATTGCCCACAGTTCGCTAACAGAGTTCTGAATAGGTGTGCCGGTTAAGATTAGTCTATGATTCGAAGATAACCTTCGAACAGCCCTGGGAGCCTTTGTTTTCGCGTTCTTGATAACATGGCGTTCATCCAGAACAACGTAGTTCCACCGTACGTTCTCAGAAAAGCGGAGATCGTTGCCAAGAATATCATTGCGAGTTACGACAAGAGCTGACTCGTGAAGACTAATGTGAATTCTCATTCGCGCACGAGCCTTCGGAAGACCGGCGTAGTGTACAACACCTCGCAAGACATGACCGAAAAACCTGTCTGTTTCTTAAACCCAATGGGCAACAATTGTACTAGGACATAAAACCAGTGCTGGGAGATGATGATTGTTCTTCTTGTTCGTCACATAGTCCCCTGTCATGATACAGAGATTCATCAACGTCTTCCTCAATCCCATGTCATCACAAAGAGCACCGTGCAATCCGTATTTGTTCAGAAACGCAAGCCAATCGAGACATTCATGATGATACTTTCGTAGCTGAATGTCATCACCAATTGAAAGAGGCAAATTGTGGTTCGAACGTTGTTCGTTTCCAAGAAGCTGACCAAGAAAACCGCGGGCTTCCTCCCTTTCTCGACTCATAGACTCGATCATTGTGGGATCATCTGGCGCACCCCCTTCTAAAGGTATCAACCGAACCAGGGTTCCGAAAACCCATGCCGCTTACTCACGTGCATCTTCATATTTGGCGAACATTCTAGTCATCATAGGCACGATAAGAAACGCAGCGTATGGAATTACTTTCGTACCTAGAGGAATAACTGCAGCGCGTAGGGAACTTGCGGTTCCACGACGGGCAAGACGTTCAGCATCCTTATCCATTTGAAAACCAGCGATCAAAGGCACTACGTCTGTTATAACTCTCTGCATTTCTTTGCCTGAAATCGAAATGAAAACGTCAGCAAAGCAAAGTGGACCAAAATCGGTACTGCACAGATTCTGATGATCCGAGTAACTAGTTTGATGATATTAAAATGAAGCTGTGCGCTTATATTCATGATAAGCGCGCATAAGATCTGCATTGCCTCCGTCACACTGTCACTTGCACTAGGTGGCACACAAAATGAATGATTTATTGGACTTCAAAGTGATGATAGAGAGGGGAACATCGTTCCATCAAACTCAGCACAGAGTGCACGAAGAAAAAAAATGCACCGCGATGAGGAAGTGCTCTCTGCAGCAATCTACCTCTTTCTAAGGACTTTAAGAATGCCGCGACCTTCTCTTTGCTATTCTCATGTTCCGTGTTTGGGTACTTCACTAAATTCTTAATCATGATCACAACTGGCTTCATCAAGTCGCAGAAAGTCATACGGAAAGCCAGCCGTGCAATAGCCTCGGCCGCATGTACCTGAACGTCGATTAGAGTTCGTACGCACGGCAGCCATCAATAACTTGATGTACGGTCCATCCTTCGGAGGAAGCGCTACACTGATGTTCACTACGATCGCAGCCACTGTATAGGCAGAAGTAGAAACTATGAGGTCAGATTCACGATTGGCAAGATATGTTATCGACTGACGTAATCGCTCTCTCAACCGGATATTGATTCCATTCTGCGCTTCTGCATTCCTGAACTTTGCAAGTCTTTGAAAATAGACTTTCAAATTTCATCTGATTGATATGGCTCATATCTTTCAAGACATCCCTTGCAACGTTGGCGGCCTGAGCAATGTTCGACTGTGCAACAAAATGTTTACCCTCTTGATAGAACTTCCCGGCTGCGAAAATGAGATTAGCGTACGGTTGAGAGCGCTGATGTGCTGTTAGTCTTCCACCTGCACCCGATGTACAAGTTCGGAGACACGAGGTCGCTGCTGGGGCGTGTGCATGTCGTTTTCGTAGATGGGGCACACTTCAAACAGCCTGCAATTGGTATTGACGATATAGATAACGATAGTCATGCCCGGGTTTCTCACATATAGCGTTTGCTACTGCCGCGAGCACGGGCGGCAGCGCGGTTCCAATGACGTGAATGGCAAGATGGTATCAGCGGTGGAAATCAGTGCAACGTTTTTGACCGCGAAGAACTATGGAGTCGAAATTACTTCTAGACGGCAAACGGAGTGCAGAAGGAGCGCGACCGGGGGCCGACTTCAAACTGACATTTTGCGTGATTCTAGATGCAGCGTTTGCGCTCGAACATCTTGCACTCCCATCGAGTACAGAATTCATTGCATCTGTGCATCATCAAACCCATGAAATTAGGCGCTGCTCTCATTTTGGGCTCCCACTGCAATCCATTTGCCCTAAAGTTTTCTAATTGCCATCCAACTACATTCAGAATTTTGAAAAAAATTCTTGTAGGGTTAGATGCTTCTGCTTCGCCTCTAGATTCTGTTCTCACTGATTGAAAAAATTCATTCTCGACTTGCCCTCCCTTGTTAGCAAGACCTCCCTTCAACGGCCCGTTCGATGTATTCTGTGGTTCACAGATAAGGATTATAGTCATTTGTCAGAAGATGTATTATGATTCTTATACTTCATTCTTATTGAGTGCGAATGTAGAGCAAGCGAAACTTGCTGAATTCAGTAACAGAAAGAACGTTGGAATATCACCGTCCGAATGGTGATATTCCAACGTTCTTTCTCTTGCTGTGTGTTAGTTATGTCCACTAATGAGCTGCTTTGCAAGGCGGGGACTAGAGTAACAGAATCTGTGCCTTCATTGGATTCTGATTCTGCTCTTTCATCTTTTTCATCCTTAATATGTATTACGTGCACACCGGATGCTATACGTCTCTCTCCCTTCGTAGGAGTACGTTCTTTATCTCTTTTTTCTCTATTACTCTGGCAAAAAGATGGAAGCCAATCGTCCACTTTCTGCGGATGATATGGGACATGATCCATAAATTCATCATCATCTGAGTTGACAGCCGCATTCTTCACTGCCACAGAGATGAAATGAATGAACAGGAACCTAAACCCGGTTGGGCAGTTTCTTCTAAAAGCAGACCTCACATCCTCTCAGCGCTTCGCATTCTTCCCACGGCTCTGCACACTCAGTTGCCGATTATTATGAGCAAAAGAACCCGATACAATCCAGCTTTTTTCGTTTCTCTGTACTTTTGCCATGAATGCAGCTCTACAGCCACAACTGGGAGGCTTTTTCTTGTGCAAGACACATCTGAGTATCACATTCAAGCGATATGATTTTGATTGCGTAACATGTTTCACAAATGGGCGCCATATTCGTAGCCTTCTACTTCACATAAGTCATAAATATAACCGGGTAAGTCGTGGACATCCAGACCCTCCCCTCTTTTTAGAGCATCATGCTTCTGAGCACTAGTACCCGTTTCCTTCCTCCCATTGCTTCTCATTTTCAGAATATCTTTCTCTGCGTTCCTTATATGATAGCACTCTGTCTTATCATGGACTTAATTCTCTGTTGCCAAAATGTTCTTCGCACTCCGCTCAGGAGTAACACAATCAGGCTTTCCATTTCGTTTCATACAGAAGCCTGCTTCCAATCTATCCTGTTGAGCGCTGGGAATGATCTGTTCGGACTGCGTTCAAGTGCTGCTCTCTTTTGGACTGGGACCTGCTTTTTCTGTTGTTGAGGAATTAGCTTTCTTCGATTCCTGTACCATTTCTGATTCTGGGAAAAGTTCAAATTCATCTCCCATGGACACTGTACGGAACTTCCATGTCCGACAATCTCGATCGGCATAGCTCTTACGATTTGAATGCAAAGCATCACGGCCCAAACTTCCTTTCTTCGATCCCCCACGTTGCACTTGGTTCTGCAAATTCTTTGCTGAACTCTTGTTGTTATTATCTTTCGTACTCTTTCCACAGCTTTTCATGTCTTCTAGTGAGGCTTTTGGACTTGTCCTCGCATCATTAGTGCTTTGATCCCGTGCAGTGTAGATACGTTCCCGTCGGTCCATGTGCTCAAGGTCGACTACGTAGTCATCAGTCAATAGAATACGGTGGCTTATGGCCATGACCGTAGAAAAATGAGCTTGGATACAGAACCATCGAAATCTCTCCATTAGCTTGGGAGAATGGCCTGCACAAAAGCGGACCTTCGGAAGATGATCTTTAGTACGCCCAAACAGAGCCATTGTAGAGAGAATGTAAGCTCCACAATTATGCGAGTCGGTCTGCTTAACATACCGCAACACGTCTAACATGTAGTTCTCTGTCGCATAGTCCCATGTAATCTGCGTTTCAAGGGCGAACTCGATCATAATTGCTACCAAAGTCCTACACTTTTCAGGACAATCCCAACCCAGACTATCCCCCCAATGAATGTGCCATGTTGTTTGTTCAATGCGTTTTGCAAATAAAACTCCCCAATGAACTCCTTTGACATTGATTGGTACAAATACCTCAGTACTATCTCCGGGTGCTAGGTAGACGTTTGTCTGTAAATCTTTTCTTGTAGTTTTGAAGAAGCGCAACGTGTTCTGCACGACATTGATTATCAAATACATCAGTGTGGTATCCAATTCGACATCCAGAGTCAACAGGAACGTACACTACCGCACACATAGGTTCCATATTGCGAATAACAGCACCAAGTAGAGTATTACAGAACCATGCCCGTTTCTCACTAGATGACACCAGATTTGTTCCAATGATTAGGTGATAACACAAACGTCGAAGCTCACTGAAACTTCCAGAAGCTCTCCGCTCAAATGTAATTCTAGTGCGCTTCAGGACATTCACTAGAAAAGAAGAAATATGACACACTGTTTTCTTGATACGTTTGACCTCATTATCCGTAAGATCTCGAAAAGAAGGATCTTCGGATGGATCAAAGTCGTCTGTACGCTTAACGGAGCATAGGTTTTCGTCATATTCGTCTCCCCATTCTTCATTTCGGGGATCAAGAAAATTGAATATATCATGGTCTTGCAGGTCATCTGGCGGATAGCGTACCGTAGGGTCTGCCGGATTTCGAAATGTCAACATGAGTTTTCGTAGATTGAGAACATCCGCGTTTTAGAATACCTTGATAAGAGCGTTTGATAGAATTGAAGCAACGAATGCGTGGATGTTAATGAAGAGAACAAAACAAAGTTGATGCTCATTGTAACGATTTATGCAACGCTAAGGAGGTTTGGAGGTTATGTGCGGTGACATAGCCGAGGTGATGACATCAGCTGCGTTGCTGGGGTGGCGCAGTTGACGTCACAACCATGCCGAGCGCTTTTGGGCGTTGGTCACGCCACTGAGGGGCGTCTGACCAATGGACGGAGTGAAATCAGAGGAACCAGCTAAATAGAACCAAGTAGAGAGTGTTTATTGGCTACAAGCGCTTTGAAAGCGTTAGTGGCGAAGTGGAGGATCCACCCAAATTTGTTTCATAAACAGGGAGGATCTGGGCCGTTTTTTCTACATCAGCTACAGTGCGTAGATTCTCCTAGGCCTAGAAATCTATCACGATGTGCATAGGGCGTTGGCGAAGACGTCCTTCATGCATTAGTTCTTGCAGAATGTATTTGATGGTGATTCTCTCATCCTGTATTCCCGGTGCTTGTGAAAAAAGTTGTTTTTGTCGCTAAGTGTTTTACTATATTCTACGCAATCAAACCTGTTCTTCTCCGATTGGTGGCTTGAATTGTCAAACTGAAGGAATCCTTGCTGGTTTTTGCGTCTATTACTGTTTTTAGGCTCTAAACAATTTTTGCCGATGACTCCTGGAATATCGTCGTGTTCGTCAACAAACTTTAAAGGGGGAGGGTTGGTGTTGTTCTTGGCTGTGCCAACCGAGGAACACACGTCCCTTGAGTGTTCAAGAGGACTGGCTGAGAGGAAATTGCGCTAGCTTTCTGACTCAGGTCAGCAGCTTTAACAATTTACTGTCTGCGTCAAAACAAATCATATCGAAGAAGAATGGAGACTGTTGTGCGTCCATCATCCGTAGGTTAAATACAAATATGCTGCGTAGACGTATCGTTACCGGTCTTGCACAAGCTAATCGATATCACTAACACTCAGTGTTTTTCTGTTCGTCTACGTGGCGAATGATCCATTGCTGGACTGGAATGTTGCAATATCCGGTATCCTAGCAAACCCATTGTCATTGAATCTTCATGCGGCGGTAGATGAAACTGATGCCTTTCAATATAATGTAAGGGCACTTTCGAAGAATTTAATTTTTTCAAAAAATCACACTCATGGAAATGTCAGTGAAAAAAAACTTACTTATTTTTCAATGACGTTGGTCATATTACCTTACTGCACCATTCATCTTGTCTGCGAGCATACTGAAAACCCTTTTACTCTTCTCTTAACGAGTTTTGCCTGGGGTATCCAGTAATTCTTCAAGGCGTCGACAGGGCGTCTACTTTGTGAGTCCGTCCGAATGGATATCCGTACCTAGTATACAGCCTATATTGCTGATCTTCATACTGTGATTTCGGTCACAGGGCTGCTTCGATGTCCAACATTAAGCGCTTCTCCGTGGTGGTAGTGCTTTTGACGATAGATTTGAAAACGGAATCACTGTCCGTTAGCATCACCAATGGAATATTCTGCATTGGCATAGTTTGTAGCTCCCGCTTCAGCAGATACGCATAATCGAAAGCGTCACAAAATGAGTAAAGCTCTGCTCCCATGGTTGATCGTACGCAGCGACGACTTTCGTAGCTGCTTTAGTGAATAACATTATATAGACCGCTGTCACCGACAATACATACCAAATATCCCAGTTGTGAGTGGAAAGATGGCGTGTTACAAAAAGAGCTATCGGTTTAAACCCGAATGTGGAGCTTTTCTTTGTTAAGACGGTGTTGCAGCAGACCTCTGTGAGCTGTGGCGCGCACTCGACCGATCAGGTCATTCAGAGTCTTGATAGCCGTTAGATTGAATTGTGATTCGGTTACTTGCGCAAGTAGGTTCTCTGGAGCAGAAATGTAGGGTCTGGTATTCGTCAAGAAAGCCAGTTCTTGGGGCTTGGATCTAAATTCGGAGTACGTAGCCCCGTGTCTCAAAAGGTTGATGTTCTTGGCGACGGGGGTCTGATGGAGTTTATAGCCGTTTACAACTTTTTTCACTTCGATTCCAGCGAATTTGAAATTCTCGTACTCCCTATCCTTTGAGACTTGAATCGTGTTTCTGTAAGACGTGATTCATCTTCGAATGCTTTGCACCCTGTACTGATAGTGTCGTCCACGTACGCTTCCGTAATTCGAACCAGCTTAGAGTTAACCGTCTTAAAGAAAAACGAGAGGTCACTGGCGGTGGGGTTCATGGAAAGGTCGTGCCGCAGATGTCGGGTGAAGGTTGAGTTCCTGTAGTCTCCGGAATCGCTCAATCCGTACAGAGGCTTTAATAATTTGAGTATGTGGTTTTCCGAGAGACGAAACTCTCAGGTTGGTTTCACATATATCTCTCTCATGAGTCTGTCTGCAGATTGCAGATATGCTTGGGAGATGTCCTGCGACCATAAAGAAAACACGAATAAAGCAGCGAGTGCGACCAGGACATGTATAGACTATTGTTTGAGAGTTGTACCGGAATGCACCAAAATATCTTTCTCGATGTCAATGTGTCCCTGCGCAATGAATCTGGCTTTATAAACCTCCTTTCTAGTGTCCTCGTTCTTTATCGAAAGCGCGAAACGATCACCAAGGATGTTGTGGGATATGTTGGGGTCCAGTTCTTCGCGGCACGTAATTTCGTACACTCCACGTTTTGCAAGGCCGACGAGCTCATGCCCTTTGGCATCGTCGAATAGCTGCGATGTTCCACGTGGGTCAGAAAGATGCAGTATTCCTGTGAAGTATACTGTAGGAAGAGGGTTATGTGCTCCGTGGTCCACACAGCCTCCTTCAAATTTTGAAGTAGTGTAAAGTCGTGGTCCCTCAAAATGAATACATTGAGTTAAGACCTCTTTAACAATTGATGCTGCAAACACTGGATTAGCTGTAACATTTGGATAACGAAGGCCTCCAATTTGGCGAGCTGGAGCGTTTTTCTGTTGATAACTGTGGCCTTTGAGTGTGAGAAAGGGGGCGTCAGGGGGTTTCTAAGGCCTGTTGTCGGAGATCGAACTTCCAGATCGGTCTCTGTAGAGCAATCCCAGGAAGGGAAAAGCCAACGAGGCAGTTCGAATCCTCGCTCCCAAGAGAGGTTCGCACAGCGACAGCGCATCCCGTATCCTCTGGTGTGGGTGTAAATCCACGAGGACTTCAGAGTATACCACAAGGTTGAGAAAGAGTGACCGAACAGGAAACAGGGCCAGAAGAGGCGGACACAGTAGAGTAGTTCGTAGGCGGCCAATGACGGTATCTGTAGCCGAATGAAGACATCCAAAGGTGGAGCAACCAAACAAAAATAGGCGGTAATGAACCAAACCAATGGTAAAACAAAAGAAGGAACAGAAACGAACCCCAGTACTGGGGCACAGAGATAGTACAGCTCGGTAAACAAATACATGTGCACTCCACGAGTCACAAGAAAACAAAAGAAAAACAAGACCAATGATGATATGCACTGCGTACACTCTCCTGGTTGGAGCGGGGGGGTAGCTAGACCGTGCTGCGGTACCTCGCTCCGCGAGGATTTGGAGTCGTCGCGCATGCGAAATAGTTAGAGCCGCACACCGGGGTACCTTTACTAAATTGGTGATGGCGGTGACCCATCACCTAAGTAGTAGAATTAGCGGCCCTGTAGAGGGTTATCAAAAATATCTAAATTATAGATTAATCTAAGCACCTCATGTGCACCTCCCGTCCTGGGCAGTCCTGAAAGTGTCAGACCAAAACCCACAGGGTATTTCCAAAAATTATGAAAAGATTCACTCCAGCCAAACAACCAAATAGTTGTACACATGTACACATCCCGGGTTCGGATCCACGTCATCGCACCACTCATAACCTCGAGTTCTCCATCGATGGGCGTCTCAATAAGTTATGATTGTCATTACCGAAACGGTATCTCTGAGGAGGGTTTGGTCTACACATCGCCCTTCTCAAGAGGAAACCACCCTGGATGACGACGAGTTCCGTGACGGACACCAGTATAAATATCCGACCGCGATGGCGGATTTTGAACGCTCGGCTTCCATAGATCCACACTCGGATATCACACCAGTCTCTCCAGACCTCTCGAACGCGAGTGTACCTGTACCCTTTCTAGTTTATCCCCCGAAATCTCTTATGTCGGAAAGCAATTCTAACCAACAGATTCCTCCGTCTTTCGGACACCAGACTCCGTCCACTGCCTGACCTTCCCAGAATACTGGGACTTTCCTTGGTGCGGGGCCTTCAAATCCCCTCATGGGTCAGATTCATACTGGTTTCCGTTCGGTTCCTCTGCCTCCAACAGTACCTTTTAGTCAAGCCCTAGACGTGGGCGCGGGGAACCCATCCGATCCTATGCCGACCGTGCCGGCCATTCCAACTTGGATTCCGCGTAGCGTACTTGTCAACCGTGATCTCTTGCAGGACCCCCGATTGTATTCCCGGGCACGTTGGTTTTATACCCTAGCGGTAAATGACGCCGCATTGTTGGATTCCTATGCAGAAAATGGTGTACTTCCTGATGACCTTCCAGTTGCGGTTGCCCAGTAGTGGGATTGGCGCGTGCGCGTAGCGATACCTCTTGGTCATCTCCGTGTGAGATATGGTCAGACTCGTGATGACGCGTGAAGTAAAATGGCGAGAATCGCATACCAACGCTTTGTCCATACCCCCGGTAATACCCTTATCCCACCCGAGTACGGGTTTGATGTTGCCATCTTCCGAATTCGCGGAGAATAATCTTACGGTGCCAACTTGGCTGCCCTTGCGAGGACTATCCAACAGTTTGATGGATTAGCGCGACCGGTTGTCCGTGAGGAACTATTGTGCTGGGACCGACCGTTGCTCCGTGCCGAGTTCCGGTATATGCGAAGTAAGTCGCGAGGCGATTACTTGCACGACCGCGTCCGTTTTGAGTGCAAAGCTCGTTCCGAATTCGGATTCTTGGTTCTTTACCAGAACGTAGAAGCTCGAGCGATCGCAGCGCGATTCCTTCATGGACGTTATCCAGCCCTGTCCGATTGGTGGGGTATGGTGGAAGTTCCTCGTGGATGTCTCGCAGAGTTGCCTCCGTGCTTGACCTACCTAGGTTCGAAGCTCTTGGCCAACCGACATAGCGGTTACTGGTCCGTGTTCGTTACCGAATGGATTGCCCGTGGGGCCGTGTTCTTCCTATAAGAAGCGCATGACCAATGCCGTATTTGATATCTTCCGATGGCACTACGGAACAATCTTCGTAAGCCCGACCTCCGAGTTCCCCTTGGGTGTGAGTTCAACTTGGAAGAGCTCAGGTATCTGGTCGATGTCATTGACAGCGTGTATTGGTACACCGTGCCTTATAACCAGCGTGATCGTGGCGAGCCTAGGGTCTTCGACCGTTCCCCAGGATGCAGGAGTTACCGAGCCGGTGATTTCGTCTACTAAGATCCCTACGAGAGAGTGTTGTGTTCGCCTGCTCAGGCTGCGGCCATTCGAGACCCACAACGTATCATTGCTCATGGACACCCGAAAGGATATGTCGATGCTGACGAGTTCGCACCGCCGGCCGACTTCGACGTTCCTATGATGGACCACGACGCAGTGGACGTTAACCAAGATGGTGGAATGGGCGCTCCGGGTGCGGACTTTGGCTATAACGCAGCTTCGGGCAATCCCGTGGTGGCAGACCCAGAACCGGTAACCATCCGCCAGTTCTTGACCTCAAAGGGTGTGAACATTCCTGGGAACGTTTCCACGACGGAAGACCCTAGCAAAACCCATTGTCATTGAATCATCATGCGGCGGTAGATGAAACTGATGCCGTTCAATAAATTGTAAGGGCACTTTCGAGGAATTTAAAATTTTCAAAACATCAAACTCATGGGAATGTCAGTGAAATAAAAACTTACTTATTTTTCAATGAAGTTGGTCATATTACCTTACTGCACCATTTATCTTGTCTGCGAGCATACGGAAAACCCTTTTACTCTTCTCTTAACGAGTTTTGTCTGGGAGAGTTACGCGCATTCGCGGCGCAGTACTTCCGATCATGAGGAACTTCCTTTGTGGGATGCTCGAGAACGCTTGGCGTTGACCAACTACATGACCTGAATGATAGGTAGACGAAATAAACAAACCAACAACTAATGGTAAACTTCTGATAAGTCTTCTTTGCTTCTTCTTCATAGATATTCTTCTTCTTGTTCTTCTTCCTTGAATCTTCACAATGACCGTTATCGGTAAATCTCCTCTTCGACCGCTTATCGGTAACCTTCATGACCATAATTGATAAACCATTCCATGGTAACTATCCTTCAACTTCATTCGCAAGTTCTTCTTTTTCTTCCCTTCATAGAGCAACTTCTTCAAGTTCTTCTTTTTCTCCTTTTCGAGCAACGAGAGTTCTGTTCGCGGGCTACGCGCGTCATCGCTACAGTGGCGTCACTCAGTTTGTGCTTCGCTGATGTTCGGCGGTAGTGGTGTACCGGGGCGTCGGTGATAGGTAACGATGAACGACCTAGGCAAATGTCTCACAGGTTTTTGGGTGTCTTCCGATGACGGAAATCCATCTCATAGGACGGGATAAAGCCACTCTCCATTTGAAGCTTGTTCGTAATTCACAAGTTTCTCTACAACGTACAGACTTGGATACACTGCTTGGTCGGTGGTTGAATTCACCATGCTATCTCCTGACGGAGTTCCAAAGATGATGCGGGTATAAGAGTTCAGCCGTGACGGCGTATTGACTCCTTCAACAACCAGTAGTGGTTCCACAAGTAAGCGCCGATGTGTCGATTCAACCGTCGTGTTTTTCGGTAATCACAAGTGGTAACTAGCTGAAGAAGTCTTTTGTGAAACAGAGCGACGAGCTGATCGTCACAAGCCAAATGTGTACGGTTCCACTTCTAAAACTTCTTATTGCGAATTTACGGTACCAGAAGCTGCACAAATCGGCCGAAAGCTCTCATTAAATAGCGTCGAACAAGCAGAAAACGAAATTAAATGGATGTCCAGGAAAAAAGAAATGGAACCAACCGTCAAAAGCGAGTTTTCTTGCTCCTAAAATATATGCACTCCATTCCGGAGTTACAAGTGCAAAGAAATACCACATCGCCGCCCGGTCCACGTACTCGGGACCTTTTGAGGCACCATATGCACCAAAAAGCATCTCTTCGCTGAAATGGATGTTAGTCACCCTCTCTGCGATATCGAATCGCTCCAAGCTACAGATCTCGCCACTGCTAACCAGTAAAGATACTCAAAACCACGAGACTTAAATGGATCCGACGAAGAGGGACGGCTCCAAGCTGCTCAGGGCTATGTTAGCGAGGATGACTCTCACCCTACATCCGTATTAGATCGCTTGCCACAGCAGCAGAAGCAGTACGCAGATGCGCACTTCCGGTCTTTCATGGATCGTTGTCGATGTTCAACGCGCTGCGGCTTTGAAGGCGATCGCCATCTCTCTTATTCGTTCTCATTAATGAGCGAAACCGAACGAACTCACGCAGTTCGTTGCATTCTTTTAGCACTATCCGCACCACCGGACGCAGCTAACGAGCAAATGGTCACGCCCGCCTCGTACTCGCAGTCTCGAAAACGCTCACGCAATGCGGCCAAAAAATCTGGAAGAGTTTTCACAAGGTAAGCAATTCGCGGTATCTCGTTATGTAGCAATGCCTTCGCTGCGATATTTCAGATGCACCCAAAGACCGTGAGTGACTACAGCAGCGATTTTTTGGTGCACAAAACGTATGAGAACAGAAGAAGAAGAGGTTCGCTTTCTGTCCAGTCTCTCATTGCTCTTTATTTTCTTCAAAGATACTCAGATGTAAACGCGATGGATTGTCCCACAGGAAGGGGCTCTACGGAGGATATGCCTCTAATGTCGCTACCGAGCGCTACAACAATTGCAGCAGTATATGACGGCTACCAACAAGAATGGAAAGCGGTGATGGATGCGCATTTCGAAGCGACTACATGTTCTCAAAGCAAACCCCAATGTCCTTTAACCCAGAACGCCTTCCGAAAAGTATGGCATGAGCATATGCCAACCTTAAGGATAATGATATCGGGTAGCGATTTTTGTGATACATGTACGACTCTGCAGAATGAAGCTAACCTTGTTTCGAACATAACGACCCGGAGAGCATTGCTCGAGGCTAGAACGAAGCATAGAGCAGAGGCGGCGCACGAATTTAAAAATTATAAGACCATCCAAGCAGACGCCCACGGTCAGGAGAGCCCTCTCCACATCGTATTTGATTTTGCCGAGAAGATTCTTTTGCCACACTTAATTCGGCAGCCAGGCCAATTTCATTTTGTTACACGGCTGAAGTTTGCCTTTTTCGGCAGTCATGTGAGCCATACTGGAATCACGGATATCTACGGGCTTCCCGAAGGCCATTGGCCACGCCATAAGACTGCGAGTAAGGTATGCTCTATGATATGAGATACGATAAAGGTTTACAACGAACTCAGGGATTCAGTTCGAAGCATTCGACTTCACGCTGACAACGGCAGCGGACAGAACAAAAATCGATGTGTTCTTTTTTATCTTCTATGGAGAGTGATTATGGGATATGAAAATTCTATTGTACTGCAGTTTCTGGTTGCTGGTCACATGAAAATCGTCTGTGACGGTTCGTTTGGATTGGTGAAGAGGCGTTTGAAGCAGCGAAATGTTTTTTCTCCATCCGACATGATGAAGGCGACTGATAGTAGTTCTTCTATGAATCACGTCGTTTGCGGGAGTATTATTGACTGGATTAACTGGAAGGACGTTTTGTGTGGTTTCTTTAATGTTCCGAGTTCTTTTCGGATTACAAAGTACCATGTATTCGAGTTTCCTGTAGACGATCCTGGGTTGGTCACTGTAGAAGCGTTCTCGAACAGTTGCCAGGGGTCAAAAGTTAAGCTGTTGAAGAGAGGAACTACGCTTGAAGCTTTCCGAACTGCTTCGTCGCAGTCCAGCTTGCGCAATTTCAAATGCATTCCTGCAAAACTGAAAGACGTACCGTCGCCTCAGGAGAGGAATAGAGAGAGTTATCTCGTTAAGAATATACTGGATCGCTACTATCCGCACAACGCGTAGCTTCGCTCTTCTTATTTCGATAGCGGAGCTAATTGGATCGAAGGGCCTTAACTTGTTTTGGGCATATCTCCGCAACGCTTGTGCCAATTTGAGTGGTCTAAAGTTTCTCTTGTTGCGTTAGACATGGTTTAGGGAAGTCGTTCCGAGGCCCACATCGGTCCAGGAACAGTATTTTGCGTCTTTCTCCAGTTCTGCGTATTCCCAGTAAGGAGTAATAAAAGTGGAACGACACACAAATTTCATACGAATTGGACAACGTAGTGCGAAGTTATCGCATTTCGAACACGAGTATCCCTGTCGATATCACGGGAGTTGACCGTTCTGACGGTAGAGCTCGACGGTTACGCACCGTGTTGCCTACAAGTGCAAAGCATTTCCATTGGTTGGAACACCACACACGTGGCTCTTTGCAAATGATTCCTATTGTGGGAACAACTGCCAAGTGGCCATGTGCACTTCCAAACGTTTCTGCTGTGCCACACCATCTAATTGGTTTGTCCATCTGCCACGTGGAAGTGTGCAACCCATTTTCATTGGTAGTGCACTCAATGTACATCGGACATGATTTCTGACACGTGTGTGTGTGCAAACGAATCCCATTGGTTGGGCAACACACCAAGTGTCCTCGTGCCACGCATCTCATGGGGGTGGGCAACGGCGGCATCGTAATGCATCAAAAATATGCCGAATTGGCCGATTTTCATTGCGCAATGCGCTTGTTCCAAACGGACAAGACCGTTCAGGATTCTGTTGGTACTGGAGTAATGATAGACCAGGAGCCCCTGCAACTTGAAAGTTTCAGAGGAGTTGCCAGGGGTTGAACGTTATTAATTGGCGTCGGTCTTGTGGGATCGATGGTGGTGATCAACTGCGCAGTCGTGCATGGGGGTGAACCGTTGACGCTATTTGTTCGGGGTTTCAACCAATTGTGTTATTCTGTAGAGGTCTTACGATATACACGGGCGATTTTGAACGTTGGTAATGGAAGCGCACGACTTTCGACTACCAGCTCGTTGCAAGATTCGGATAGTTAGTAAAAAGAATCCACGTTCTGTGATGGCACAAAGAATAGCCGAAAAGCGAGAACAAGAGCATGTAAGCGTCCGAACGATTACTAATTCTAGCCAGGGTGGATATTGGGGGTGTCTACGATGATGGATAGATCTACGGCTACTATTTAAAGCTGCTATCATGAACCAAAGAAGTAAAGATAAAACGAAGTATGTAAAACCTTTTAACGAACATGTAATCATCTGTGGTGTTCGTCAAATGCCGAAAAAATTTGATTAGTTGAGGGCATTAGCATACCACTAGACCGTCATCACAGCGTAAGAAATCAGTGTGGAGCACGGATTGGATTCAAGCACATTGTACGAACTTTGCTAGCATGGGCGGTACTGACAAGGATGCAGAGTCGACGTTTAGTCTTCTAATGAGAACACCAGACAACACATTGCTGCCATTTCAACACTCATTTGCGAAACGCTCGCAAGAGAGAAAAGTCTTTTGCTCAAGCTAGTGGAAAGAGCTAGGCTCGTGTGGCTGCCTCCCTACCTTCTCCCCAAACTAGAAAAGCATCAAATGCCTTCAGAGACAGAGGATGGCTACTGCTTTTTGATACCCTTAACACCATTGCACGTTACAAGATTAAGCTGTATATGATAACGAATTTGTTTTACTGTTAAACTTAATGAAATATTTCAACGATCTATGGATCGGAGATACAGCATATCCTCCACCAGACTGCTTTTCAGTTTTGAACGATCAGCTGTAACCATTCTATTAACAGCGCTAAAATTACGTTCACTGCTTGAGGAAGACACCGGTGTGGCAAATATTTGTAGAGCAACCTTTGTCAAGTCAGGATACACCGCCTCTTGCACTATCCAGAACCTTATCAGCCTAACGCCATGATCTTCTTCCTTATTCATTGTCTTCAACTGATGCAGCGTAGATACAAGAAACCTCCGTCCCATGTAATTCTCAAATGAATCCACATCACTTTCACCATCATCCGCAATATCAAACATGTCCGAGAAACAAAACTTGTCCGATCCCAGATCACATGGTCTGGTTGAATCTTTCACAATACAAAACTCATTGTTCGTATTTGTTGAATCATAATTCCGTAGCAATCTCTTGACTAAATACTTCCCTTGCTCTAGTAGAGAGTTCTGTAGAGCAAAACGTGCTCGCCCGATACACGGGGATGGTTTTCATAAATCCCTGATACGAATGATTCCGGGTACTCGAAATGTATGAGTATTGGCCCACGGATGAGATGTTTTCGGCAGTATTGAGGTACGGTACCCTGAGGGGTCGGCCATGACGTGGCGCAGATGAGTATTGGTCGCGTGTACGCGTGTGTAGGAATGGGTGTGTTCACACATGTTTTGTTATGATTGTCGGATATTTTACTGGCCGCTGCCGCAGGTTGTCACGTGCACCACGTGTATGGACCTGCTTAGGTGTGCATTAGATTATTTAATTTAGTTTAACTAATTTATCGGTTACGATATAAGAGGTGACCTCCCGGTCACCTCCTCCTTCAGTAAAGGTTAACCGAGTTCGGCTCTGAACTACGTTCGCCTGCGCGAAGTGCACAACTCCCTCAGGAGGGTCACCGCGTACGATATGAATTAGATTCATCCCTCGGGATCATTCAGGCACTACTGACCAACACAGCTGTTGCCTTCGGGCTTTTTTCCGTCTTCGGATCATTGTTTTACTTGTCTTTTCTTGCAGATTACTGCTTACCTGTGTCAGGTGGTCTTTCCGTCTCTGTACAGAGTTACTGCCGCGTGGGCTCAATACACAACCCCCGTCTCCCGTCGCCGGGTATGTTGGCGCTTGTCGCACGCCCCGTCGAGGGTTCCTCTTTTGTTTTTCCTTTCTTTTCCCCCTTCTACCTAGGGCTTACACCGCTCTACGTTACCTTTCCTTCCGACTATTCCGTCACTTTTCGCCGCACTCCTGGATCAGAGCCGCTCACCCCTCAACCTCCGTAGGTATATCCCGTACCATGGGCGGTCTTACACTTGCACTATCCGTGTTCGGAGGGCTCACCACTGAGTTCACCTCGTCTAGAGGGCAAGGACTCGAACGCCTTGAGAGACGATCCCATCGCTGGGGGTTTGCTCTACAATTTTTTCTACATGTATCTTTCACGAAACCCAACCACTGCATTCTCGGATGCAACAAACTGCCCGCAATCCACAAACTATACACTTCAATTTTCCACAAAAGCGGTAGTATTCTGCTTCCAAACTGCTGACATACAATATGGGGAACTTGATAATTTGCACCTTGGGCCATCCCGACTGCAATTTGTTTCAGCTGCTTTTCTAGCCTTTCGAGCATTGGAAGAATCAAATGCATTGTAGGGGTTTTCTGCGCTTCAAGCTGCGTCTGAATATGGCAAACAGGGCAAAAACATTCTAGAATAGCCTCAAGAGCGGGATACGTGGCCTCTCTTTCTGCGTTCAATTCTGTAGTAAGAGAATCGAATGCTACCTTCGCCGCGTCAGAATCTTTAGAAGATATAATAGAAGCCCCTCTTCTCCGTGATTTAAGAAACCTTTCAACCGCACTTACTGTTGTTCCAAACCTTGTTTCTACCTCCTGCATTAATGCGTACCCGTCCAGAAGAATTTGATTCCAGTTCCCTTGCTTAAAAATGCGTACGATAATCTTGACATTTGCCAAGTTTCTGGCAATGACAGTGTTCTTTGACGTCTCTTCTTGAATCGCATGCTTCATAACTGTATTAAGTTGATGAGATATGCACCCCACCCACTTTTCGGTGTACAGCACACGTTGACTGGAGGATGAAGCTCCTACGATACACGGCATCGTGGAGGCGCAATCAGTGACAAATGTGAAGTTCTTCGTAAATTCATCTAGCTCTTTCCCAATTCTCATCAAAAGAGCAGTGTCAAAAGCTGATCGTAGCACAGCAGCGAATTCAGCACCTTTATGCTCGATCAGAAAAATATTCTTCGAAACAAGCTCAACGTCCCGGTTCTTTGTCAATAAATGTGGGGGTCCGAGTTTGAAGTAGTGAACATTGAAATCATAATATTATGTTCCATTGATTTCATTCTTGAGACCATCACTTGTTACTCCTCCACCAAGAGCTAGTACATGTTTCGATTCATGTACACGATATTTCTCTCTAGACTTCTTTTCAATTGTTTGAATGCTTTCCCTAACAGAATTATGAGACGGCAATATGTCTTCAATATCTAATCTTGCGGTTGTGGGAACCGAACGTCCTGCGTCAACAAAAGCCTTAGCAAATTCTCCCATACCAGGGCTTTTGTACGCAAATGACAGCGGCAGCAATCCTTTGCACACTGCAAGAGCAGCTGCAGATATTACTGCTTTCTTCCATGTTCAGCTTACCTTAACCACAGTTTCGCGGACTATGTTTTCAGAGTTCTTGTGAAGCTTTGTATGACTTTTCAATACACTAGTCCTTTGTTCAGGACCAAATTTCTTAACTGCAGAATGCAATGAACATTGATCTCTGATTGGGAAAGAACAAACCAACCAACCTGCGTCTTTGCGAGAGCTGATATGACAAAGTACAGCGTAGTTGTGGTAGTGTTGAGATCGCATTTTGCCAGCCAAAGAAATGTGTTTCCATTGAATGAGGTCGTAGTTTGTCCTTTCGCCTGCTAAAAGCTGGCGGACTACTTCTACCGCAGCGTATTTGTTGTTAATCCGAAGAAGTGATCGTTTCGGACCAGAAGCTGATGCGCTTTTCGTTTTGATATTCTTGTGGTTTCCATAAAATATGGTAGAGTTAGGCGGTAGCCGTCGGTGAGAAAAATAGGAATCCGGCGGATGCCGATGGTGAGGATGTACTAGTTATCAGCGAAAACTTGAAAGGGTTTTGATTGTGGATTTTGATGGTACTAATCCGCGAACGGATTCTTTCTGATGGATCGAATTCAGTGATCCGCTGGTATCAGCAAACGACAAAAGGGGTTGTTGTTCACAGTTCTATTTGACGCCGGATATACCACTAAATAGTGTACAATGCGTTCGGAACTAATTGGAAATGTATTTCAACTTTTAATTACAGAGTTTTGGTTTCGCTGTTACAGGCTTCAAACGTGACGGGCATGTTCGAACGGCTAGCCGTCCAGATACAACGCTACTTCTGATAAGTCTTCGTTTGATTCTTCTTCGTAGATCTTCTTCTTCTTGTTCTTCGCTGAATCTTCATGATGACCGTTATCGGTAAATCTTCTCTTCAACCGTTTATCGGTAATCTTCATGACCATAATTGGTAAACCATTCTATGGTAACTATCCCTCAACTTCATTCGCAAGTTCTTCTTTTTCTTCTCTGCATAGAGCAACTTCTTCAAGTTCTTCTTCTTCTCCTTCTCGAGCAACGAGAGCTTCCTTTACGGGCTAGGCGTTATCGCTACACTAGCGTCACCCAGTTTGGGCTTCGCCGATGTTGGTCGGTAGTGGTGTACCGCTGCGTCGGTGATAGTGAACAATGAAAGACCTGGGCAGGTGTCTCAAAGGTTCGTGGGTGTCTTCCGATGACGGAAATCCATACCATGGCACGGGATAAAGCCACTCTCCATTTGGAGCTTGTTTGTAACTCACAAGTTTCTCTACAACGCACACACGTGGATACACTACTTGGTCGGTCGTTGACTTAACCATACTGTTTCCTGACGGAGTTCTCAAGATGATACGGGTAAAAGGGTCCAGCAGTGACGGAGTATTGACTCCTTCCACAACCAGTAGTGGTTCCACAATTAAGCGTCGATGTGTCGATTCAACCGTCGTGTTGTTCGGTAATAACAAGTGAAAATTAGCCGAACAAGTATTTCGTGAAAGAAGACGACGAGCTGATCGTCACAAGCCAAATTTAATACGAATTGGACAACGTATTGCGAAGTTATCGCATTTCGAACACGAGTATCCCTGTCGATATCACGGGAGTTGACCGTTCTGACGGTAGAGCTCGACGGTTACGCACCGTGTTGCCTACAAGTGCAAAGCATTTCCATTGGTTGGAACACCACACACGTGGCTCTTTGTAAATGATTCCTATTGTGGGAACAACTGCCAAGTGGCCATGTGCACTTCCAAACGTTTCTGCTGTGCAACACCATCTAATTGGTTTGTCCATCTGCCACGTGGAAGTGTGCAACCCATTTTCATTGGTAGTGCACTCAATGTACATCGGACATGATTTCTGACACGTGTGTGTGTGCAAACGAATCCCATTGGTTGGGCAACACACCAAGTGTCCTTGTGCCACACCGCTCGTTCCCAGTGGGAATCTGAGATATAGAATTGGTATTGGTTGGATATCTCCACACGAAGTACCTACAATATAGGCATGACAAAGAACTGATATGGAGAGGATTCAGTTATGGAACATGTTCGAGAGTGTTCAGTATCCCTGTGATATAAATGTGGTATAGCTGTGACAGTCTGACGTTCCGGTTTCCTACAGGTTCGATATGAACTTAATATATTTCGAAATCTTCGGTTTCAAAACTAGTTCGAAAATGTTTGAGAACTTTACCTGTATTATATCAGGACCTTGCGTGAGACTCATGCAAATATGGTCTCGAAAAGAGCATTATATCAGAATCATATCAGAACTGCATTCCATCCTTAACTAATCTGCGGGATTTATATGAAACTTATATCTAAACCATATCTCAAATTTCCACTTGGCGTTGCGGTGGCTAACGGCGGCACCGTAATGCATCAAAAAATGCCAAAAACTGGCCGATTTCCATTGCGCAATGCGCCTTTTCCAAACGAAGAAGACCGTTGAACAAGTGTCGGTTGAGAAGCCTTTGATAGGTACTGTAATCGTCGCCCAAGCGGAAGAACAAGCCGTGTCGCAATTCCTGACGCTGAAGCGTAGTGAGCGAGTGGGCACATGCTCTGCGCGTGTGCTGAGTCTCCCACGAGGGTGTGCTCCGTAGCATTATTCATGACCTGAACAAGGTAGAATTCGGTGAAGTCATCGCGGCAAGCGACAAGCCGGGGTCTGCGGACACAGTCTTCGTAGTCGACGAACGATTCCTAACGGAAGTAACCAATTGGTTCTGAGGATTTACACGCTGTGGCAACTCATCGCCGCGAGATGCGGAGCTCGGAATCGAGGACGAAACAACGTCATGCGTCTCTTCCCTCTTCTCAGGCTAAGATACCGATGCGGTAACAATCTCGGGTGGTGGAAGTACACGGGCGTGTGGATCCACAGGATTCTCTAACAGAGTAGATGAAGAATTAGCTGACTGCTGTAGGAAATCAGTCAAGCCTCGATCTAGATGTGGAACTGTAGCGGGCCGTGGCGGCGAGGTAACTTCAGTTTCAATTGAATCACCCTGTGGAGGTACAGTGACAGTTTCCACTGTAGAATTGGGAGTAACAGTGACGCGATCGCGTGACAGCCATTCATGAAGGCCATTGATATCCAGTACGACAGTGTCCGTTCAGGTGTAAATTAGCTTATAAGGTCCCTCAGCAATAGGAGAGAGTTTAGGCTTTGGTTCCTTTTCAGGTTTGTGATATTCCTTACGGACAAAAACAAGGTCGCCAGGATTAAGAACCGGTGGTAACGGCGTACGAATTCGCTTGTCAAAGTTAGCATTGTAGGCCGCTTGAGCTTTAGCCATAGCTTTCCGAGCGACCGGAACAATCTTTTCTAACCAGGCCTTCCAAGTATCCCGATATAACCGGTGTGAAGGGAACGTGCCCAACTTGGGTTGAGACTCGATAGCGATCGGAGGCGGTATCCTCGATAGTACGAGCTCAAATGGGGAAAAACTGGTAACAAGGGGGACCTGTGTGTTGTAGGCATACGTAATAGTGTTTGTGAAAAAGTCATAATTCTTAGGGTGATCCGATACATAGGATCTTAATGCGTTAAGCATCGTACGGTTGAACCGTTCAACTTGACCGTTTCCTTGGAGATGATAAGTAGTGGTAAACAGATTCCTGACATCAAGGATACGGCAGACGTCTTGAAGGGATTTCGAAGCGAATTGTCCTCCATTGTCGGATAGAACCTGAACAGATGGGCGGTAAACAAAAATCCAATTCTGAACGAACGCTTGCGCTATCGTCGTTGCAGTGATTGTCCTTGAAGGAACTGTACGAACCAATTTAGAGAACCTGTTGGTAATAACCAAAAGAAAACGATGACCGAGAGTGGTACGAAGTAGCGATCCGAGAATGTCAATCGCCACGAACTCTAGTGCAGTCCTTGCAGAAAAAAGCGTGAGCTTCTTCGAGTATTTCCGGAGACGGACATTGTTCTTCGTGAATTCCATACAACCACGGCGAACTGCGTAGCAGTCTACTGCAATTGCGGGCCAATAGAAATCTCTGCATAGAGTCAAATACAACTTCCTTCCACCAGGATGAGCACCCAGTTTCACATAATGTGACAGATGTAAACCTCTCTGTTGTAGAGTATGAGGTACCACGATCTGTGGATGTTCCTTATTAGCGAAACGAACCAAATAACCTTGGTCATTCATAGCGAACGGGATCCCAAAAAGCCCATGGAGGCGAGAGCGTATCTGCGTACAGAACGGATCGGACATCTGCTCTCTGATCATCTCCTCAGGAGTAGTACGAGCAAAAGAACCGGACGGGGGTTCCGTGGATTCGGTAACGAATAAATCGCCACATACGGCATCATCTATCCTCTCGATCAAACCATCCTTGGTCATAACCATAAAACACGGTATCTCTAAGCCTTCCGTGGCGGACGTATAAGCGTTAGTCCCTATACGAGAAAGGGCATCTCCTTGGCAGTTCAGGAAACCTTTCTTATAGTGAACTTCGAAGTCGAATTCCGCTAAACAGAGACGCCAGCGTATTAACCTGCCAGAGGGTTCCGATATTCCGAGGAGCCAACGGAGAGCCGAATGGTCGGTATGCGCCACGAAGTGAGTACCCATTAATTAGCGTCGCAGTATGTTCAAGACCCAGACGACCGTTAAACATTCCTTCTCAGATACTGAGTAGTTCTCCTCATGAACATTCAGTGTCCTTGAACAATAGCCGACGAGTCTACGAGTTCCGTCTTACAAGGTTTGGAACAAAGCGCAACCAACTTGGTAGGCACTAGCGTCTGTGTCAACTGAATATGGCAAACCAGGAATTGGTAAAGCCAAAACTGGTGGTGACGTTACAGCGTCCACAAGGGACTGAAATGCGGAAGCTTCCGCTTCCCTGAAGGGTTCCAGCTCAACTGGCCTGCCCTTCTTCAAAAGCTTGTTAAGAGGAGCCGAGATCTCAGCAAAATTAGGAACGAATCTACGATACACGTTACAAAGTCGGAGAAAAGAACGGATTTCAGTTTGATTCGTCAGATGCTTGGCTTCCTTCAAGGACTTCACACGAACTTCCTCAATCGAAAGCTTTCTGGGACGGATCGTATTTGCCAAGATCCTGAACGGAATCGGTGAGAAACTCGCACTTCATCAACTTCAGAGTTATTCCGGCGTCGTCGAGAACCCGCATGATTTCTCGCACATGAGACAAATGATCATCCATGTTGTTTGAAAAGATGATGATGTCATCAAGGTATACCAAACAGGTCTTCCATTTGTATGGAGCCAGTAGAATGTCCAACGCTCTTTAGAACGTAGCGGGTGCGTTTTTGAGCCCAAAAGACATTCGTTTGAAACGATACAAGTCTTGGTGGCACACGAAATCGGTTTTGTCACGGTCTTCCTTGCGGATAGGAAATTTCCAATATCCCCGATTGGCGTCGAGGGCCGTGAAAACCTGAGCACTCCCGAGTGAGTCAATGCATTTGTCTATTCGTGGAATCAGATAAACTTCCTTAACTGTGACCGAATTGAGGCGACGATAATCAATACAGAATCGCCACGATCCGTCCTTCTTAGGAGCGAGTACTGCCGCTGATGCCCACGGGGATTGGGCCGGTTCGAGGACTCCAGCCTTTAGCATCTTCTCAACTTGAGCTTCGTCTTCTTCCTTAGACCTAGAGCCAGCCCTATAAGGGTGTTGCGCTATCGGCAGAGTGTTCGGAAGCAGATCAATTCTGTGCTCAGTAATCGAGATCTTCCCTAGGAAACCGTCCCACAACGAGGTAAGTTCCCTCAACATATCACGCAATTTCTCACGATGAGTATCTCTTACATGTTCCAGATTCAAGTCTTCCAATTTCTTAACAGGATCCTTCTGTTTTTGTCTAGGGGAACTAGCCTTTGCCTCAGGCTGTAATGATGCGTTCGGCGTACCGACATCCGAAACGGTTGCAATTATCTCCTCTTCCTCCTTCTCAGGTTGTTGTACGCCGGGAACATCGGCGAGGGTAACCTTCGTAGGTACTAAAGTGGCTGGATGCGGCATTACTGAACCAATAACCTGGTGTTTGGTTAACCATTGAGGTTTAGGCCCCAAAGTGGCTATCAAAAGCTTGAATGGCTTCTGAGGTTCAATATGAACAACTCCATTAGCGAGAGCAAGGCGACGAGAATCATACGATGATTATATAAGTTGCATGACACGTAAAACATGCTGGTCCGAGCTCACAGTGACCCAAGTCTTGGATTCTGCAGGAATCGAAATTGAACGGGCGCACCGTAAAAGAGTAGAACTTCTATCCATATTTCGATTATCCTGTGCAGCAGGGAGAGGAACTTGACACTTGAAAGCTTGCCGGAGCAGCTTCCGAACAATTGGTATGGTTGAACCATCTTCCATCTCCACACATTTGGAACGCGGACGAATCGCTTCGACAAACCTTTCGCAAAAGTCGCAGCCCAAAATAACCGGAGCAGCTAACGATTCGCATACGAGAAATTCAAATTGGACTGTACATTGGCAGAGCCGAACCATCAGGTCAACGAAGCCTTCTGTCCGTAACGGCTTATTGTTTGCATCGGCAATATCCAGCGATGGACCTTGACGAATAAACGGCCGTAACGAGGCAAGTAACAACGATTTAACCAAAAGGTTAGAACCAGCTCCTGTATCTAGAACAGATAACTGTCGAACCATAAACTGATTAGAGAAGCCAAGGTCAGCGTAAACCTTGTAGTTACGCTTGGCCATGACCATAACCCGATCCGGGACACGACGATTTCTGTACCTCACCCACGGTCGACGCAGGACACCAAAGTGTCTCGAGTTAACGTTGGAATGAGCCGAGTTCCTAGTAAGGACCTTGACTGGAGAGCGAGGCGATGACGCCTCGGGCGCCAGACTCCTCGACTCTGTCGGCGCCCCTCCTTTCGGGGAGATTCCCAAAATTAGTTTTTCGAAGGCGAATCCACCAAAGCGGTTTTGCCTCCGTGTGAAGACTAAAGGACCTCAGAGGTTTGAGCTCCTTGAGATACCGGCGCCTGGTTGGAGCCCGATGCAACGGTATTAGGCAAGAACAGCGAACGGATCTGTTTGTAAGACAAACTCGGAACGCGCGCACGTTCTTCTTCCCTAAGGGACTCATAAGCTTCGATAATCTTCGACATATCTTTCAGATTGAACTGAAAGCGGGTCGAAACATGACCACGATGGTAGCAAACATGGCAGATAAGCGTTGACCTATCGAAGGGTGGACGGGTATCCGTACGGTTCCCCATCCGATGTTGCGGAGTAGTGTTATCCCGCCAACCGGGTTTACTGCAACGTGTGGTGTTGTTGGCGTACCGGACCTTCGGTGGTACAACCTGTGTTCCTACGTACAGAACTGGGTCTTCTTCAGAAGAAATTAAAGTTGACGGAAACTCCGTACTAAGCAAGGGCTGTCTGCCCTGGTTTTGAGCCAAATGAACATTATCCACACCTGGGTTTTCCGTAGAATGTTGGACTAACCAGAGTGATGGAGAGTTCTCCGCGTGAAGTACCCTAGAAAACCGATGCTTTGGGTGTTGGCGAGCTCGTAAGGCATCTCCCTCTGCCTAGGCGAACTGAACCAGTTCTAAGTAGGTTGCCTTCCTGTCAGATTTCCGATACCGGGACACAAGTGTCCTGATGGCAGGATCTAAACCATCGCAAAACAAAGCGCATCGCTCATGGTGAGAACACACATATCCACAACGATGGAAAGCCTTTTTGAGGCCAGTCGAATAAAGCGTTTCCGTTTCTCCAGATTTCTGTTTTGTATCACGTAAAGCCAAGATGGCAGACTGGATCGCAGTAGCCGTGGCGTACGACCTCAGAAGGTATTGAGCAGCTTCCGGCAAACAAATTACACCTCCCTTCCTGGTAATCATTTGGGTGGGATATGGACTATCTGTGCGTCACAAAAGGGTTCAAGTGTCTGCTATGTGGCTGTTATGGGCGAAAAACTGATGTATGCTGTACGTGTATCGTATCTTTGCCGTGCCCATGGTGGGTTTATGGATGGTATTCGCACACAACAGGCAGAGTGCAAATCTCAAAAAATTACGTTTCTTTATTCCGTTACGTCTGCCATCATCCGTCATGCACCAGGCACTCATACGGCACATATGCGACGCAGATACTACTTATATACGACATTGTGCCAAACATGGCACAGAGTAGGCACCTGACCCTCCATATCAGACATGGAGCGTACATACACCACCTAAATGTTCCCCTGGGCCCTCCGAGGCACGAGAAACTCCCATGACGGAGCGAAACTAATCTTCAGCCATTCCTTTAAGGAAATACAGTAGTGCCACGAAAGCCTGGGCTTCACTCATCATGAGTATGTCGGCTTCCGATACGAAACGGGGGAGAAAGTCCAGTACCAAAATTGGGTTTTCACCACTGAAACAGTGTTCCTTCAGCGTGAGGTCCATCCTCTCGATACAGTCCTTCACACGATCTGTCCCACGGAGAGTACGATCAAGGGACGCATCATCTAAGCGATAATATCGATACGATAACAGTTTCCGAAACAGGATTTTAGATGGCTTCAACTCTTTGAGTCAAATGTGCTTCCTACCCTTCTCGCGGGTCATGATGGTGCTGTGCACAGCATAAGTAACCTTAGACCGTGTCGGTCGTTCGCGGCGGTCACGATATCCATCATTGCACGAGTCAGATGACGAAGTAGTAGAACTGTCCGAGTCGGAGTCAGAACGAAGCAAACGGTCTTCATACGTAGTTGGTCGGTCCTTTCGGAACTTCTTTGAAGAATGATGGATTGAAACCCGAGGGCGGGCATCTTCCCTTGCTTGGGAAGCGATGAACTCTTCATCTGCCCGGAAGGTGGCCTCGATTGTATCGATGTGAGTCTGGGCTCGCTCCATCATACTCTGGAGAGTCTCGAAACGAGTTTCGATGTTCGATACGAATATGGTTGGGGCCCCGAAACCTTCCAACATGGAATTAATATCCTTACACATGGTACGTAGTTCTGCACTAACATCCGGAACTTGGGCTTCCTCGACACGAGCTCGGAGAGTCTGAATATCCTGCAGATGATCGGTATTCGATATACGGAGAATCTGCACATGGGTCTCCAACTCTTCAACCTCCTGTACGAGAGAACCCAACTGGGTAGATATCACAGCCAACCCACCAGCCTGGGTAGCCGGGATATCCGGGGTCTGTTTCACTTGGGGCGATGCCGGCCTTTCCTTAGTAGGATTCCGTGACACCTGCTTCGACGCGCGAGCGGCGGAGCAGTTCGAACCTTCACGGAATCTTTCTGAAGGGCCAGCCATATTATCCAGACATGGTCTGACTGATTACTTCAGTACAAGCAATGAACAAAGGCAAAAAAAATAGCAACAAAGGCAACAAAGATATCCAAAATGGACAACAAGAAACCAATCGAAAAGATCAACAACAATTAACACCAACTGTGGTTAACCCATTCTGAAGCTTCTAGGTCGGGAGACCAATTTGTGGAGCAATCCCACGAAAGGAAAAGCCCCCAAGGCAGTTCGAATCCTCGGTCTCAAGAGAGGTTCGCACAGCGACAGCGCACCCCGTATCTTCTGGTGTAGGTGTAAATCCACGAGGACTTCAGGCTATACCACAAGGTTGAGAAAGAATGCCCAAACGGGAAAAATGGCCAGAAGAGGCGGAGACAGTAGTGTAGATCGTAGGTGGCCAATGACGGTATCTGTAGCCAAATGAAGACATCCAAAGGTGGAGCAACCAAACAGAAATAGGCGGTAATGAACCAAACCAATGGTAAAACAAAAGAAAGAACTGAAACGAACTCAAGTACTGTGGCACAGAGATAGTACAGCTCGGTAAACAAATAATTGTGCACTCCACGAGTCACAAGAGAGCAAAAGAAAAACAAGACCAATAATGATATGCACTGCGTACAATCTCTTGGTTGGAGCCGGGGGGTAACTAGACCGTGCTGCGGTACCTCGCTCCGCGATGAGTTGGAGTCGTCGTGCATGCGAAACAGTTAGAGCCGCACACCGGGGTACCTTTACTAGATTGGTGATGGCGGTGACCCATCACCTAAGTAGTAGAATTAGCGGCCCTGTAGAGGGTTATCAAAAATATCTAAATAATAGATTAATCTGAGCACCTCATGTGCACCTCCCGTCCCGGGCAGTTCTGACAGTGTCAGACCAAAACCCACAGGGTATTTCTAAAACTTATGAAAAGATTCACTGCAGCTAAACAACCAAATAGTAATGCACATGTACACATTCCGGGTTCGGATCCACGTCATCGCACCACTCATAACCTTGAGTTCTCCATCGATGGGCGTCTCAATAAGTTATGATTGTCATTACCGAAACGGTATATCTGACAAGGGTTTGCTCTACAGGGGCAACCAGAGATTCGTGGGGTTGCTTTTGGGAGTCGGATGTTTGGTTTGAAATGTGGGCCATGTCACTGTTTTTAAACAGCAATAGCTCTGTAAGCTGGTCTACTACGTCGTTCGCATCAATATCCAGCTCGACCAGATTAGCATTTGCGGTTGCGATTGTTTGCACCACTCTTTGGCCAACTGCTTGGTTTCGCGGATATGGGCTTCATCACGAGGTTTAGGGCAGCAGAATAGACGGCAGTTTTTCTGCCGACAGTTTCAGCATACCTTTAGTATGACAGGAATTTCAATGACAGCCGTGGAAAAGCGAGGTAGATGATTTGTTTGGTAATTTCGTGTTTCGTAAGGTGATGATCTATAGGTCGATCGGCTTGATGGCCTCCTTGCGTAACGACCTTGGGCAGCAAAAATACGCTGTTGTCTTCTCCGCCATCACCATGTGCGGCGAATGCTGTAGGTAACGAAGGCCGATAGGTTACGTCATCACTTGTTCCATCTAAAGACGGCTGTTACTCTCGAGATCTACACTGTCCTGCGACAAATTGGCGATTGTTTCGTTCTTAGCTGAGGAGTTCGGAAGCTAAGAGAATTTGAACCAAGGGTACTAAAAAATCAACCAAAAGGCTTTGATTCTGAAAAACGCGCAACGGCATTTTTTTTGGCTTGAATTTGAACCAAAATTCGAGCTAAACCAATTTTCTGAACCAATCGGGCCCAGTTGGCTCTGAAAATTGGTTTGGTTCTGTGCCCAAATCTGGGTCTACAGACGCGGTAGAAGAGACTGCCAGGGCTGATTCTTGTTCATTTATCCTACAAGAGGGGCCTTAACAGCGCCTTCCGTCGGACGACATCAGGTTTAGAACGCATTCCTCTGCACGCTCGGGAGAACTGCCGCTGTCTGAGTGTGTTTACTGAAAATATGCATAATGTACGCAGTTGGCAATTTCCGCCCAGGCAGATCCTCACAAGAACGACAAAAGAGGCTAAAACTAGTTTTGCTATGCACGCTTGTCAGCTGTGTTTTGATGATTAGTAAGGCGGTATTGTTGCTGCAGCACAGATACTTTTCTAGTGTTAAAGCATTTATCAAATGCAAAAGTTAGAAGGCGTGATTTCGTCACTACTAAGATAGAGGTCCAAGCAAGCACTTTTCGGAACTTTGATGTCGTCACAATGGTTCTACCGGTGCGGATAATGGGAAACCAAAAACGACTTCATTTGAGTCGTGTTTTAATAGATTGGATCGCCCAATCAAATCTCTACACGTTGGCACTGTTTGATACCCTTGGTGGGAATCCTCTAAGGATCTTTGTGTGAGATACTTGACAGTAATTTAAGATAAGATGTTTTGCGCCCATGAAATGCGTTGCACTGCATTACGTAAGAAATTGCGCTCTCGTCTGTCTGCCCTAAAGGTTATTGTCTTGGTGAGCCATTGGAGCCAAACGATTCATTTATTTGACCAAAAGATTTAAGGCCTCCCGAGGGTTAGCAATGTCTTTCATGAAGTCCGTTAGATGAAGGTCTTCCGGCTTCGCTGACATACTGTATCTTTGCAGTCTGCTTCTGAAGCATAACGCTCGGTGAAGGTTACTACGATCGAGCCCCAATGAAGAATCTTTCCCTTGAATTCCTCTTTGAAGAAATGTAGAGCATCACCGGCGAGAGAAAAGTGCAAGTATTGTATTCTAGCGTCTCCGTTGATTTTCTGCAGGTTTCAGACATCCATGAAAGAAGAAACGTGGTCACTGTGGACGTCATTTTTGTAACGGAATGACGCGGGTGGTGACAAACCCAACGGAAGTGCCAGGGGGTACCAGCCAAATTAATGGCAATGTGCAGATGTGCACAATAAAATAAACAACAAATAAAAACGGCTAAAGCCCACGCCAACTCCAGACGAGGGCTCGAAATAATTCGGCTAAAATCTGCGTCAAACTCCAGACACAGATTCGAAACCAAACGGCTAAAGCTCGTGCCAAACTTCAGACACAGCTCGACTTCACTCGGCAAAAGTCCGTGTCAAACTTCAGACACGAACTCGAAATAATAAAAAGAAATAATGGGAGCCAATCCCCAGATGTAGGCGAAGGATAAGAAAAAAAGGAAAAAAAGGAAAGGCCAGAACCACCAAGTGGCCAAGAGGGGGGTGGATAACAATTTAGGGAAGCCCACCACACTAAAGGAGAGAAGAAAGGAAAAGTTGAGGGGAAGGTTGACCAGCAGGTGTTGCTGTTTATGTGGGGGTGTGGTGGGTGGTGGGTGGTTGGAGAGGACCGAAGAAGGGTCAACTCGAATGCCACCATGCTTATATAGACGATTGCTACCCTCGATTCTAGCTTTTCTTTGAGGGTAGCAAATCGTAGAAACCATTTCTACGCATTTCTAATTTCTACTCTATCGCAAGATTAATTCTCAACATTTTGTCGCCTTACTATTGCCTTACTAGTTCGTCCTCTGGCGTTTCTAGCCAATCAAAGCCTTCCGACGAGCTGTTTAGAAGGTTCCATACAATTTCTTCACGTCGCGAGCCCCGAGATATTTTCCCCAGATCGATCCCAAGAGAATCTGAGAGAAAAATAATTTCTTCGTCCAATAAGGATTCCTTTCGAAGTGTTCTAGACGCATCAGACATTTCTACGCAACACTCCCGTTATTTCTACATATTGCTTGCTTTGCATTGCTCCGTCTTCACCAGTTGCATTGTCCGTTCTGCTTACCGTGCTTACTGTTGCTGAGAGTGCTTACCGTGCTTACCGTTGCTGAGAGTGATTACCGTGCTTACCGTTGCTGAGAGTGTTTACCGTTGCTGAGAGTGCTTAACGTGCTTACCGATGCTGAGAGTGCTTAGTCTCGTGTCTGCACTCGAGGTTGCACGGTGACGTGCGTGACGTTTCGTCACTCTCGGTAGAACTTGGTTGCACTTGTATATTAAAGCGATATCTCAGAACAATCTCGCAGTCACTTCGGCCAGCGCCAACTCTTCTCAACCTTCGTCATGTCTTCGTCGTTGCATTCGTGGCCTAGAGGCCCGTCTGCTTGAATAAACGCTTTCACGTTCTTTACACTGCTTCACACACTCCCCCACTCAGCGGTCGTCTCGCCTGGGCGACCGATGAATCTTCTTACATCGTAGTTTCCAAAGCTTCATTCCGAAAAACCTCTTCAGCAGTGTACTGGAATGGGTATGGGGGCTCTGGGTAGTCCGGGTCCGGCTCAAAGTCGACGATGAACTCCTCGCTGACCAATGAGCCTGATATAGTCCACCCCTTGCTCTTCATTCGTGGCTGCTGGCGGTAGATGACCATACTCCCCAACAACGTAGTGATAGAGAAGGAAGATGGTCCTATCGGCGCCAAGCCTCACCATCTGGGGGTGTAGCCTACGTGCCAATCGTCCAAGCATCTCATGAGAACGTCGTGTGATATACTGGCCATAAACGTGGTGTACACTAAGGGCACAAGTGGAAACAATTCCAAATAATCCTGTTCACCTCCCAGTCTTCACAGTCCAACGGAGAGAGCCAGTCACGCAGGGTGATTCCACCAGCTTCCACTTCCAAGTAATTCACTTCGTGATTGTAGACTTCATAGTCCACCACGATCGGCATGGCGAGAGCACCCTGAGCGTCATTAGCCTCGATCCTCAGGTTATCCGGTCGCTCATGGTAAAGCCTGAGCCTTCTTGCGTGAATACCTCTTCTGGACATGCGGCGGTGCGGGGAGATCAAATAGTAACGCGGGTGACTAGCGCGTATGATGCAACAAGGGCCATAGAACTTAGAAACAAATGGTCGCCACTTGATCGACGGATTCATAGCTTCACCACGCATGACAAGTACCTGATCTCCAAATGCGAACCGGTGTCCATAACGTTCGTCATTGCGTCGAACGGCCTGTCTATCGACCCGAGTGGCTCTTCCTATGGTAGCTGCTTCCACTTCTGTGAGACGATTCGCGTCTGTGGCATCGGGGATCAGAGGAGGAAAGTCCGTACGGTACATACGAGGACGGGTCCCGTAGAGAAGCTGAAAGGGTGAGTATCCCTCAGACATCCTACGAGTCCTGTATCCGTACAGCACGTCATGTAGTGCTTCGTCCCAGTTGATTTCTCTTTCATAGACGATCTTTCCAATGGCTCTCTTAATGGTTCCGACCATTCTTTCTTCCGGTCCATTCGAGACAGGAGCATATGCTAGGACCGGCTTCAGTGAGATGCCATGCTTTCTCATATACTGCTGAACGCTGGCTGCAAGGAAAGAGGTTGCGTTATCAGAGACGATGGTCCGAGGGCATCCAAAGGAACCGACAATCTCCTGCTTGACAAATCTCAGAACTTCTGAAGCAGTCGCGTTCCTTGTAGCTAGGGCTATGGACCATCCAGTCAAGTGTTCCACTCCGATCAGAAGAAACCTGTTTCCACTGCTAGTAGGCCGAAAAGGTCCAGCAAAGTCAATAGAAAATGTGTCAAACACATTAGTGAGAGGAGCCTGCTGACCGGCGCGGTAGGAGAGAAAAGGTCCCATGAACTGACAACTATTGCAACTCTTGACATATTTGGTGACCTCAACGCGCATAGTAGGCCACCAAAATCTGTCTCAAAGACGCCTCATGGTGGCTGCCACGTCCCAGTGTCCAACGTCATCATGGAAGGCCCGGATGATTTGGGTCCTTTCGGCTATATCAGGAAAAAGTCTCAGCCACGTGCCAATACGGCGGTAGAGGCGCCGCATTCCAGACAGTGAACTTCTTCGAGTTGCGCCTCACGGCAGCTCTGAGCTTCTTGTTAGGTTCGTCAATTGGAATCTGGCTCAGGTGTCTTCCGATTTTGGCGTAGTACGGTTCCAGCCCACTAAAGGCGTCAGTAATTGGCGCAGCAACCATCGCCGTATCCTCCTCTTCCGCTGTCCCCTTCGCAGCGGCATAACGAGAGAGGTAATCATCGGCGTGGTTCTTGTTGCCTGCCTTGTACAGGATCTCGAACTCATATTCTGCCAGGAAGTCTAACCATCTAGCCAATCTGCCATGCATATCTTTCTTCGAGAAAGCATACTTCAAAGCTTGGTGGTCCGTGACCAACTGGAAAGGCTGAGACCCAAGCAGATACATCCTAAACTTTTTCAAAGCGAAGATCACAGCCAAGGCTTCTTTCTCACATACTGAGTACTTTCTTTCCACAGCTGTCATGGTCCTGCTTGCGTACTGCACGGGGTGATACATTCCATCCGACTTTCTTTGAGTGAGGACAGCTCCGAGCGCAACCGACGAAGCGTCGGTCTCCACACGGAAAGGTGAGTCAAAGTCGGGGAATGCCAACACCGGTGGACTCGTGAGCTTTTGCTTCAGCTCATTGAAGGCCTTGAGGATTTTATCAGTGAATTCGAGTCTTCCCTTACCCGAGGTGTAGGCATGCAAGACCGACGAAGTCTCAGCAAAGTGCGTGATGAACCGACGGTAATACCCTGCAAGGCCCAGGAAGCTTCTCAACTCAGTGACGGTAGTCGGGACAGGTGCGTTTCGAATCGTGTCGATCTTTCTCATGTCTACTGCGACACCAGTTTCGTCCACGACGTGCCCAAGTAACTCGATCCTAGGTTGTGCAAACTCACACTTGGAAATCTTCAGCTTCAACCCATGCGACGCTATAGTTCTTAGAACGTCCTCCACATGCTCTATATGCTCTTCAAGACTCTTGGAGTATATGACCACGTCGTCTACATAAACGCGAGCGTATTCACAATGGTTCAGAATTGAGTTTATCATGCGCTGGAATGTAGAAGGTGCATTCTTGAGACCAAAAGGCATCACTTCGAACTGGTACGTGCCCTGCCTGCAGACAAAAGTGGTCATTTCCTTGCATTTAGGCGACATCCGGATCTGCCAATAGCCAGAGAACAGGTCGAGAGTGGTGAAATAGCTGGCGCCTCGCAAGTCATCAAAGATCTGGTCCATGTGAGGAAGCGGCCAACGATCAGCCTTCATAACCTTATTCAAAGGCCTGTAGTCCACGCAGAACCTTGGCTTTCCATCTTTTTTGGTCGCTTTGACGACTGGGAAGGACCAAGGGGACGTACAACGCTTGATGATTCCCGCTGACAGCATCTTATCGACTTCTTTCCTAACCACTTCGTCGTGTTTTGGCGGCAGGCGGCGTACTCGCGAATGTATCGGTGTATCATCGATAAGGGAGAACTCATGCATCACGGGGACATCCGAAGGGCGGAGATCGTACAATGACCAGGCCACGACATCCAAGTCAAGTAGAGTAGTACGCAGCCTCTGCTGTGTCTGAGGAGGCAAATGAGAGAGCCTTTCTGAGATGACTTCTTCCTGATCCGTGTCAGGATGGTAGTCTCGCCTGTCGAATGCGCGTCCCGTAGAGTCTTTAGCAATGTGATCCAACAACGAGTACTTGATTTCGTGAGTCGAACAAGCTTCTTCCACATCACCCTGGTAACTTTCGGCCTGTTCTTCGTGGATCGTCTGAACAGTCGCTGAACTTCCACCTGCGGCCGTAGTAGATTGTCTCTAGGAGTCGCTTGCACCTGGGAAGGACCCGATTGAGGCTCAGAGAATTCCCCTGGCACTTGTGTCTGGAACTCTTCTTGCGGGAGTTCTTCCTCAAATTCGATCACGTATCGACCGTCATGATCCTCCTCCAGGTGTCCTGTGCGGCCGAAAGGCATATTATGGGCGCCCAGGTGAGGTGGATGAGCAGGGGAAGGAACTGGATAACGAATCTCCACGCGAACGAATAGAAAGTCGCTAACGAGCTCACCCTCTTCCAACGGTAGCAGTTTCACCTCGTCCTTAATAGGTATAGTCAGGACAGGGTCACGAGAGAGGGGCGTACCGGATATCTCAACTTCTTCTGGAGAGGAATTATCATCTTCATCATCGTCTTCATCTTCATCTTCATTTTCATTAACTTCATCTTCATTAACTTCATCTTCATTAACTTCATCTTCTGCTTCATAAGCTTCATCTTCATAGTCTTCATTCGTAACATCTTCTTCAGCGCCCCCGCTTTCGTCAATCGGTACAATGCCAACAACGTATTGCTGGACGCTGGTGTCGGTGGAGAAGCTCTGGAATGATGAAGAATTCGGGGGGTGTTCATCGAACGTATCGTGCATAGGGAGGTTTCCGAAGCTGATCACTCGACCCTCCAGACAATCCTCAGAATCTTCAATTCCCACATAGGTAACGTGCTCTTCAGTCGCTTCGGCTCCAGCTGGCTGGGCAGCAGTTTCCTCAACACTGGCCTCTGGGATCGGCCATCCCTCACCAAAGCGAACCACCTGCTGCGCTCGACGGTCGAGTTCTAAGAGACCCATCTCGCCATATGGTAACTCAGTAACGTGAGGATGAATAGGATCTCCTGGAGCCAGCTCAGGGTAGCGGCGGTACACACGGAAGATTAGATAGTCTGGCCTACGTTCGGGGTCTTCTGGCCGGAGCAAGACAACATCACCCCTTATCGGGAGCACGAGGGTTTCCTCAAGTGGCGGAGAGCCTTCGTCATCTTCTTCACTTGAACTCTCGTCACTCTCGGTATGTTCGAACGTGCGTCGCTCTTCGTCCATCACTTGAGACTGAAGAACAACCGGCTCTCGTTGATTTTCAGTGATATTGAGTTCTGCAATAAGTTCCACTGCGCCCTGTTCTGGAAATGCGTCTGAAGCGCCCTGCCCAGAGGCCGGAACTTCCCCAGCACCCATTGTAGCCAAGGCGTACGCGGAAGTGTCCGGCTTGCCTCTAGATAAGGAGATGCCATTTTCTTCGTCCTCCTCCCCTTCACTGTCAGAGAAAAAGGATTCGGAGGCCGACGTGAAATCTTCGCTGTCGGTCTGAACCGTGTCATCAATTAGCTCCAGATTAGGGCGATGGTGGTCAAGTGGTAAAAAAGCTGAATGTCCGTCAAACTGCATGGACACTTGTTGTGTACCGAGGTCCAGACAAGCTTGAAGAGATTCCAAAGCCGGGCATCCAATAATCACATGGAAAGGAGGATTCTCAACGACCAAGAAATCGAGCGGTACTCGGAGGGTTCCGAAGACCACTGGGATGTTCTGCAGGCTTCCTCGAACCAGGGACTTCGTACCGTCTGCAACGATTATCCTCCTGTTTGAAGGCTTCAGCTTGAGTGAGAGCCTATGACTAAGGGCCGTCGACATCAGATTAGGGATGGCCCCCGAATCCAACAATGCCTGTGCAATCGTTCCATACACGGCCACATTGTCAACCATTAGCGCCGGTGGTAGTGCCGGAGCTTGAGCAAAAGCAACTTTCTTTCCAGTGAAGCTGCCAGATAGTATTCTTCGTAGATCTTTCTTTGCTTCGTCGGCATCGCCGCGGGCCAACTGTCCGAAGGTAATACCCGACGGGGCTTTGGCAAGTTCCTCGTAGACGTTGTACTTGCCGATGTGCTCCTGGATCTTGATCTTCCCAGGCTTGGCCTTTGATTTCGCGGCCGTCGCCTTACGCGGCTTGGAATTGGACTTTGAGCTTCCCGCCGGAGGCTTAGGGGCCGGTCCAACGCCTTGGTTCTGTGGAAACATCACTGGTGAGATACCGGGTAACGCATCCATACGCGACTGCTTCGGTAGAGGAGCACCATCCGCATCTCTCTTCGTTGCAGTCACAACTTCCTCATCATCGAAGTCATTAACAACAACTGAAACTTGGTTCTCTTCAGCCTTGCTGAGGGCATTCCTTTCTTTCAAGGCCCTCTCAGCGGCTGACTCTGACCTCACGCCTTCAAATGACACATTGCGTTCTCCTTCGGCCTTAGGCTTCGACCAACAAGTCACGGCGGAGTGTCCCATCCTTCCGCAGCGACCACAACGGGTGTTGCGGTGTGGGTTCAACTCACAACGATTCGCGAAGTGACCCGGTTGCTGACAGTACGAACACGTCTGATCCTTGTCTTGCCGAGGTCCACCACTCTGGTTCTTCTTCACAAGGAGATGAAGCTCCGCCATTTGCTCAGCCAGTCGCTCAACTTTGTCTTCTAGTGGCGCTGCACTCGGGCGTGCGGTCTTCGACTTCCCCGGCCTCTGCAGTACTTGCTTGGGCGGCGCAAGCGCACTCAATGCTCCATAGGAACCCAGGACTTTCCTTCCAGCAACGAAGGACTTGACGAGACGCTTGAGGGCTTCATAACTGTCAGCCCCTCTAAAGATCACGAACTGAGCCAGATCCGCATACTCCATAGCAGCATTACGGAGAAGGCCAAAATTCGCTTTCTCATTGAACCCTGCCAACTCGAAGCAGGCATCCATCTTCTTCAGGGAACCGAGAAGGTCCCCGTAGTCCAGACGAGCAGTGACGGCACAACGGATCTGCTCCTCCGGTTCTTCAGCAGCCCCGAAACGGTCAATGAGGGCTTGCTTCACTCCATTGTAATCATGGGCCTCGGTCGTCAGAGACCCATTCGTGGCATAGGTGTCAGAATAGAAGTCGAAGGCTTCTCCTTCCAAGTAACCAGGAAGCCTGAGAGCCCTATCAGCGTCATCCATGCCAGAAGTAGCAACATTCTCGAAATAGAACAGGAACTTCCTAATGTCAGTGGAAGACCCGTTGAATGACATAGTAGCTTCACGCGGCGCGGCGCCCTGCTGGGGGTACCATGTGGACGTCATTTTTGTAACGGAATGACGCGGGTGGTGACAAACCCAACGGAAGTGCCAGGGGGTACCAGCCAAATTAATGGCAATGTGCAGATGTGCACAATAAAATAAACAACAAATAAAAACGGCTAAAGCCCACGCCAACTCCAGACGAGGGCTCGAAATAATTCGGCTAAAATCTGCGTCAAACTCCAGACACAGATTCGAAACCAAACGGCTAAAGCTCGTGCCAAAATTCAGACACAGCTCGACTTCACTCGGCAAAAGTCCGTGTCAAACTTCAGACACGAACTCGAAATAATAAAAAGAAATAATGGGAGCCAATCCCCAGATGTAGGCGAAGGATAAGAAAAAAAGGAAAAAAAGGAAAGGCCAGAACCACCAAGTGGCCAAGAGGGGGGTGGATAACAATTTAGGGAAGCCCACCACACTAAAGGAGAGAAGAAAGGAAAAGTTGAGGGGAAGGTTGACCAGCAGGTGTTGCTGTTTATGTGGGGGTGTGGTGGGTGGTAGGTGGTTGGAGAGGACCGAAGAAGGGTCAACTCGAATGCCACCATGCTTATATAGACGATTGCTACCCTCGATCCTAGCTTTTCTTTGAGGGTAGCAAATCGTAGAAACCATTTCTACGCATTTCTAATTTCTACTCTATCGCAAGATTAATTCTCAACATTTTGTCGCCTTACTATTGCCTTACTAGTTCGTCCTCTGGCGTTTCTAGCCAATCAAAGCCTTCCGACGAGCTGTTTAGAAGGTTCCATACAATTTCGTCACGTCGCGAGCCCCGAGATATTTTCCCCAGATCGATCCCAAGAGAATCTGAGAGAAAAATAATTTCTCCGTCCAATAAGGATTCCTTTCGAAGTGTTCTAGACGCATCAGACATTTCTACGCAACACTCCCGTTATTTCTACATATTGCTTGCTTTGCATTGCTCCGTCTTCACCAGTTGCATTGTCCGTTCTGCTTACCGTGCTTACTGTTGCTGAGAGTGCTTACCGTGCTTACCGTTGCTGAGAGTGATTACCGTGCTTACCGTTGCTGAGAGTGTTTACCGTTGCTGAGAGTGTTTAACGTGCTTACCGATGCTGAGAGTGCTTAGTCTCGTGTCTGCACTCGAGGTTGCACGGTGACGTGCGTGACGTTTCGTCACTCTTGTTAGAACTTGGTTGCACTTGTATATTTAAGCGATATCTCAGAACAATCTTGCAGTCACTTCGGCCAGTGCCAACTCTTCTCAACCTTTGTCATGTCTTCGTCGTTGCATTCGTGGCCTAGAGGCCCGTCGGCTTGAATAAACGCTTTCACGTTTTTTGCACTGATTCACAGTCACTCCAATCATCTTCAAGATCTTCTTTAAACGTGTCTTGCTTGTTTTGCCAGCGGTGCGTGAAGAATGTTACACGTTTGTTGTAATACTTTTTATCAGCAGCTGTAGCATGTTGTCCCGTAGAGTTTAGATTAGGGTTCGCAGAATGACAAAACTGCAGCTGAAACGGCAATGGCGCCGCATTAGGAATTTGATTCTCTTCATGAGAGTAGAGCACAAGATCCCCGTTTCTAACAGCATTCAGGTAATTCATGGAACAGTTTCGTTGCGTGGCATAATCAGGTCCGTACTAAATAGATAAGATTACTTTCTTGAGGGGAAACGTCTGGTTTCTTCCGTTTGCCGTACTTCAATGTCACTTAGCTCCAAAAACACACGAATGCGTTTGGACATTTCATAGTACTGACAATGTCGGGATCGACAAGTTACATTGCACCCATATCTTCTCGAATGGCGTCAAGCAAATTACTTCCCTTCAACGACGAATTATTTTTCATTTAACTAAGGAACGAATTTTTAAAATTCACGCTGAATGTTATTGTGGACAGTAATAGTGCTTTACGGTTAGCGGGTATCCATAGACATTTCGTGGTAGATAGTTTGTCTTCTATTCGCAAATGTCAACCAACTTTGAAGGGGGGGAAGGTTGGTGTGATTCTTTGTTGTGCCGACTGAGGAACACAGGTTCTTTGGGTGTCCACGAAGACTTGCTGAGAGGAAAGTGCGCTAGCGCACTTACTCGGGTCAGCAGCGTTAATAGTTTACTGTCTGCGTTAAAACAAATCCTACCGAGAAAGAAGGGAGATTGTTGTGTGTTTATCATCCGTAGGTTAAATACAAAGATGCTGCGTAGACGTATCGTTATTGGTTCTGCGCAAGCTAATCAATATCACTAAAAGGATTGGCTGGTAGTGTAGCCACTTCTGACGTAATATTCTTGGTTATAATTCATCTTAAACTGGCAGTGGCCTTTTGCTCTTTACTTGTTGTCTGTTAAAATCTATATTGAAAAGGTGTACTTATTCGTGTTCAATAAAGATGTGTTTGAGATTATGAAACCACTGTTGAAAGTTTTAGCTCTGAGTTCGAGTAACTTATCAGCAAATCGCCAGAGTGAAAAAGATGTGTATTACGTCGGTGAAGTTTGTTGGGATGACACTGTATTTTGGTATGATTTGTGTTTGGATGTGCTGTTGGATTTGGCGCTCTGCCAAAGCGAGAACCAAAATTTGCGTGTTTGTCTATGGTGAGCTGGCTTTTCTCTGGATATAAGAGCTGTAAACGGTTTGTCGTTTTCTTTATCGGGAGCAATGCTCTGACCGGTTCGATTTGTAGCTGGTGGTGTTCGGAGGCGCGTAGCGTCAATGGTGCCCATAACCTGAGATGAACACAACCGATTACTCGAACTCCTGGTTCGGTCTCGGAGGCGAACTGCCTTATTGTGGAGTACGTTGAGTGTTCTCGCTGTACACGTGTGCACACACTTCTCAAGTCCCTGACAATCTCAGGACGGCAACAAGTGGCGGCGCTCACCCATGTGCGCCTCCATCGCGAATCGGTGCAAGCTCTTGGCCGCGTCCTGCGGAATCATCAGCGGCCTTCGTTGACGCCTCACCGAGTTATGCCGCCCCACTCCCCCCTTCATGCTCTCTCCAAACGGCAACCGATCGATGACCGGCTGCAACGCACTCCTGTTCCGCATCTCACTCACATCCACCACAATATGATACGGGATGTGATCAAAGTACAGCTGTTGCGGACGGATATGCACGTCAATGCTCTGAAGCGCTATGTTGCCATTCTCGCGGATGCGGTCGAGGGCTAGCGCGAATTCGCTGATGTTCATGCACATTCTCGGCGACTCTGCAAGTCTTGCCAGCTTTCTGGTGTACGGCACAATGGGGCTGTGAATGAGACCGACGTTGTACTGCTTGGTGATGCAGGCGAACTTGTCGTTGAACGCGGAAATCAGACGATCGAACGGGTCTCTTTGGACGGCCAGGCGTAGCGTGGATGGCGACGTGAGTATCCGACGCTGCTCGCTTGTTGTGAAGTTGCGCAAATATATGGCTTGCGAATTCCAACAGGAGGCGCCTATGTTGGGTGGGTTTGTGTGACATTTCTTGTACGTGTGACTCTCACCGATGATGCCCTTGTATAGCCATTGGAATACGGAGGTACTTCCGCCCTTTGCCGTGGACGCCAGCAACAGGTCTGCGGACGGGAAGTAGACAAAGTTCTTGCTGGCACAGATTTGGTGGAGCAGGGTGTCATTGGTGAGCAGCTCGTGCATCCTAGGCGGGAGCGATGACGCTGCGCGTTGTGCGGTTTGCAGGGGGGCTGTGAGGCGACGGAGAGAGGTGAGTGATATGAGCAGAAGCAGCACAAGAACCAGAAGAGCGGTGGCGGTGGTTTTGGAGGTGGCTTTGGTGGTGCTTGTGGGTGACGCGGACTTGGCGATATGTTTGAGCATGTTTGCAAGTGTGGGAGCTGATGAGGTACGGCGGATGTGCGGGTGAGGACGATGAGAAGCATTGTGCAGGCTGCGCGCCTGATTCTAGATACCTTCGGTAAACTGCAAGTGCGGGAAGGCCAACCGCTTTGGATCACGCGAATTTGTGTGCGTGTAGAGCAGCGTCCGCAATGCGGGACGTCACTGTAATGACATGGCCGCGTCATCCTTTTGCACAGCATCGAAAATGGTGCTTTCTTCTATACACGGCGTCACCACGTTCGCAGCGCGCCCGCCCTCCGGGCGCCTCCCGCCCGCCGTCGCGCCTCCCCGCCTCGCCCGAGCGCTCATTCGCGCCCGCATCCGACACGCGATGAACTCGTTCAGCTCCCATCCACACGAAGCGCCGGGCGCCACGCTGGCCCTCGACGACCGTAGCTGGAACGGAATGTGTGACCGATTCCACAGTTGCCAGTTCCACGCCTTCTCACAGCTCCGTCTTGTTCGGTGCTCTCGCACTGCTTCGCACCATGCTGCAGCCTCCGCTTCCTTCTTCGTCATCGGACGGATATGCCAACAAGCCTTTTAGACGCGCCGATATTGGAAGATAGAGATTGAAGTTACCAGAAATGGAGTCTCAATAATGTAGGATTATTGTCCAAAAAGAACCGTGCTGCACGGTGCACTACGGTTCTCACAGATAACTGCGTGACCAAAGCTTACACCAATAAACTATAGCTACGTAGCTGCCCATATCTGGTAGCCGCCAAAACGACTTTCATACCCTGCAGTAGAAAGTTTCAAATTTAGAGTTCACTTTTTGAAAGGTTTAATTCAAATCCATCTCAAAGCTTACAATGTAAGCCACTTCTGGAGGAATAACTTAGCAACGTACGACTACGTCATAACAAATTGTCGATCTTACTAAGAAACAAGAACCAAATTGTTACAAAGACACCAATAAATTCCACGGATCTCAACAAACCATAGACTCATTTGTTTCGTTATTTCAAACTTTGCAAACCCTGCAGTATACGGCAAATAACTACATGGAAAGTACTCATAACCAAGTTTCTACTGCTTTTAATTCAATATGAGCGTAACACACTATCAAACAGTGTGACTAAATACAGCCTGATCATGACTCGTAGAGATTGTAACAGAGGCCCACAAATCCAAACTCTCTCATAATTCGTATCAATGCCACTCTGGTCATATCACAAGCTGGCTTCTACAGCTTGTGTTCTGGTTATGTTGTGAGCCATCACCAGACTACCTAGCTCTTTTCGAAGTCTGACGATGACTGGCAAGATTAGTGGCAAAAATTAAAAAATGCTAGCTTGCCCAGCACTTTTGCACCTCTGCCACTTTGGGCAGAGAACAAGATGGCTTTCCCAAGGAATGCTATTGTAGGTGTGTGAGCCATCGCCAGCCTGCCCAGCTCGTCCGGCAGTGTGGCGATGGCTCCCGAGGTTAGAGGCATAAGTGTGAAAGTGGTTGCTTGTCCAGCACTTTTGCACCTCTTCACCGTTGGGCAGAGCACGGGCTGGCTTGCCCAGCTCGTGCTCGGATATATTTGTGAGCCATCGCCAGACTGCCCGGCTCGTCCAGCAGCCTGGCGATGGTTCACGGGGTTAGTGGTAAAGGTGCAAAAGTGCTGGCTCGCCCAGCACTTTTGCACCTCTGCCTCTTTGGGCAGAGCACGAGCTGGCTTGCCCAGATCGTGCTCTGGTAGGTGTGTGAGCCATCGCCAGACTGCCCGGCTCGTCCGGCAGTGTGGCGATGGCTCTCGGGGTTAGTGGCAAAGGTGTAAGAGTGCTGGCTCGTCCAGCACTATTGCACCTGAGCCACTTTGGGCAGAGCAAAAGCTGGCTTGCCCAGCTCGTGCTCTGGTAGGTGTGTGAGCCATCGCCAGACTGCCCGGCTTGTCCAGCAGCCTGGCGATGGTTCACGGGGTTAGTGGTAAAGGTGCAAAATTGCTGGCTCGCCCAGCACTTTTGCACCTCTGCCTCTTTGGGCAGAGCACGAGCTGGCTTGCCCAGATCGTGCTCTGGTAGGTGTGTGAGCCATCGCCAGACTGCCCGGCTCGTCCGGCAGTGTGGCGATGGCTCTCGGGGTTAGTGGCAAAGGTGTAAGAGTGCTGGCTCGTCCAGCACTATTGCACCTGAGCCACTTTGGGCAGAGCAAAAGCTGGCTTGCCCAGCTCGTGCTCTGGTAGGTGTGTGAGCCATCGCCAGACTGCCCGGCTTGTCCAGCAGCCTGGCGATGGTTCACGGGGTTAGTGGTAAAGGTGCAAAATTGCTGGCTCGCCCAGCACTTTTGCACCTATGCCACTTTGGGCAGAGCACGAGCTGGCTTGCCCAGCTCGTGCTCTGGTAGGTGTGTGAGCCATCGCCAGACTGCCCGGCTCGTCCGGCAGTGTGGCGATGGCTCTCGGGGTTATTGGCAAAGGAGCACGAGATGGCTTCCCCACCTCATGCTCTGATTTGTGTGTGAATCTGAGCATAGGGTTTGGCCCAATTAAGAATGTCTTCATGGTGGTTGGCAGTGTGCATTAATGGATTTGAACATTTCGAACGATTGGGTTTCTCATTTCCATATGTGTGAGTCAATGATTGCTCCTAGAAGTAGATGATGCTGAAGGATGTGGACGAAAATGAACTCTCTGCAAACAAACGTGTTACTCAGAGGTCCTAATCTTTTACACCTTAGAATAATGTTCATATGTAATGTCTAAAGAAACTATGAAGATTATGACGAAGGTTGAGACTTACTATGGTGAGCCTCGTTTTCTACGGTCAATGTTTTTGCATGCTGCAGAAAATCTTCAACAGATGCGAATCTGGGCAGATCAGGCGGGGCACAATCGTTGTAGGCTGCGCAATAGTTGTGATAAGCGTTCGGACCAGACATTTGTATAAGCTGCATAACCATCTCATCGCGTAAACCCAAGGAGCGATATAATTGAACACAGCCGCGTTTCATGGAGTGTCCCGAGTACGACGGAATGTCGCAATCTCCAACACCGATTTGACGCAATCTTTGACGAAGAACATTCGTAAAGCTTTTGACATGCCAGGGCTTTGCTTGATTCAGCATAAAAAGGTCGGTATTGGCACGAATATCACAGAACAAATACCCCTTAGAGGCCCCACGCAAAGCGAGCCAAGAAAAAAGAGCAAGAAACGGATCCAAAAGTACGGAGAGCCTAATAGCGCTATGACCATCCCACTCACGTAGTACATAGTCTCTTTCAACTGTTGAGTTTTTGATAGATTCACGCATTGCCAATCGAACACCACCCGATCCCACACTTACGTTTTCTACCTTCAATTTGGTAACTTCATCGTACCGCAGTCCGAGATGAATTCCAAGAACTAACACAGCATGTAATGCCACATCTTGTGGACTGGGAATGCGATCGCTTCCGTACCAGAATTGTTCTGCAATATCACATATATTCTCGACAGTGAGTGGTCGAGCTCTATGGCTAAAGGTACCGTTTCGTGCTAAGTGCACACGATGAGCTTTACGCAGCCGTTCGATATCTGGATTATTGATTAGCGGGTTTCCTTGTGCTTCACCGTTCTTATCAACATACCACGACTGATAATGACCATGCTTCGAGTAAACGAGTCTTAACCCTTGAACAAGTGCTCCCATCGTATTGTTCTTTAGGGCTTCTTTCGTACCAAATCCACAATAGTCGGCCAAAAGATTCAGTACCAGCTCAGAACTGTTGCGTGTCACCTTTTGTGGGTCGGGAGCATTCTTCATAATTACGTACTTCTCTAGCACCTTTTCAGCTAGAGCAATGTTTGCTTTCGTAGCATCGCTATGGGCAGATGTAATCAAGTCGTGTCTGCTTCTCAAAGCAGACCCAGAGGCTTGCACCATGGGAACGCGTCGCCCTCTACCTTTGCGGATCACAGGTTGGATACCTTCATTTGAATCTTTCCCAGTAGCTTGATCATCTTTGTTTTCCTTCCTGCTGCCCATTTGAGACGAATGAAAATGAGTGAGATATTGCTTGACTTCATCCACAATAGGGAGAGAGCCTGCGATTTCCCCATACTAATGCGAAGGAAAGCAACATCAAAACGATATTCGAAAGTCAAAACCTACATATTTGTCTGTTTATTTAGTATCTTTATCGCAACTGTCGTCTTGTTTCCCTCCAAAACTAAAATCAAGCTCCGGGTCTTTCTCTGACAGGAAGTGCACTGAACGTTTGCCCTTCCAGCAGATCCAGATTCATGGGATTTTGCTTCTATTGTCTCGACTTTCAGATCTACAATGGAACGTCATGGCTACGTTCCAGCTATTCAGGGTGGTGGAACTGGAATAGGATTCAAGCCGCCACGCCAGATCTGGGATTACGAGCATGCTGTGTTTTCCAAACTAAGGTCCCAGATTATGGCGTCGTTTAACAAAGACGCGAACTGCGGTACTGATCAGATCGATAAAGACAGATTCTTTGTGTGGAGAAGAGAGACGGAGCATCGCTTCAAGACGTTGGAAAGGCGAAGACAGATCGTGAGTGAGCAGTGTTATCATCCAGAGAGATTGAATCGTAGCACGCCAAAAAAATGTATTCCAGAATCAGACGTGAGGCGTGATTACCATGTAGGTAACCAATACGCAGATCGTCATATGCCGATTCAAACCTCTCAAACTGTTTTCGATATGGGCCAGGATTTTGTTCGTGAAACACACGTTTCTTCACCAGATACAGAGTGCGTCGGCGCCTCTGTTGCAACTATCAAATTCATTCCAAATCTACCGCCTACATTGGAAGAAGTGGTAGGATTATGGCGATATGGAGATAAAACGATGAACTTTAAGCCCGTTAGATTGTTTTTAAGGGCTTCTACGCGACGAACAATCGTCAGAAACTACACGGATAAACATTGGAATCGAAGCGGTCAGAAATCAGCGTTCTACAGGTTCAAGGATATAGTACAGTTCGTTTCAGAACATGGACCACTTTTCCTAAAGATTGAGACGGAGGGACGGGATGTAGACTGGGATTATGGAATTTCAAATGTTAAGAAACTCACATTGTTCTCGAAACCGAGAGTTTCCATGAGCGCCTTACTACGACTTGTCCGGGAGGAAGACAAGTCGCAAAGTATTCGACAGTTGTGTAACTCTCGCTCCAAGTAAAATGTTCGAACGTAAGGTCCATTTCAAGAGTCGTTGGCCAATTGCTCTCCCGTTCATATGATAAGATGAACGTAAACCGGCAGCGGCACCCTGATCCTGATGAGGCAGCCAGAATTAGTTCTTCTCTGCATTCATTGAAGCAACTGTCAGACTGCCAACCAGTGCAGTCTGGTGATGGCTCACAAGCTAGACAAGCCAGCCCGTGCTCTGCCCAAAGTGGCAGAGGGGCAAAAGTGCCGGGCGAGCCAGCACTTTTGCACCTTTGCCACTAACCCCGCGCGCCATCGCCAGACTGCTGGACGAGCCGGGCAGTCTGGCGATGGCTCACACACCTACCAGAGCACGAGCTGGGCAAGCCAGCCCGTGCTCTGCCCAAAGAGGCAGAGGTGCAAAAGTGCTGGGCGAGCCAGCACTCTTACACCTTTACCACTAACCCCGAGAGCCATCGCCACACTGCCGGACGAGCCGGGCAGTCTGGCGATGGCTCACACACCTACCAGAGCACGAGCTGGGCAAGCCAGCCCGTGCTCTGCCCAAAGAGGCAGAGGTGCAAAAGTGCTGGGCGAGCCAGCACTTTTGCACCTTTACCACTAACCCCGTGAAGCATCGCCAGGCTGCTGGACGAGCCGGGCAGTCTGGCGATGGCTCACAAATATATCCGAGCACGAGCTGGGCAAGCCAGCCCGTGCTCTGCCCAAAGAGGCAGAGGTGCAAAAGTGCTGGGCGAGCCAGCACTTTTGCACCTTTACCACGAACTCCGTAAACCATCGCCAGGCTGCCGGACGAGCCGGGCAGTCTGACGATGGCTCACACTCATTTCGGAGGACAAGCTGGTCGAGCCAGCTTGTGCTCTGAACCGAGTGGCGATGACACTTAAATGCTGGGTGACCTTGTAGTTTAGCACCTAGGTCATGACCTAACGTCTCATGCCATTTATGAACTGCTGATATATGGACATGCGGGGCCATCATTTTGAACAGTTTGTCAAACACACATCTGTAGCAGATTAAATAAATTTGTGACCCACGCATGGTTCGACATCTGAAAGCTTAAGAGTTCAAGATAGTGCCCAGATCAGAAGCATATTCTTTCAAGGGGCATTGCGCGCATCCGCGTTCGGTAAGCGACCATTTGCCGCAATGAACGCTAGCGCAGGTTCTAGTACGCCGCGTTTGAGTCATCCAAGATGTTGTGCGATATGCCTTGAAGATTTGGAAGGCTTCGTGGAGGTAACGAACTGTTCTCACGTGTTTCACAGCTCTTGCATCTCCAATTGGATCAGCGTTAACGAACGAAACGTAACCAGCCTTCCAGATGTTTCTAATCTTTCAGAAGAAGACCAAATTCTTGAAATCGCTGAGCATCAGCGTTTGAACGCAAAAAAGCAAAGTGATAAATGTCCGAGCTGCAGAAAGGCTTTAAAGAAGAAAGAGTTCACGTTTTACGTTGATTACGAAAACAACTACAAGAAAATGGATACCGATGGGAAATCGGAGGTGGAGAAAAAGAGAATTGCGAAGAGGTTGAAGAAAAATAAGAAGCGTTTAGAAGCAAGGCAACGACAGAGAGCCAAACAGATTTGCCTGGGGCAAGCTCCTACAGCTGAAGAATTGGCTAGGGAATTGCGAGGCGACGGTGGCCTACAAAACAACCACACGCTTTAGGCAGCAGCGATGCCATGCACTCCAGGTTTTGTAGGCGGCAACGACGGCCAAAGAGGTTTTGGAGTTGCTAAGCAATAACGAGTTCGGTAGCGTGATCATAACGTTACTGAGCCATGGCAGATATTTGTTGCTCCACCAGTTAACTCCAGTAAAGAACCAAACGCTTTCCACTTATCTTGGCGGCGGCAGAGGCGACCGGCGCGACAGCGGGAACGGTGGGGCGCTGAGGGGTGATCGGAGAGTCGGGTGTGAGAGCGGTTGGGCCCGCTTCTTTGCCAATCAACGTAACAGTGTCGACTGTGCCACAGCGGTAGTAGCCCTGACCGGACGCGATTCGGTACAGCGGGCGGCGAATGCGAAAGATGACGTTCTGCTCGCCCTCAAACACGGTGGTCTTGAACGGGCGGCGCGTGCGCAGCACGTCTCTGGTGACGATGCTCTCCTACGAGCCCTCCTGTTTGCGCGCGAACGCACACACACACGGTTAGCACGACGGACAGACACTGCTGAGAACAAGCAACTGCAACATACCTTCGCGATGTAGCCCACGACGTGGCCGCGCGGCGCGGCGCGGAAAGAGTACTTGTCGGCCTGCTCAAAGCCGAGCAGAATGTTGCCCCACTCGTACTAGCCCGTGACGACGAGCGCCAGCGGCGACAGCACGAGCTGCGCGCCAGGCGACGCGCAGCGCGCGCGCGGCTTGGACAGCGGCGGCGCGTCAGCGGCGTCGCACAGCGCGCACGCTCGGCGCAGCGCGGCGACGCGCGGGGCTGCGCGCGCGGTGAGGCAAGCGGCGGCGCTCAGTCGGCGCGATGCGGCGCGCGAGAGCGAGGCGATTCAGCGCCATGACGCGTACAGGTGGCGGCTGCGGCGGGAAAGCGCGGCGGACATGCGGGCGGGGCGGACGTGGCGCGGTCCGGGCGCTCGGCGGGTGACGATAGCAGCGGTGGCGCGTCAGGGGCGTCGCACAGCGTGCGCGCTTGTCGCGGCGCGGCGACGCGCAAGGCTGCGCGTGCGGTGGGGCGAGCGGCGGCTCCCAGTCTGCGCGATGCGGCGCGCAAGAGCGAGATGAGACAGCGCCCTGACACGTACAGGTGGCCACTGCGGCGGGGAAGCCCGGCGAACATGCGGGTGGGGTGAACGGGGCGCGGTCCGGGCGCTCGGCCGGTGAAGATAGTGAGCTTGGCGCGTGGCGCCGCTGTTGTTGAACGGCGATTCGCGATGGTCGCCGGCGCTTGCGTCGAAGCTGCGCTGGTTATCATCGCGAAGATTACAGTCCGTCGTCGTCGGGGGAGCGGCTCAGCATTGGAACCGAGCATGCGCTTGAGGGCGCTCTTGATGCCAGAGACTGGTGGGGTAGTGAGCGCGGGCGCCACAAGGGGCGCAGTAGAAAGGCTTTGACGTGATGCAGTCGACGCGCGAACGCGATCGGCAGCGCGCGCTGCGGAGAGGCGTTGGGGTGCTGAATGAAAAAACGGCGGCGCCGTCGCGAATGTGCCGACTGTAGTAGCGAAAAGCATTTGCTGCGGCACTGAGAGCCCTTTGCTGGCCTTCGAGATTTTCACGAATTCTCGCAAAATCTCGCTGTCCAGGGGTGATTGAAATCGTTTTTGCACGGACTACTTTAGAAGTCTGCGTCCGACTTCTTACAGTGTGACCCGTCAAGTAGTGGGTTCTCAATAGCTGTTGCTCGCATACTGTAGCGGGTACAGTGTAGCGTATAGGTGTTTGTTGTGTAGTGACACTGTGGGAAATATGACGGTTCTTATGGCAGGTAATGTAGGATTATTGTCCAAAAAGAACCGTGCTGCACGGTGCACTACGGTTCTCACAGATAACTGCGTGACCAAAGCTTACACCAATAAACTATAGCTACGTAGCTGCCCATATCTGGTAGCCGCCAAAACGACTTTCATACCCTGCAGTAGAAAGTTTCAAATTTAGAGTTCACTTTTTGAAAGGTTTAATTCAAATCCATCTCAAAGCTTACAATGTAAGCCACTTCTGGAGGAATAACTTAGCAACGTACGACTACGTCATAACAAATTGTCGATCTTACTAAGAAACAAGAACCAAATTGTTACAAAGACACCAATAAATTCCACGGATCTCAACAAACCATAGACTCATTTGTTTCGTTATTTCAAACTTTGCAAACCCTGCAGTATACGGCAAATAACTACATGGAAAGTACTCATAACCAAGTTTCTACTGCTTTTAATTCAATATGAGCGTAACACACTATCAAACAGTGTGACTAAATACAGCCTGATCATGACTCGTAGAGATTGTAACAGAGGCCCACAAATCCAAACTCTCTCATAATTCGTATCAATGCCACTCTGGTCATATCACAAGCTGGCTTCTACAGCTTGTGTTCTGGTTATGTTGTGAGCCATCACCAGACTACCTAGCTCTTTTCGAAGTCTGACGATGACTGGCAAGATTAGTGGCAAAAATTAAAAAATGCTAGCTTGCCCAGCACTTTTGCACCTCTGCCACTTTGGGCAGAGAACAAGATGGCTTTCCCAAGGAATGCTATTGTAGGTGTGTGAGCCATCGCCAGCCTGCCCAGCTCGTCCGGCAGTGTGGCGATGGCTCCCGAGGTTAGAGGCATAAGTGTGAAAGTGGTTGCTTGTCCAGCACTTTTGCACCTCTTCACCGTTGGGCAGAGCACGGGCTGGCTTGCCCAGCTCGTGCTCGGATATATTTGTGAGCCATCGCCAGACTGCCCGGCTCGTCCAGCAGCCTGGCGATGGTTCACGGGGTTAGTGGTAAAGGTGCAAAAGTGCTGGCTCGCCCAGCACTTTTGCACCTCTGCCTCTTTGGGCAGAGCACGAGCTGGCTTGCCCAGATCGTGCTCTGGTAGGTGTGTGAGCCATCGCCAGACTGCCCGGCTCGTCCGGCAGTGTGGCGATGGCTCTCGGGGTTAGTGGCAAAGGTGTAAGAGTGCTGGCTCGTCCAGCACTATTGCACCTGAGCCACTTTGGGCAGAGCAAAAGCTGGCTTGCCCAGCTCGTGCTCTGGTAGGTGTGTGAGCCATCGCCAGACTGCCCGGCTTGTCCAGCAGCCTGGCGATGGTTCACGGGGTTAGTGGTAAAGGTGCAAAATTGCTGGCTCGCCCAGCACTTTTGCACCTCTGCCTCTTTGGGCAGAGCACGAGCTGGCTTGCCCAGATCGTGCTCTGGTAGGTGTGTGAGCCATCGCCAGACTGCCCGGCTCGTCCGGCAGTGTGGCGATGGCTCTCGGGGTTAGTGGCAAAGGTGTAAGAGTGCTGGCTCGTCCAGCACTATTGCACCTGAGCCACTTTGGGCAGAGCAAAAGCTGGCTTGCCCAGCTCGTGCTCTGGTAGGTGTGTGAGCCATCGCCAGACTGCCCGGCTTGTCCAGCAGCCTGGCGATGGTTCACGGGGTTAGTGGTAAAGGTGCAAAATTGCTGGCTCGCCCAGCACTTTTGCACCTATGCCACTTTGGGCAGAGCACGAGCTGGCTTGCCCAGCTCGTGCTCTGGTAGGTGTGTGAGCCATCGCCAGACTGCCCGGCTCGTCCGGCAGTGTGGCGATGGCTCTCGGGGTTATTGGCAAAGGAGCACGAGATGGCTTCCCCACCTCATGCTCTGATTTGTGTGTGAATCTGAGCATAGGGTTTGGCCCAATTAAGAATGTCTTCATGGTGGTTGGCAGTGTGCATTAATGGATTTGAACATTTCGAACGATTGGGTTTCTCATTTCCATATGTGTGAGTCAATGATTGCTCCTAGAAGTAGATGATGCTGAAGGATGTGGACGAAAATGAACTCTCTGCAAACAAACGTGTTACTCAGAGGTCCTAATCTTTTACACCTTAGAATAATGTTCATATGTAATGTCTAAAGAAACTATGAAGATTATGACGAAGGTTGAGACTTACTATGGTGAGCCTCGTTTTCTACGGTCAATGTTTTTGCATGCTGCAGAAAATCTTCAACAGATGCGAATCTGGGCAGATCAGGCGGGGCACAATCGTTGTAGGCTGCGCAATAGTTGTGATAAGCGTTCGGACCAGACATTTGTATAAGCTGCATAACCATCTCATCGCGTAAACCCAAGGAGCGATATAATTGAACACAGCCGCGTTTCATGGAGTGTCCCGAGTACGACGGAATGTCGCAATCTCCAACACCGATTTGACGCAATCTTTGACGAAGAACATTCGTAAAGCTTTTGACATGCCAGGGCTTTGCTTGATTCAGCATAAAAAGGTCGGTATTGGCACGAATATCACAGAACAAATACCCCTTAGAGGCCCCACGCAAAGCGAGCCAAGAAAAAAGAGCAAGAAACGGATCCAAAAGTACGGAGAGCCTAATAGCGCTATGACCATCCCACTCACGTAGTACATAGTCTCTTTCAACTGTTGAGTTTTTGATAGATTCACGCATTGCCAATCGAACACCACCCGATCCCACACTTACGTTTTCTACCTTCAATTTGGTAACTTCATCGTACCGCAGTCCGAGATGAATTCCAAGAACTAACACAGCATGTAATGCCACATCTTGTGGACTGGGAATGCGATCGCTTCCGTACCAGAATTGTTCTGCAATATCACATATATTCTCGACAGTGAGTGGTCGAGCTCTATGGCTAAAGGTACCGTTTCGTGCTAAGTGCACACGATGAGCTTTACGCAGCCGTTCGATATCTGGATTATTGATTAGCGGGTTTCCTTGTGCTTCACCGTTCTTATCAACATACCACGACTGATAATGACCATGCTTCGAGTAAACGAGTCTTAACCCTTGAACAAGTGCTCCCATCGTATTGTTCTTTAGGGCTTCTTTCGTACCAAATCCACAATAGTCGGCCAAAAGATTCAGTACCAGCTCAGAACTGTTGCGTGTCACCTTTTGTGGGTCGGGAGCATTCTTCATAATTACGTACTTCTCTAGCACCTTTTCAGCTAGAGCAATGTTTGCTTTCGTAGCATCGCTATGGGCAGATGTAATCAAGTCGTGTCTGCTTCTCAAAGCAGACCCAGAGGCTTGCACCATGGGAACGCGTCGCCCTCTACCTTTGCGGATCACAGGTTGGATACCTTCATTTGAATCTTTCCCAGTAGCTTGATCATCTTTGTTTTCCTTCCTGCTGCCCATTTGAGACGAATGAAAATGAGTGAGATATTGCTTGACTTCATCCACAATAGGGAGAGAGCCTGCGATTTCCCCATACTAATGCGAAGGAAAGCAACATCAAAACGATATTCGAAAGTCAAAACCTACATATTTGTCTGTTTATTTAGTATCTTTATCGCAACTGTCGTCTTGTTTCCCTCCAAAACTAAAATCAAGCTCCGGGTCTTTCTCTGACAGGAAGTGCACTGAACGTTTGCCCTTCCAGCAGATCCAGATTCATGGGATTTTGCTTCTATTGTCTCGACTTTCAGATCTACAATGGAACGTCATGGCTACGTTCCAGCTATTCAGGGTGGTGGAACTGGAATAGGATTCAAGCCGCCACGCCAGATCTGGGATTACGAGCATGCTGTGTTTTCCAAACTAAGGTCCCAGATTATGGCGTCGTTTAACAAAGACGCGAACTGCGGTACTGATCAGATCGATAAAGACAGATTCTTTGTGTGGAGAAGAGAGACGGAGCATCGCTTCAAGACGTTGGAAAGGCGAAGACAGATCGTGAGTGAGCAGTGTTATCATCCAGAGAGATTGAATCGTAGCACGCCAAAAAAATGTATTCCAGAATCAGACGTGAGGCGTGATTACCATGTAGGTAACCAATACGCAGATCGTCATATGCCGATTCAAACCTCTCAAACTGTTTTCGATATGGGCCAGGATTTTGTTCGTGAAACACACGTTTCTTCACCAGATACAGAGTGCGTCGGCGCCTCTGTTGCAACTATCAAATTCATTCCAAATCTACCGCCTACATTGGAAGAAGTGGTAGGATTATGGCGATATGGAGATAAAACGATGAACTTTAAGCCCGTTAGATTGTTTTTAAGGGCTTCTACGCGACGAACAATCGTCAGAAACTACACGGATAAACATTGGAATCGAAGCGGTCAGAAATCAGCGTTCTACAGGTTCAAGGATATAGTACAGTTCGTTTCAGAACATGGACCACTTTTCCTAAAGATTGAGACGGAGGGACGGGATGTAGACTGGGATTATGGAATTTCAAATGTTAAGAAACTCACATTGTTCTCGAAACCGAGAGTTTCCATGAGCGCCTTACTACGACTTGTCCGGGAGGAAGACAAGTCGCAAAGTATTCGACAGTTGTGTAACTCTCGCTCCAAGTAAAATGTTCGAACGTAAGGTCCATTTCAAGAGTCGTTGGCCAATTGCTCTCCCGTTCATATGATAAGATGAACGTAAACCGGCAGCGGCACCCTGATCCTGATGAGGCAGCCAGAATTAGTTCTTCTCTGCATTCATTGAAGCAACTGTCAGACTGCCAACCAGTGCAGTCTGGTGATGGCTCACAAGCTAGACAAGCCAGCCCGTGCTCTGCCCAAAGTGGCAGAGGGGCAAAAGTGCCGGGCGAGCCAGCACTTTTGCACCTTTGCCACTAACCCCGCGCGCCATCGCCAGACTGCTGGACGAGCCGGGCAGTCTGGCGATGGCTCACACACCTACCAGAGCACGAGCTGGGCAAGCCAGCCCGTGCTCTGCCCAAAGAGGCAGAGGTGCAAAAGTGCTGGGCGAGCCAGCACTCTTACACCTTTACCACTAACCCCGAGAGCCATCGCCACACTGCCGGACGAGCCGGGCAGTCTGGCGATGGCTCACACACCTACCAGAGCACGAGCTGGGCAAGCCAGCCCGTGCTCTGCCCAAAGAGGCAGAGGTGCAAAAGTGCTGGGCGAGCCAGCACTTTTGCACCTTTACCACTAACCCCGTGAAGCATCGCCAGGCTGCTGGACGAGCCGGGCAGTCTGGCGATGGCTCACAAATATATCCGAGCACGAGCTGGGCAAGCCAGCCCGTGCTCTGCCCAAAGAGGCAGAGGTGCAAAAGTGCTGGGCGAGCCAGCACTTTTGCACCTTTACCACGAACTCCGTAAACCATCGCCAGGCTGCCGGACGAGCCGGGCAGTCTGACGATGGCTCACACTCATTTCGGAGGACAAGCTGGTCGAGCCAGCTTGTGCTCTGAACCGAGTGGCGATGACACTTAAATGCTGGGTGACCTTGTAGTTTAGCACCTAGGTCATGACCTAACGTCTCATGCCATTTATGAACTGCTGATATATGGACATGCGGGGCCATCATTTTGAACAGTTTGTCAAACACACATCTGTAGCAGATTAAATAAATTTGTGACCCACGCATGGTTCGACATCTGAAAGCTTAAGAGTTCAAGATAGTGCCCAGATCAGAAGCATATTCTTTCAAGGGGCATTGCGCGCATCCGCGTTCGGTAAGCGACCATTTGCCGCAATGAACGCTAGCGCAGGTTCTAGTACGCCGCGTTTGAGTCATCCAAGATGTTGTGCGATATGCCTTGAAGATTTGGAAGGCTTCGTGGAGGTAACGAACTGTTCTCACGTGTTTCACAGCTCTTGCATCTCCAATTGGATCAGCGTTAACGAACGAAACGTAACCAGCCTTCCAGATGTTTCTAATCTTTCAGAAGAAGACCAAATTCTTGAAATCGCTGAGCATCAGCGTTTGAACGCAAAAAAGCAAAGTGATAAATGTCCGAGCTGCAGAAAGGCTTTAAAGAAGAAAGAGTTCACGTTTTACGTTGATTACGAAAACAACTACAAGAAAATGGATACCGATGGGAAATCGGAGGTGGAGAAAAAGAGAATTGCGAAGAGGTTGAAGAAAAATAAGAAGCGTTTAGAAGCAAGGCAACGACAGAGAGCCAAACAGATTTGCCTGGGGCAAGCTCCTACAGCTGAAGAATTGGCTAGGGAATTGCGAGGCGACGGTGGCCTACAAAACAACCACACGCTTTAGGCAGCAGCGATGCCATGCACTCCAGGTTTTGTAGGCGGCAACGACGGCCAAAGAGGTTTTGGAGTTGCTAAGCAATAACGAGTTCGGTAGCGTGATCATAACGTTACTGAGCCATGGCAGATATTTGTTGCTCCACCAGTTAACTCCAGTAAAGAACCAAACGCTTTCCACTTATCTTGGCGGCGGCAGAGGCGACCGGCGCGACAGCGGGAACGGTGGGGCGCTGAGGGGTGATCGGAGAGTCGGGTGTGAGAGCGGTTGGGCCCGCTTCTTTGCCAATCAACGTAACAGTGTCGACTGTGCCACAGCGGTAGTAGCCCTGACCGGACGCGATTCGGTACAGCGGGCGGCGAATGCGAAAGATGACGTTCTGCTCGCCCTCAAACACGGTGGTCTTGAACGGGCGGCGCGTGCGCAGCACGTCTCTGGTGACGATGCTCTCCTACGAGCCCTCCTGTTTGCGCGCGAACGCACACACACACGGTTAGCACGACGGACAGACACTGCTGAGAACAAGCAACTGCAACATACCTTCGCGATGTAGCCCACGACGTGGCCGCGCGGCGCGGCGCGGAAAGAGTACTTGTCGGCCTGCTCAAAGCCGAGCAGAATGTTGCCCCACTCGTACTAGCCCGTGACGACGAGCGCCAGCGGCGACAGCACGAGCTGCGCGCCAGGCGACGCGCAGCGCGCGCGCGGCTTGGACAGCGGCGGCGCGTCAGCGGCGTCGCACAGCGCGCACGCTCGGCGCAGCGCGGCGACGCGCGGGGCTGCGCGCGCGGTGAGGCAAGCGGCGGCGCTCAGTCGGCGCGATGCGGCGCGCGAGAGCGAGGCGATTCAGCGCCATGACGCGTACAGGTGGCGGCTGCGGCGGGAAAGCGCGGCGGACATGCGGGCGGGGCGGACGTGGCGCGGTCCGGGCGCTCGGCGGGTGACGATAGCAGCGGTGGCGCGTCAGGGGCGTCGCACAGCGTGCGCGCTTGTCGCGGCGCGGCGACGCGCAAGGCTGCGCGTGCGGTGGGGCGAGCGGCGGCTCCCAGTCTGCGCGATGCGGCGCGCAAGAGCGAGATGAGACAGCGCCCTGACACGTACAGGTGGCCACTGCGGCGGGGAAGCCCGGCGAACATGCGGGTGGGGTGAACGGGGCGCGGTCCGGGCGCTCGGCCGGTGAAGATAGTGAGCTTGGCGCGTGGCGCCGCTGTTGTTGAACGGCGATTCGCGATGGTCGCCGGCGCTTGCGTCGAAGCTGCGCTGGTTATCATCGCGAAGATTACAGTCCGTCGTCGTCGGGGGAGCGGCTCAGCATTGGAACCGAGCATGCGCTTGAGGGCGCTCTTGATGCCAGAGACTGGTGGGGTAGTGAGCGCGGGCGCCACAAGGGGCGCAGTAGAAAGGCTTTGACGTGATGCAGTCGACGCGCGAACGCGATCGGCAGCGCGCGCTGCGGAGAGGCGTTGGGGTGCTGAATGAAAAAACGGCGGCGCCGTCGCGAATGTGCCGACTGTAGTAGCGAAAAGCATTTGCTGCGGCACTGAGAGCCCTTTGCTGGCCTTCGAGATTTTCACGAATTCTCGCAAAATCTCGCTGTCCAGGGGTGATTGAAATCGTTTTTGCACGGACTACTTTAGAAGTCTGCGTCCGACTTCTTACAGTGTGACCCGTCAAGTAGTGGGTTCTCAATAGCTGTTGCTCGCATACTGTAGCGGGTACAGTGTAGCGTATAGGTGTTTGTTGTGTAGTGACACTGTGGGAAATATGACGGTTCTTATGGCAGGTAATGATTATTATTTGATGGGTTGGCGGTGATAATTTCTGGCTGCACGCTGTGTGCAGATAGTACTGTGCCCACTGATTGAGGAGCTAAAAGGGCTATCTACGGAAGGTAAAGGGTTACAGTAAGTTAGCCTGCCAGTCTGCCAGCACATTGCACAAAAAGGCTACATTCAGACAAAATTGCTCAATAGTGATGCCAGCGTCACCGACGCGCTCATCAGCGTGCCGTTGCTCTTACTGCACCCTTTTTTTTGTGTAACGGCTCTTTTGGTTGAGCGCACATGTTGTTTTCGCGGCAAGGTATGGGTGGCGCGGTGTGTGGGCCGCAGGCGACGGTGCGGAAGCAATTAGCGCGGCGCAAACGTACGCCTCAAGTAGTGACTTGGAACGAAAGGGTGCGAATCGGGCAAAGGTCATCAGTGGGCGTGTCAACGACAGACGGCGCATCCGTTGCCGCTTCTTGGGGGAGGTGACAGTGCCTTGTAACTTGTAATCTACTTCTCATCTGCCGAACGCGAAACGCGGAACGCGGAACGCGGAACGTGGAACGCGGAATACGGAATACGGAAGACGGAATACGGACTGTGAAACACATTGATACAGAGTACAGGGATAATAATCAAGCAATGGTCAACATGCACTCACACGCAGCGCGTGGCAATGGCTCATCGGAGTCACAGGTGGACGTCATCAATCTGGTGTCCGACGATGATCGCACTCCGGTTCGTCGGCCACGGCCGGTAAGGGCGAGCGATGAGCTGGAGATTGTGCGCGAGAATCTGCTGTACACGGAAAGCGCAACGAATGCAAGTGGAAGACGCGCGCGGCGGAACCGGACGCCGCTGGGCGACCTGGACGGCAATCATGAGGTGGTGGTGGCCAACTTCGAAGACGGAACGACGGAGAAGGATGTGTGCTTGACGCAGCACGTGGAACGGTTCAACCCGGTGAAGCATTACGTCCACCCTCGCCCGGCATGCGGCACGTTTGCGTTCAAAGCGGACCCGCGCAAGTTTTGTTCAAAGTGCTACTGCGTAATCTGCGAGATCCCGGCGTCGGAGTGCAGAAGCTGGCGCACGCATCGCTCGGTGCGATCGTAGGCGATGCGCACGAGTTGGCAGTAAAACGAACCATGTAAGTCATGCTTAGACAGCGACGGCACCGGAACGAAAGCGCGGCGCAGCCGCTAAGGCTTAGCACGGTTTCCAGCACAACGGAAACCTTCACCGCGTGGCTTAGCGGCTAAGCCACGCGGTGAAGGTTTCCGTTGTGCTGGAAACCGTGACACGCAAGCGAAAATTCGTCACTTTGGACGCCACTTTCCCCCGCACAAATCAAATTGCAGCGAGAGGCAATCCCCCCCCCCCCAACTTGCCCCCCCCCCACCCCGCGCACGCGCCGCGCTCCGCACTCACGGAAAGCGCACGCGCGCAGCTGTGCGCCACAGCCGACAGCCCCTTCCGCCGCGCCTCGTCACTTGCGCGCAGCTCGAGACCAATCTTCCCGCGCGACTGTGAGTCGCAGCCGCAGCCGCAGCCGCCGCCAAACTCCCGCGCGGTGCGTCCGCCATGGTGGAAATCATCGACCTGGTGTCCGACACCGAGGTCACGCCTCGCCTCCGCCGCTCGCGCCCAAGACCCGTTGCGAATGACGCCGAGCTCAGCATTGTTGCGGAGAACATTCAGCCCGTGCATGCTGCTTCCCCGCCGCCGCGCCCGCCGCCTTCGTCTGCGCCCCCGGGCGCGGACGCTGCCGCGCAGGCCGCGCCCCCCACCGCGTCCAAGAGGAATAGACGCGCGGCTGATGAGTCTGCGCCGCAGGTTGTTGCGCTCAAGAGGGGCATCAACCCGCTCCAGGATTACGTGCATCCCAGGTTTTCGTGCACTCGCGTCCCGTTCAAGCCCGAGTCCGCCGCCAATTTCTGTCCCAAGTGCTTCTGCTTCGTGTGTGATATCAACGCCGCACAGTGCCAGAAGTGGGCTGATCACTGTGGCGCCATCGACAACGAAGAGTGGAAAAGAAAGAGAAGAGATGTCAGAAAGGCCACCCGACGCTACGACAGAGGCGTCGACCGTCTGGCCAAGGAGATTCGTCGCCGGGAGAAGCGAGCCCGCCATGAGCACGAGAGAAGATCGCTGCTGCAAGCGCTCGGCGAGGACAGAGATTTCGCCGCGGTCATGGCAGAACAGGCAGAGATTGTCTCTCAGTACCGGGGTGTCAGCGCAAATTCTCCCCACTTGTCGCTTCCTTCTCCTCCAAACTGCTCCCCGCGCTCACCCCTTGCTGCCAACCCCACTCTCACACCTTTTCAACGCGCTATGAATGCGGGTGATAACCTCGCGTCCACTCTTCCTGTACTCCCACCCGGAAGAGCGGGCACAATTCACGTGTCAACAGGCCTGCTTTTCCCCGATGCGGCACTGTTGCATGGCGCGCCTCCTTTGAATACACCCGTCGGCCGTGCACCCAGCACCACTGCTCTTCCGTCGGCGCCAGTTTTGGAATCACCTGACCGCACGGACTCTAACTCTTCGGAAAACGGTGACCAAACTGAAGAATGTGAAGACTCGGGAGACGGTATAGGTCTTTCTCAAGACAACGAGCGTCAGGCGAATCTACATCGCCATCGGGTGGAGGTGCAACGTCTGCTGGACATGCAAAGACGATTTCTAAGGGCTCGAGTTTTGCGCCAGGAAAATGAGCAGTCAGCTGCCAATGCGGATGCAGCGAAGGTGGGCGATAGGACGAGTCCTAAACGACACGCTTTGGCAAACAGCGCGCGTGGAAGGACTTCCCGACCTTCTCTTCATCTCACCCCCTTTGCGGAGCCTAAGGCTCCGTTTGTGGAGGAGGCCGTTATTGATCGGTCCAGGCAGAAGAAACGTCGAAGAGCACGAACAGAGGATAGGAGTAGTCGTAAGGACCGTGCGCCCTCCGATTCACATTCTCGACCGAGGAAGCATGCCAGGCCCAGGCGCTCGAATCAAGCCTAGGACCAGTGGAGGAGTGTGTGTGTGAGTACGTGTACTCGACTCGAGTAGGTAGCTCAAGAGTTTGGAAGCGTCCACAGGAACATGGAAGTGAGCGTCTCCATACGCCCCATGGGCCCCACAAACGGAAAACATCCCTTGGCAAAGGCTTTGTATGTTGTCCCCAATGGAGCGTCATGGAAGTGCCCGTCAGGTATTAATCCTGGTCTGCGACATAATGTCGGCGGCCTTTATCGATAACCCCCGCTCCTCATATCTTACCCCCACAAAAAACCGCCTGTAACTTTATGCCTGACGTACCCTCGTGGATAGTTTCACGTACGAGTTCTCACAGACACAGCTGGTATACCGTCGTACCGCAAGTATTTTTCTGCCTCCACATGCCACTGTTTTTGAGTACATTGATAGCGTGGAACATAAACGCGCTACGAAGTTTACTTTTAGAGTACGTGCAGCGATTAGGTATGATCATCGTCACCATAATCACTGAGTAGTAGTATACGTGGAGTTGATAGGTGCCGTACTATTGATGTTTGCTTCTCAGACTGCTCAAGATTTCTGCCATCTGTGGTCGTTAATTTAGCAGCGACCGATTGACGGGAAAGAAGACTCGCAAGTTTTGTAGAGCTGCATCGCTCCGTACTGCAGATGATCATCCGTGAGAAATAAATTTTGATCATGTGGATCCACGCATGTTTCTGAGGAATATCTGCCAGTCCCGTCCCGCTTTGCCGATGATCATTGCTGTGGCTCATCGTAGCGTCCGATGCATCTCTGTGGCCCATCAGGAATTATCGTTATTGTTGATGCCTTAAAATTATACCTGTACCACGTGTTTGTAACATACCTTCGGAACTTCCGAATCGGAAGATACCTGTACCTTTGGTACACATTCAGTCGTACATCCAAGGTCAAATCCGGCTCCGCGCCTCTCCGTTCTTATATTTGTCGAACTCCGCGAGATACAAATGCAGTGAAAGGCTCATCGTTATGTCCGTCGGCATCGAAGAAGGCTTCAATATCTGTCACACAGCACGTGATATAGGGTATACGGTGCGCTTGCACCTCTCTGCTAGCCATACATGAGCAACGAAGTCATTATTCTGTCTGACAATTCAGACGATGAAGTAACAGCAGTGATAAACCCCATTCCAACCGATGCACCAAATCCACGACCTGTGAGGGATGGCCAAGGCGGTCAAAATCTTTCCGCACTCCCGGGAAGACTCGTTGCAAAAACACAACCTGTCGAGATTCCTCTGAGCATACCAACAGCGACAGATGATCTTGTCGATGATGAAATAGAAATCACAAGTGTGACTAACATCAAATCAAGAGAAGGACAGAACGTTTCCAAACCAGCTTCTGAAACGCGCACAGAGCTGGAGTGTGTTGGTGAGCGACAGGGAATACGCGCGCTGCGTGATTACCCACACTTTCGATTTGATTGCGACACCTATCAGTTCAAGAAAGTTCGTTCTCGCCAGAAAGAGTCGTATTGTGAACGCTGCTATTGTTATATCTGTGACGTTTTGGCGTCGCAATGTACTAAGTGGAGCATGCATTGCAAAGTTACAAGTACAGGAAAGTATCACAGAGAACGAGAGGCCGTTTTGAACGAGCGAAGAAGGAGGGAGTTAAATACGGACGAAGGACGATGTACCATGCTGAAACGAATTGTGAGACCACAATTTGTGAATGACACAGAATATGAACAAGTTGTTGAACTACCAAATGAGGAGGAAGAATTTGAAGACGATGGATGCCCACATAGTGGTAGTGAGGACGATCAAGCTTCTTTGCCGATTACGTTTGATCACGGTCATGTCATCCAGTCGATTCAACGTATTCAGATCGGTGGCAAGGGATCAAAGTTGGAGCGTGTGATCGACGTTAATCCGGAGACAAAGAGTTATAGCACCTTTCGCCGGGGTGCTTCTGCTTACGAAGATCTGCTTTGAGAACACATGGTAGTCTTTCGGAATATCCTTGGAAGGAGGAAATGAAGATATATTTGAATGAATTGTGCGAGCAATCTTGAGTCGGATGTGTGTGATCATCATAAAACAAGACCAAGTCTCAACTTTTGAGAAAAGTTTAAAAAGCCCCAGCTTATGAACACAAACACCAATTGTCGTTTGCCGCTGCCAACTATACATAAAAGACTTACCCCATTTTCTGCAGAGATATCAAGCTTGGTACATCAATCATCATGCGTTTGAGCTTTGTAATACAATGGTTCCAACTGGCAAAATCGTGCTTCGTGTACATATAATTATGGCCATGTTGAGAGACCTGAAACCATTTCTTCTTTTGAGCCTCCCAAAAATCTTCATAGACGTACGACGTAGTACGTTGGAGAAGATGATGTTGCAAGTTAGTTACTGGTTTCCGTGGGTGAGCAACTTATTCTTGTACGACTTGAGGCTGGTTGAACAGCACTTTTGTCAGGTCGTTTAAAGCCGCTTTCGAAAGGTGCTTTTTTTTTTTTTGCCGCAAAATGGCATGCGCCAAGGGCGGGTGTCCTCGTACTGCCCTTGTCCCACTTCGCCACGCAGAGGGCCGCTGCTCTCTTTGCTCGCTCAACCAAGCATTAGCTTCACACTTTTTCTCATTGGCTGCTATTCATCACACTCCTTCTTCGCGGAAGCTTCACAGCCTTCAGGGCGCCCCCGCAATGCCAGTGCCCACCATAAACCCAAGAAAACGAGAACGTGCCTCTGCCCGCGGGCCGTCCGACGCGCTAATTCCAATCCGTCTCGACCTAACCTTTGACAACCACCGCATTCAGGAAACCTTAACTTGGAATCTGCTTGAATCACAAATCACGCCACTGACGTTTGCAACCATCTTAGCCGACGATTTGAACCTTCCAGAGTCAGCGAGAGACGCCATTTCCGAGGCGATAAAAGAACAAATCGCGTCGTACGTACCTCCAAAACAACCACAAGACGAATGTAGACATGTGGTACGTCTTGATATTCGCATCGGAAGAATTGTCATTAGAGATCAGTTTGAATGGGACCTTTCGGCGCATCAAAACAGCCCAGAAGCTTTTGCAGAGGGCTTGTGTGCCGATCTTGGCTTGAACAGTGAACATGTTCCTCCTGTTGCGCATGCGATTCGCGAACAATTGCTGGAACTGGCCGAATTTCAGGACAAACGGCAGAAGTGTGCAGTGCTTCGCGAAAAGGATGTGGTTCGAAGCGGGGGCGTTGAAAGATGGGAACCTGAAGTTGAATGCCTTTCCGTGGAAGAACAAGAACGACTTGAGAGAAAGGAACGACGGGAAGCTCGTTTGATGAGGCGAAATCGTGGAAAAGCTGAAGTTTATAGTAGACCTAAGAGTCGGAGAAGATCTACTTCCTCCCGACGAAGATAGAAACTATGCTAGTTGATGTTAAGAAGCGTCTTGAACTGATGAATAGTTGGGATGCGAAGTTTGAGCTGCTGATAACGGAACGGCGGATGGAGGTAAACGCGAAAATGGCGGTAAAGTTGAATACAAAGCAGAGGGGGAGTATAGATCAGGTGATTGATAGCGCGGAGTGAGTTGATGTTGCAAACGAGCGGCGGAAGAAGTTACGGAAGTGGTATGCATTACGTTGGTAGCAGGTAGAATGGGTTGATACGCTTTTGACTGGTGATCGGAAAGTAAAGCAGCACGATTCTCATACCGATGAATGTATCTGCGCGCAAGATATGCCAAGAGGAACAAAGTACAGACTGCAAAGATAAAAGGGCCCCATTCACTAATGAACGACTTATGTGTGACGCAAGTATGTCGAAAGAAGGCGGGTGACTCACAAAACTGAGAGAAATGCTGCCTGCACATTGAGACGCCGCACACAGAAGCGTCGTTCAACGTGGACAACCTCGTGTCACATGCGGTCTGTGGAGGTAAGGGAATGATAAGCGTCTCGGCTGGGCAGCTTGTACGAAAGTGAGCGCGCGTGCAACATCGGCATTCACAGTGCGCGGGGTATTCGGAGAGCTGTTGGGGGAAGGGGTTTGTCGGTGTAGGCGGTGGTGCGGGTTTCGTGACGGGCGCTTCTTCAGATCGAAGAGTGGCGGGGAGAATGAAGGCGATTAGGAGAATGGATGTGAGGTATGAAGACATCTCGGCGGCGCTTTGGATAGCGCGATCGAGATGGCACAGACGACGCTTCTTCACAAGGCTCAGCTAAAGCTGCAACCACTTCCGAAGAAAAGGGCGCGGCAGAACGAATGCAAAAATATCTACAGCTATCCGCCACCGAGGTGTGATCTGCCGCCCTGCGTCCGCGCTGCCCACCACAGCCGCACGCGACGTGTCCAACCTCGATAAGGCTTCGCGTCTCTTCGCCACGGCTTCCTCTCGTTTGCTACGAAGTATTAGCGCCAACATGACCGCCTTCATCCCAAGCCCGTTGGCTGCGAGAAGGCCACAGACGCGCGCGCGCGCGAAACATCGTTTCGCCTGCAGCGTGCAGCCACCAAACCATCCGTCAAACAACCCATCTGAAGAGGGCTCCTTCTCAGAAGAGCCTGCATGGAATCTTCTTCAATCTCGTATATCTCAACTTCGGGAGCAGGAAGTCGCGCGCGACCGCTTCATTGCACGAAACTGGCGAACGGGTAACTACAGGGCGAGTATCGTCGCGTCGGTGCACAATGATTTCGTGAGAAAACTTGCCTTCCATGGCGAGTTTATGGCATTTGGAACCGCTTCTGGAAGTGTGGTGTTCTCAGATCTTGTCAGCGGTTACAGAATACGTTGTGACAATGTTCACGATGGGCAGGTTACAGCTATTGATTATCGTGATGGGTATATTGTCTCAGTTGCTTCATTGGATAAAAAGATCTGTGTGTGGTCGTGTGCACAGTTTGAAAAGCGAGCGTTTTGGTCGAAACGTGTTTGTCAGCGACAGGACGTTGAAGGAGAACTTCCAGAACCTGGGTTGACAATATCTGGCCATGACGACGTTGTTACTTGTCTTCATATTAATGCTGAGAAACGCATATTGTATTCTGCCAGCGTCGACGGTACAGTCAGATTAACTCAACTGGAAACCGGGGAAACCATGCGAACCATTCGTGTCGGTGATCCAATATTTTCAATGGCTGTCACTGATAAAGGATACATACTTGTTGGCTGTGCCAGTGGAAAGGTACAAGCTTATCAGGCTGACAATGGATTGTATTTGCTTTCAATCCATTGTCACAGAGCGAATACAACGGCTGTCGACTACTTTGAAGAACGTGAATTATTAGCAACTGGTGACTCTGCAGGCCATTTAAGCATGTGGTCCTTGAAAGACGGATCTCAAGTGTCATCATTACACCGACATCAAGCAGCAGTAATGTCTTTGCAACTAGACGGTTCGAAGTTAATTTCTGCTGCTAGAGATGGTTGCGTTTCCGTTCAATCCGTAGACAGTTCCGGGGACCACTACGCCATATGCGGTTTCACACGTTATATCGGTACAGTTGCATTCGATGAATCAAGACTGATCGCAGACGGCACTAATGATGTCATTGTATGTCACCGTTTTGACTTTGAAGAATGAAAACTTCGTGTACACAACCACCACATGTAGTAGTTATATTCGAGCTCCAACTCTTCGACTTCGACCTCCTTTCCCGTTGCTGCCGGGCACACTTCGTTCTGGTCGACTACTCAAAGCAATGTCACGTCTCTTTTTCTTCCCATCAAGGCATTGGAAGATGGACAACACAGCCACTGAATCGATCAGACCGTGCATATGTAAAACGCGAAGAAATGCCAGAAACTTGAGTCGAAGTCTGAGTCGAATGATATGGGCTCGGTTCTCAATTGCAAATAGTTCCAATGTATACCTCGTAAACCTGTCACCATAAAGCGATGGCAGTGGGAAATTGTCATGCGCAAACTTGTTCCACATCACCATAAACAGAGTTTCCGTCGTAGTTGTTTTCTCCAAGTACATAGCTCGTTCAATCGCCAAACGACCTCGCCAAGACTGGTCTACCTCATCTTCCGAATCAGGGTCGTCTTCGTCATAGTGCTCCTCCTTCACAGGCGTCATGCTGACTACGTGGAAAAGCTTCCGATGTCCAAGACGACTTCGGAAGTCAAAGCGTTTTCTGGCATTGTAGCTTGAATACGAAGAAAGAGGGAAATATCTTCGATTTCCGCGAAGACTTAATCCATCCTCATCGCGATTGACGGTATAAATTGCCTCACACCACTCGGAACAAAAGTTGGTATTCCCTTTGTATGCAAAGTCATGCGGTCTTTGGCAGTGTTTGCAGCACGTGCGGAGCTCCTCTTGAACCGTAGATAGAAGGTCGCGACGTGCATTGTCGTACAATTCCGTAGAAGCCAGCGACTGAACGTCAGAGGACAAGGCATTGTCTCGCAGTGAAACACGTTCCATTGCTTCCCGGAACTGCTCATCGGCGCCGGTGTTGTTGTTCGCATTGGCGACGTAAGACCCATAACGCTGCGGATTGGCGTAAATAACTTGCTCTGGTAATTGTACAGTGCCCCCACAAGACCGCATCCTCTTCGGTACCGATGATGGGAGTAGGCTATCGGTTCTTACAGAAGCAGAATCCATACGCTCTACGCTGAACCGCACCAAAAAAGGAACCGTCTCATTGCGAGAAACGGTGGCAGAATTAACATCATCGGTATCAGAAGGCTTGCCAGATTTGAGACTGGTCAACTGAAACTTCATATGCTCATGCTCCATTTGAAAGTGACCCAGAAGCGTTCGATATCTATAACAGTTCCTGTGACACCATGGGCAAACAAAATCGTGTCGCGTGATACCATTCCAATGCGGAACCTGTTGTGAAGTGTACGTAAGGGTGATCATAAGTTTCGGTTTATGTCGCCGAACCGCTTTCGAAATGGAATTTTGCGGCGCACCTTCTAGTTGCAACACAACGCTCGCAGCACCTGCACCAACAAACGGAATATCACCCGTACCCGAAGCAAAACTGGTACTTGACTGTCGTATCGAGCGTTCCAAAACGACGTGCTTTGGCTGTATGGCATTGTCATTAACAAGATACAAAGGCAGCGTAACAAAACCGTTCGGCACAACAGTTCCATTGGCAGATCCCTTCTCCCAAAGCACTAGCTCTCCACGCAACTTGTCACGGGTTCTACTGGCATCTGAAGCGCCATTCAAGACGGGTGCAAGTTCCACCACAAGACTAAGTGCCTCCGCATCGGATGACAACACCGGCAGGACGGCGGAGATGTCAAAAGTCTCTCTCACCGCCACGTCACATGGATCAACCAATCCCGCGGCAAGATCCTCCGCTGGCCAAACTCGAACGGACAAATCTCTCAACGAAAAAGACACATAATGACCGCCATCCTGTCGAACGCACAAACAAAGCCTTATAGAAGCCATCAGAGGCACGTACTCGCCTTGCTCATACGTGGGGGCCTGGAACATTCTTCCACGAATGCCTGTTCGCAGAACGCAGCGACTGGGACGAACGGTTAGAAGGAGATGTCTAGCGCCGGGCGCAGAGCGGTATGAGGGCCGAGTCCAGGAGATGTCCCACAGTCGCCGCCGCGCTCGTTGACGATCGTCGTGTACATAGCGCAGATTGCGGACGAGAAAGGGTGGCTTTCCACGACGATGGACCTCGAGTAAGGCCGGGAGAATGGGCGGCGACGGTCGCCGATTGCCGTCGCGCTGCGGCGTAGACATGTTCCCCCGCACCATGAGAGGGCAGTGGTGACAAGGGTATGCTAGGTGCGAAGCCTCGGGCTTGATCTACACTATCTACCCGCGTAAATTACGGTGCGTGAAGATTCTGCGGGGAAGACGTTATCTACGAGGGGCGTTTGGCGGGAAATAGAAACGCAAAAAAACGTCTGTCTGCGGTATCGGGATAGAGGGCTACCTTCGTACCCAACTTAGTTATCATACCGCGCAGTGCGCACATTTGCGAGTACAGCCGTGCTCGGTGCACACGTCACGCACAGCAGCAAGCTTTGGTTTAGTTCAGCGGCGCGAGTTGCGCGGTGTGGGGTCGTCGATGCCGTGGATGTTGCGCTCGTGTTTGCGGCGGTTCCACAGGTTGCCGAAACTTCGCGTGCACCCCGGCGAACGGCACACGTACGGTCTAAGCTTCTCGTGCACATTTTGCTGCGGGAGATGCACATCGTGTTAGTCCAAAGCCTCACCTCTGGGCGACCAGTTGAGTACTGAAAAAAGCGCAACGTCCAACTTACGGTGTGAACTTTAAGACTCCACGCAGAACTGAACCGCTTACCGCAGAACGGCTCCTTGCATTCGTGGTCGCGCCGCTTTTCGTGTACCGTGCGTAAATGACGCGTTAGTGTTCCGCTCTGTCCGAATCGCGCCGGACAGATCTGGCACTGGTGATTCTTAATCCCGCGATGAACCTACATCAAGCCGGTACAAAACGTCAGTCAATCAAAGCAAATGGATGAAATCGAAAACAGTGGGAAGCGAATCATGTCACAAAACGTACGGTGTTCTCATGGATTTCGACGTGCGTACTCGAGTAGAACGATTTGCCACAGATGGAACACTTCTTCCGTTTCGAATCGGAACGAGAGCGTGCGATTGACTGATTCCCCGACCGAGAGTCGTTCCGAAGCAGGGCAGATATTGGTGCCCCCCCACCGCCGCCAAGCCCGCTGCCACTGGCACCGCCAACCGCGCTGGCGCTGACGCCGTCAAGCTGAACGTCTGTGTTCGCATCTGCTGGTGCAGGTGGAACAGTATGTGCCGCTCTTAACGAAGGAGTCTATGCAAAACAACGCAATAATGCCCACGGTCAGAGTCTTCAGTCATACACAATATTTCGTATATTTCTCATTGAGACGGTGCGTAACGTGAAGAACGTTACCTCAAAGTTGTGTGTACCATTTCCACCGGTGCTTACGGCTCGTGAGGTACGTGAGGATGTTGGAAAGTTCCGACTGCTATTCTGACGTTCGTGGCGTGCTCGACGGTGGGAATTATCCGCCTTTGGAAGTGGTCCGTTAACGATTTGAGACAGATCCATGTTCCTTGATGTTAGGAGTTTGTCATGAAATTTCGCGTACAGCTCTCACGACCCAGGCGTGCGTATAAATGCGCGAACGTCGGGTAGCACGCACAGCGAGGCTGAACCTAGCAAGTCTAAACCCAGCAAGTCTCGCTTCTCCCTGAATGTGAGCTTTGTTTGTACATTTTGACGTTCGTGTCTGGCTTCCATCTAGCGACAATTCTTTTTGTTCTGACGTAAGCTTGGAAAACGCTTGATGGAAAGGCTTCCTTTAAAGCTTGCGGCAAAGGCTTTTGGTTTGATTACTAATCACTCTCTCAAACGCTCTGTGCTTTGGGGGACGATGGTTTACGACACAGCCACGCACTGCTGCCAAAATACAACGAAGATAAGACGTGCTGATTTGCTCTGAGAACGCTGCTGAGACGCTGTTTTGCTGTGCATATGTCGGTTGAAACTGCGAGTGGGTGGTGAGTAGGCTGAACTTCTCAATTGGGAACGTGTTTATCGGCGACGGTGTGATGTCCTCTCCTGGTAATAACCGTTATCCACACAGAGGAAGCCACAAAACACGTCATGAAACTGATTCTTCCAGAAAGTGGGGCACTCCTCAAACAAGACGGTGTGCATTGGGTCTCTTGTGACTGTCACCGGTATTGACAGCACTTGACCTCGCCCTTACAGGAGGTGGGACCAACTCTTTCGTACGGCGCCACCCATTGTCCGCAGTCTTGTATGAAGACCATATTGAATGAGATAGTGGGCATAAATAGAGTATGGTGAGGTTTGCGGCGGCACCGCGTGGCATGATCGAGCCTTAATGATGCAACATCGAGGCTTCGTACCAAATAAAGACACGCGCTTGACAGCGATAAGGTACGCGCCAGCGTTGTCCAAAATAGCTTGTGCAAGTCAAAGTTCCTGAGAGGTACTACCAGTACAATTACCTTGATGAGCTTAGGGGGACGTTGCTGTCGGACGACTGAATTGTTCTGCGAAGAGGGTAAGAAAAGCCGTTTCACCTAGAGATGGCGCGTGTTTTCGTGTGGCACCGCGGCCGATGTTTCAAATGCATGACTGGTTTCCAAAGCGTATCGTACGGGTAAACAGTTTGACCGAGGCACGTACGATGGCGCATGAGAAATTCACGTCTTCCACTACGCCTTGTCAATCGCACGCGACGGGAGCTCGGAGAGACGAAGTTGGTTCGTGGGGCGACCTGTGAGCGAGAGTGAGTGGGCGAGACGCTCAGAGACGACACGTCTGTGGTGTCAGTGAGCTGTGGTATCTCTTTGACGTTACATCGAGAAATGTGTGTACCAGTTAAGGGCCCTAACCGGTACCGCCGTGCTGCAGGTGTAATGTGAGCAACTGCCTTGCCACTGCCTTGCCAATGGAGAGATCTAGTCATCAAGATTTCAAAGGGAGACGTGTGCTTTCAAGGACCAGATGTGTCGTTGAGGCTCGACGGGCAGTTGGACGAGAAAGCGACAGAGCATTGTCGTGTAGACAATTGTCAAGTCGTTAACAAGGACCAACCCGGCTGCAGAACTACATAGAAAACAGCGGCCGTCATTGTATCATTATTATTGGCGGCGGTCGGATATGAATCACAATACCATGAAGGATGACGATATGGTTGGAGAAGTATCTGCGACCATAACAGTTGGGAAGAGGTAACCTCAACATGGATGCCCTGGTGTCGAGAGATTCGAAGGCCGTACAAGAGATGAGCAGGAGCGCGCGTAAGCACGTTGACAGCTCTCAAAAGTGGTGCTTTTGTGACTTGATCTTGAAGATCTGAGGGACATGGAACAGGACAGGTACGAACTTTGATGTGCCTCCCAAACGGAGAGGGTGCATCGTAGGCCACTGCTGGCGTGCATTATTTTTCCGCCTGGTGTGAAAAAGCTGATGAGGCCCGCCATTGAGGCAGGTGAATGGCGTCTAATTTCTACGGCGCGGAAAACACCTCTCGTACCAACTTCCCAAGGTGAACAGAATACGGAAACAAGGTTCTTGACACGAATTCGGTACAGGTTATCTTCCAGTTAGGGGAAATGCAATATGTGCGAGCTACACGTACTGTACGGTATCGGAAGCTTTTTTTATCTACAGGTAATCTAGTCGACGATTAGCATTCTTGTCTTTTTAACTTCAGACCGTCCATTGTCGGTGCGCTTACCTTGATATCTGCTCGGCGCCAAAAAGCGCTGACAACTTTCATGTTAACGTTTCATCCTTGTGCGCAGATGCGCGCGAAAAGCCTCCGGACCTGGGGATCTTCATCTCACAATTAGCCTTCACTTAATCTAGCTTAACCTCATTCATCGAACTGTGTCGGTTAGCTGATACGTTGTTGATGGTAACAGACGAGCCGTCTCGCTGTATCCCGTGCACATTTCGTTCATGCTTTCGTCGATTCCAAAGGTTTCCGAACGCACGGCTGCAGCTAGGTACCCTACAGGCGTACGGCCTGAGCTTAAAATGCACGTTTTGCTGTTTCACATCAACATTTTTAGTGGTTAGATTCTTCCTATCTCCCGTGTTGCGCTTGTTTACAACTTACCACATGGACCTTTAGACTCCAAGCTGAACTGAATCGTTTTCGGCAATTGGTGAGCTTGCATTCATGGTCTCGTCGCTTCTGGTGTACTGTCAGAATGTGGCGTGTTAATGTTCCGCTCTGTCCGAATGAAGAGCTACAATGGGGGCATTTATGTCTTTTTATGCCTTTATGCACCTATCGGAAGCACTCAACAAACCCTTAGGTTAGTTCCATCAAATTGGATGCAAGGAAAGGAGAGAAAAGATACGTACTGTTTCTTCATGTATATCCAAATGCGTACTCGAGTAAAACGTCTTCATGCATGATTCACATGTCCTTCGTTTCGGAGAACATTCAGATCTAGGTACATTTTTGGACGAAACGTCTAATCCTCTTCTCATTGATCGGCGGATGCCCAGTTTCGGTTGCGTCTCAGCACACAAGAGGTTCCCCAAAGAAGAAGAAGAGAGGCAAGCCTGCATTGGCGAAAAACTTTCTTCAGCATTTGCTTCTATTGTTCCTAAGTCCACGAGGGAAAGAGTTGTACGATTAGGTTCGTGACTGTTATGATTCCATCCGGAAACGTTCGAAAACGGAGACAGAGGCGTCTGGCGTCGTGAGTTGTATTGTGGCCTGTCCAGTGTTAAACTCTCACCATTGTTGATAAGTTTAGCATTATTCAGAATGCTAGAGATATCCATGCTCCGCTGTTGTCAACGGCTTTGATTAGCAACGGGCCGACCAAATTTCTTGTGCTGATCCTTTGTGGAAGCCCACAACGGCTGTCGCAGAATAATTGGGTGTTGAGCACATGAAGAGCAAAAGGCAACATGGTTTACAGTGCCTCGAAAGCTGACGGTCTTATCACTACTAACGTGGAATAACTTTCATAACTTGCACCGTAACGCTGCTATTATATGAAGCACGGGAAAGGGGAGCTGAGAAGAATTCTACTTTGAATCACATCAATTCGCAGTTGTGAGAGAAAAAGCCTCATTTTAAGTGGAAATGTAGGTCGGGAGCTAAATATATTCCAAGGAGCGTGCGGAAGATAAAGAACTGAAGCCCTCAAAAAATTCCGCACTTGAGACTGCAATTGCTTGAGAGGAGTGGAACTGATCCATGCGTCAAAACGTCAATTCCAATTGGGGGTATGTATCGACAGAGCAAGATTATACATGGAACAACCAGGACTATTCCATTTCTTCCGGTTTCAATGGAACATGGAACTATTTTCACCAGGACGGACACATCAGCCACATATTATACGATAGGAGTGAGCATTTCTCCCGAAAAGTTCTATGGGCCATTGGCACGAGGCCTTGAGATTTAGTTTTAACGTCCCGTTTGAAAAGAAACAGCAAAAGTGTTCAGATCAGCTAGAAGCGTTCGCAGCACATTTGGAGTAAGTAAAGACAAATGAAACACTCCTGAGAAGATATGTTTTGCGTGGACAGGGAGTGCTCTCGTGTCACTTTCCAGAGCAATTCGTTAAAGAGATCCAAGTTGTCAAGAAGTATCGCCGCTATCTTGGTACCACGTGACCTACAAGTGAGATCGATTTAGGGGCTGAAGCAAAAAATCCACCTGTTTCTTGCCTAATGAGTTGGCGACCATGTCACCATCTCAGCATAAAACGCAGCGTATGTGTGATTTTCCCTAGTGCACGACTTCTCCAGCAAACCTTCCCGGCTCTTTCTTTCAATCGAACTGAATTGACACTAATATGACCCACCCGAAACTTCTCTCGAACCTAGAGTGCTAAACCCCATAGTGTTGATTTGTGTCATTGCGAATCAGATACTTTTCTCCAGGACGCTTTAATAGAGCCTTGATCCAAGACAGGCTCTGGTGCACATTGCTTCGATTTACTCGGTAAAATATATCTTCATAGTTTACCATTGGAAATCATTAGTTCGTCAAAACACCAGCCGTGCGTTGCTAGCAGGGTGAACTTAGTTTATGAAATCAGGTCAGATGTGTGAGCTTTCAGTTTCCGTATGTCAAATACTTCCCCCCTGTCGCTGTCGTTCATCCGCGTTCACATATCGAGAAGAGATGGAATCAAACGCACCTGACCGTTACGGAAACACGGAACATGCATACCTACAGTGATTCCAAGTACCCGAGTTTCGAATATGTAAAGAGGAAAAGATGTTTCGCATTCGAGAGGTCTATATGCCACTACTACTATATTCGTTTAAAGCCTTGTTGGTGAATTCCGTCGTTCTCGTTATACGTTTTAAAAGACGTCATTTCAGTTCTTATCATACGTTTTATGGTGTTTGTAACCTTTTGGGTCCTCTTTTTCTGGGTTTATACACACACTACTACAGACACTGGATTGTGGTCAGACATTTCCCATGATCTCGAAACTCACAAACCGAAGTTTCTAGTCAGCAATAGAAAATGTGAAAGTGGTTCTGTTGTTTCGTCTTCAACTGCCACAATGAGGCTCAGTCTATTGTGCTTGTGGGACAAGAGCAGAGAAGCCGGATCTTTCGAGCTTGTTTTGTCCCAATCTGATGATCATCACGCTCCAGTCGTAGCTTCACTATGGAACGTATTCCATTATGAGCCGATAATAGAACACTTTAAGCCTTTCGGAGAGTAACAAGCATATCAGGAACTGAACATATCCCAGAAACTAGTTTAGCCATCAACGCCTATTGTGTACAGAACAGAAGGAGACATTCGATATTTGCAGGCTTGACTGTTTCTCTCAGCAGGAGGTCGGTTCCACTGTTCGTTACCCCGAAGAAGAGATGATTTTATCAAACTCACGTGTATATGGTGTGATTGCTCGTGACGTTCTAAAAATGACTGCTGGAAACGTGACCGATTCGCAGTACTGAAAGTCGAGGCACAGCCGCTGATTCTTTGAAAAGAAGCACAGAAGGATTATATACAACCGTTGAAATTAGTGAGAGGTGTAGGATGACGCAACTGGAGCTCCTGGGAGCAGTTGCTTTCTGACAAAACATCAGTGGTGATCGTGGGCTGGTAGGAAAACGGTCACCAAAGCAAGTTGTATGGCCCAAAGTGGTGGAAATTTGCAAGGTGTATTACGCCGTAGACACGTATGAAGTATGTTGAGAGGGTTAGTGAGGATTATAGGATCTGGGCTCAAAGCATTCGAGCTTGGAATGAAAAGTTGTCACAGTAGGGAAGGATGTGACAAGAATACGAATGATATGTAGTACTCATACGAATTTCTCTAACCAAGAACGGGGAGCTCTCCCATTTTTATGGAAGATAACGCGTGCTTCTCACGCTTTAAGTGTGACAAGTGCCCAACCATGGAGCGCAAGTCACGCAAACTTGCTTGCGCAATGAAAAGGGCTTCGCTTCATGTGCTGGGAAAGTTGCCCGTACTTACCACAGCGTAGAGGGCGACCACCTCTCGGAAACGGCGATAAGTGCGGGACGACTCCGCGCAGACAGAGTAAAGATGGAAGCGAAGCATGGTCGCAAATTGGACCGGCAGCGTGGCATATATCGTTAATATGACCCAGTGGGCACGGTCAGCGCAACGCGTCGGAAGACAGCGCATCGAGTGCATATGCACCAGTCACGAGGCTTGCACCACCTTGGTTCATTTACAGCTCGGACTGGGCGCCAGGCGCGCCAAAGTTCTTGTTTCATGATCAAAAGAGGCGATAAACTTTTGTGTTTCACACGCGTCTGACACGGCCGACAGTCAGCGCGACGCGCCAGCTTTCACGAAGCGTAAGACAAGGCGCGGTAGAACTGGCCACGACTGCCTTACCACAGCAGCCGCTTTGCGGCGTCCCCAACGCGCCGCGCGAGATGCGCCACGCGTGGAATGAGGCGCTCAGTCGCAAGTTACCGTCCGTCGCAAAGCGTCTGCGCACGCTCACCGTCGCGCCTGACGGCCGCATCTTCGTGGCTACCGATGCCGTCGTCACTGCTCTTCACTGCGCAGCCGCCCTGAGTGTTTCCGCGTCGCCCATCGACCGCACACACTCTTCTTTTCATCCGCATTACCGCCCGCTGTATTCGGAGCGAAGCGTCAGGGCGCCTGCGATTGCGCATCAGTTTGTTTGCGTCAATCATCAGGAGCAACTGCGCAAGGATACGCTGCTTAGCTTTACTGACGTCGTGTCGGTCGCTGTTTTGCACTGTGGCTTCGTGGCGGTTGTTTTTGCGGATGGCACTTTGCATGTGTTTGCCGCTCGTTTGTTTGACGAGTGTGAGGGGGGTTGGGGGGGCGCATGGCCTGCGTGGCATCATTTTCCGGTTCTGCTTGCGCCGGCGTTTGATCTGAAGTGCATTTGCACTGCGGCGGTGCTTGTTCCTTCCACGCGTGATGGGCGGCGTACACCTTCTGTTCGCCACACGTTGGTGGTCGCTCGAGAGTCGGGCGTGTATGTTTATGATGAAGATGATGTAAAAGTCGCGCGTGATGAAGCAATTCCTCATCTGGTATGCCTGTCGAACGAGTGGAGTAACGTGCTTCACAGTTGTGATACCGTGCCAGTTGCGTATGATGAGTCGATCACACTCATCGCTGTGGCTCATCAACACGGTAAGCTCGCACTGCATTCGCTCAGTGCCGGTGAGACGGCCGAGCAACGTTTGCAGCACAGCTTGTTATGGCGGACGGAGTTGTCGGCGCCCATAACATCGATATCGTTCTGCGCGATCGGCGCGCGGAAAGCAACTTTGGTTCTCGCCGTCGCGGTTGGAAACGACTTTTTGCTTGTCGAGTGGGGCGATAGTCGTGCCATTCACAAAGAGCAATGGCATCAGCCTGTCGTTTCACGCGTGGAGCAGGCCCATGAATCGCTGCTCTCCGCTGCGCAGATCATAGCGGATGGCTCCGTTTTGAGTGCCGGAACGGATGGCAAGTTGCTTCGGTGGAGCATTCAAGATATGGAGAAGCATGGATCGGAACAGTCCATGTCCAACAGTGTCATTTTGGAGCCCCAAGAAGACGTGGTTGAACCTATTATGGGTGCCATGCCGACGTTGAACGGATTCGGTGTCCTTGTGCTGGCGACTAATTTTCGGTCCCGAACGGAGGTGGGTGAGCCCTCGAAAGGAAACATTCGAAAGTACTTGGGATCGGGAAGAAGATCTTCCATATCGCTACTGACGTTGCCCATGCCGGACGATGTGAGTGCGCTTGATGAGGCGATTGGAAAGTGTATACAACGGTTTCTATCCGCGACATGGATGTGTCGTGGAATTAGCATGTGGGATATTGAATTGTTTGTTGGTGGTCACGATAACGAGAAGAACGGTCTCACTGAGAAGCTGCGAATCCGTTACGAATGGTTGCTTGAGATTCACAATCATGTGGAGAAAGGACGACCAAGCGATAAGGAAGAACATCCAGTTTGGCTCCGATCTCAACGGGCAATGGTTTTACTTTGGTTGGGAAGAGTTATTGCGCGTAGTGGAACAGTGAATATCGATGAAATAGATAGGTTGAATCGGATAGCTTCGTCACTTCGAAGGTTTTTGTTTTGTATGCACTTTGACATGTGCATACGTCATGTGCTTGCGCAGGGCGACTGCGTGAAGCAGTTCACGGAAATGGACTTGAGGTCGTTGGAAAGCATGTGTGAGTTTGTTTCGGTATGCTCATCTGTTACGTGTGATTCAGCAGCGATGCAACAACGAGTGATGGAAGCTAGAGGGCTGATGCAGGATCGGATTGATGCGGAAGGGTGCAGCGCCACGTTTTGTCCGATTTGTGAATGCGAGGATGAACAGAACGTTCTGGTTGGCGAGCGTGAGCATATGATTGATTTCAAGTGTAGCAACGAGGATACGTTTGTACGATGCGTGAAGAGTGGGCTTCCTGTGACGGACGTGGTGCCATTGCAATGCATGGGGTGTGAAGCACGAGCAATTCGACACGACTTTAACTGGATTAAGTTGGGAAACAAGTGCTCTCTATGTCACTGCGATATGCTGACAGCCAAGGTAGAATGCATATAACGAAGGATGACAAAAAGGGTATCGGGGGTGGCTTTACCGTCGGTACCTCTAGCGAAAGACTGTTACAAAGAGTGTGCGTTGGTTGGTGTTTTTACTGCGGACGTGCTCTGCCTAGAAACTCCTCTACCTCATCCAACAGCTCCTGACGACTTTCTTTGAACAAGACATACCTCCAAAAGAACCACACAGTGTAAGAAAGACCGATAAGTTCCAAAACGCCCGGCAAAATGGGGATTGAATCGACGGCGGAAATGACGGCACGCAACACAGTCAAGGCAATGATAGCTGCAGCGGAGTACGCAAAGATCTGAGTGTAAAACAAGGGACGTTCCGAAACATCGGACACGACTTGCATGGCCTTTTCTTTGAGCGCCTCTGTATCGAGGGAGTATTCTGCGGCAGAGGTATCGGTAATGGACACGGGCGGCGTTGTCTTGACGGTTTCCTCCGTGTTACCGGCGGTCATTGTCATCGGCGGTAGTGGTCGAATTGAGAGGCTGGGAAGCGCAAGACGATGAGAGGTGACGAAGGAAGAGGAGGGTGAGGAGATACATGATGGACGCGGCAGTGATGATACGAAGGCCAGCTGATTGAAACGAGGATTGACAGGCAGGAGCATCGTGAAGACGGGGCGGATGCAGAAGGATGCGGAGAAAAGGGAAGGGGAAGAGCGATGAGGACGACGGGAAGGGGGGAAGGGGGTCGACACGAAGGGCAATTGGGGAACTACCAAGGGTACAGCGCTCACAACGGACGGCTGTGCGGAGGCGTTGCGCGGTCACCGCGAGCTGAAGCGACGCAGCCGCGGAGGGTTGCAGATTTTTATGGCGAGTGCGAGGAGCAGATCAATGGCGTTTAGGGTACAAGTGCACGCCGCTGATTGGCTGTATCACGAGGCACCTGCGCGCGTCTCGGCTCGATGTGCTTTTGGTCGACTGCCGCGGAAGACAGACAAGACTCTTGTCAGAAGAGTCGAAAGGTGCACGAGATGAACGATAACACGCCAAGTGATGGCCGTTTTATTGCTAGAACAAGATCGAGCAAGACGCGAGCAAAACTGAAAGATGCGAGGATCGTAGCCGCGCGCGCACACGCTTCGCATCTACGACGAAGCCGGAGCAGCGGCGTCAACGCTCTCTTTTCCCTTCTTCTTCTTCTTTCCAGGACGCAAGTTCCACGCAGCAAGCGATACGTAGAACGCGAACATGCCGCCAGCAACGATGTGACGGTTGGCCTCAACCCACTCCGCAAGCGTCTTCTCGCCGGAGCGGTACTGCGACCACGACACGGGCGGACCCTCGGTGGCGAACGTGCGTCGCGACGCGGCGCGGGAGAAGGGCGATGGCGCGGGGGAGAAGGTTCGGCGCGCTACGGCGCGGGAGAGCGCCTGCATGGTGGAGGGACGGTGGGAGGAGGGGGGGGCGCCGGAGCGGGCGCGTGTGGCAGTGAGGTTGGCGGACGGTGCGCGCCTCGGCTGAAGGCGGTGGCGGTGGGGGCACGCAGCGATCGGCGATCGGCGATGCGGCGGGAGAGAGGCCACGGCCCATGAGGCGATGAGACGTGCACCACGTGGGGCGTTGTACATGTGGGGCGCTGTACATGGTGGACAGCACGCGCGGTATTCAAGATGTAATGGTGGACGCGGTCATTCGCGCGACGCGCGCGGAACCGCCTCCATGTATTATATCTACGGTGGTGTGTGTTGCTTTGATGAAGCGCGGCGCGGCGCGCGAACAACAACGACGAGCACACAAATGGGCGACTGGCAGATGCACGCCAAGCAGCTTGACCGTTCTGTTTATTACTACTCTCGCACTCTCTCAGTGATTGCGGCACACGACGTCGCTCACGCGCACCGCTTCTCGCTTTCTCGAAGGCGGCGTCTTGCCCGCGTGCGGGTCGACGAACACGGCGTCGAGCGGCACGGAGTTGTCCACTTGCCTGTATCGCGCGCCGTTCACGTCGCACTCGCTGGTCGGATCGTAGTCCAGAATGGACGCCAGACTGTCCGAGTAATTGCCCAGCGTGTGCAAGCGACCGCCAAACGAGCCGTAGCCCTCTTGCTTCATGTTGTCTAGGTACAGCGCAGACACATGCTTGACCAGTCTGGCCTTTCTCAACAAGCGTTGTCTCTCCACTTGGTGCATGCATTGTACGAATTTCTGCACCGCAAAGTACATGGGCAGCGCTAGCAGCAAGGTGACCAACGAAATGACCACGCACGTGAGCGCGAACAGCGCCAGCGGCGTGTAGTCCATGTAGTAGTGTAGAGTGCAGTTTTGTTGGGAGCTTGTACAGTCAATGTTCACGTCGCGGATGAGAATGAGCGGGGAGAGCACGCCCGCCGAGCACTTGAGCGACGGCGTGGAGGACGTTTGCATACATACAATGCGCGCGTGCTGACGAAGGAACGAATTCTTGGCGGAACCGCCCTCGCAAACGTGGCGGTCTGGCGGGAAGATGCGCCGCTGCAAAGAAGCGTCTGCTTGGCGCGCGGAGCGCGCAAGCGGCGACGCCACGGCCGTCACCACGAGGAGCAGCGAAAGCACGAGCGGCGCGGAAAAAGCGGTTGTTGTTGACGACATGGCGACGAAGAAGCACGGCTCTGCGCGCAGCGCAGTGTCATCCGAAGCCGCCGCGCCGACGCCGCCTGCAGCACAGTCGCGCGCGCGCCGACTTTTGACTCGTCGTGCCGTGGCGACGCGCCGCTCCGCACCGCCTCGTCTCGCCGCAGCCAACGGAAACGCGCGTAGGCGCGCACAACGCGCCGCGCGCGCGCGCGCGCGCGGCGCACGCGCGCCCGCGTGACGCGCAAGTGGAAGCTCCGCGCCAGCGCCGCGCCGCCATCGCGGCGCGCGGCCGCGCTTTGCTGACTGCGCTGCGCCGCTGCGTGCTGCGTCCGGTCCGCCGCGTCACGCCGCGCGCACGTCGCGGCAGCGCGCAGCGGACGGCGCGCCGCGCCACGAGTGCGCGCGTGGGCGCGTGGGCGCGTGGACAGCGCGGCCGCGTGGCGGTGCGCCGTTGGCGGCGCGCCGCGGCTGTGGTGGCGCGCTGGTGGGCGCGCTGCGGCCGGCTGCTGTCGCTGCGGCCGGCTGCCCTTCAAGATGGCGGCGCTCGACCGTGGCCGCGCGGCGCCGGTCGCCGTTGGCGTGTCGTCCGTTCCTCCCGCTCTTCGCCGCGCCGCTTGAAGCGCCTCTTCGCCTTCTGCCGCTCCGCGTCTTCCCCGCTCAGCCGCCTTCCGCGACCCTTCTCCTCTATCGTTGCGCGCTGCGCGCGCCCCGCTTGCTGCGCGCCTTGCCGCGCTTGTTGCTTGCTTGAGCTCGTTTTCACTCCCACGCGCGCTCACTATCTCCGCTCTTTGTTCCCATCTTCCTTCGCCTTCCTCGCTTCCCCTCCCCCCCCCCTCTCTTCCCCCTCACTCCCACCCCCCCTCCTCCCCGCGACATGGCTACCGCCCCCGTGCCCGATGACTGGCGCACCCTCGTCAAGGCGCCTCCAAAAGACACTCGCTTCCGAACCACCGACGTCACAGCCACCAAGGGCAACGAGTTTGAAGATTATTATCTCAAACGTGAATTACTTATGGGCATTTACGAGATGGGATTTGAACAACCTTCTCCCATTCAAGAGGCTGCCATTCCCGTTTCTCTCGCCGGTCGTGACATTCTCGCGCGCGCGAAGAACGGAACAGGAAAGACTGGCGCCTATCTCATTCCCATCCTTGAGCGCGTCGATCTCAAACAAACCGTCGCCTCCGCGCTGGTTCTCGTCCCCACCAGAGAGCTTGCGCTTCAAACCGCCCAGGTGTGCAAGCGTTTGGCGCGTCATATTGACGGCTTGCAAGTCATGGTTTCCACGGGCGGAACAAGTTTGAAGGATGATATTATGAGATTTTATCAACCCGTTCATGTGCTTGTTGCTACTCCTGGCCGCGTCCTGGACATGGCCAGAAAAAACGTTTGCAAACTCAATCGCTGTTCCATGTTGGTCATGGATGAAGCCGACAAGCTTCTTTCCCCAGAGTTTTCGCATGTAATCGAGCAGATCATCTCAAACTTTATGCCCCCCGATCGCCAGATCTCCTTGTTTTCTGCCACTTTTCCTGTCACTGTCAAGGGCTTTCGTGATCGCTATCTGCGGAAGCCTTATGAGATTAACCTTATGGACGAATTAACTTTGCAGGGCATTACTCAATACTATGCCTTTGTCGAGGAGAGCAAAAAAGTTCATTGTTTGAATACGCTCTTCTCAAAACTTCAAATCAACCAGAGTATCATCTTTTGTAACTCTGTCAATAGGGTTGAACTGCTCGCTCGGAAGATCACCGAGCTTGGCTACTCTTGTTTCTACATCCATGCCCGAATGCCGCAGGAACAACGCAACCGCGTCTTCCATGACTTCAGATCGGGCGCTTGTCGAAACCTTGTCTCCTCAGATCTGTTCACAAGGGGAATTGACATACAAGCTGTCAACGTTGTCATCAACTTTGACCTTCCCAAATCTTCGGAGACCTATCTTCATCGCGTTGGTCGCTCTGGTCGCTTTGGCCATCGTGGTTTGGCCATCAGTCTCATCACGTATGAAGACCGCTTCAATCTATACCGCATTGAACAAGAGCTGGATACTGAGATCTCTCCTATCCCTCCGCTCGTGGACAAGGCGCTGTACTGTGCGTGAACACCTTTCTTTATTGGATTATGTGTCACCCACATTGTTGGCACTCTGTCTTGAGCGCCGATTTGTGCGTCACCTTGGTGCATACGCAGTTGTTTTCCACTTCGTTTCCCTCCATTGTTCCCTTTTCTCCTTCACCTTCCCCATCTCCCATTTCTACCTCTTCTTTCATTGTCATCCTCTCTCTTCGTCTTCATCCCAACCCCCTTGCATGATCCCGTTTAATCGTTTGTCTTTCCATTTTCTTCCCTTCTTCAACAAAATTCTGTTTGGGTTTCGTTCCTTGGAGCCCTACTAGGGATAATCATACGCCAAGGAACTTCTGCACGTGTGCCGCAATCCAATCGGAAGCTTTTTGCGGTCTTGCTGCTGCTAACGTATATCGTCAAGGCTCTGGTTATGCTCACGGATATGCATCTGGACATCTCGTGGGAACTCAATTCCATCACTCATCTCTCTTGCCCGAGCCCACTTTCCCTTCACTTCACTCCGATCCATATCCGCACTCCTTTTCGTTCTGCTGGGGATTCGCAGAGTGCCCCTCTTCCTCTTTCTTAGCTGGGTTGCCTTCGTTGTGCGTTTTCGTCTCGTCGGTTGCAGACGCTTCTTGGCCACTATTCCATATTGTGGTCCCGTCTGTGTCCTTTCACGCACATTGATTTTCTCGATCACTGAACCTGTGTATGTAGGTTATTTATGATCCCTGAAACAAAGGCGACCACGGTCTATATGCCCGGAAAGCTGGAAAAGGAAGCGTGAGCTGTATGAGTCTGTCACGTAACGTGTGGTATTGACTGTTGTAACATGACTTTGATTCTCCACACTTGCTGTTTGGGGCTTCACTCTGGATTGTTGTCGTGCAAGTCATTCTTCCATCAAACTCAGTGCTTGACTACCCAACAGTCTATAACCAAATCCTGCATGCATCCTTTTATCATCCTTATCCTCGTCCTCATCCTTTCTCCCCCTGTCACAGAGAGGCGTGCACATACGATATCTGTCATCAACCAATACCGTTACATTTCTGCAATCGTCTCCGTTGTCAAACTGTATCTACAACGGCTTTCTACTGACTTGATGCCCGTCAAAACTTTACTCATTCGCATCTCAAGCCTGCAGATCGGCAGTGGCACCAAGTAATCGCTTGGAAGTGATGACAACTCTCTCTCATTAGAAACCGTGAACAAGGAAAAAAAAAAAAAACGTCGTCGACCAGTCGGCCAGAAGCTCGAGATTATCCTGAGTTATGAATATGCTTTCCGCAGAAACCTCGCACGGGTACTGAAGCTCAGTGCTTTTAAGTTCGTCATTCATAACTTATTTTTCGACTATAGCTGCTACACTAATGTGCGACAGAAAAGACAAAAAAAATATATCTTCCCCATGTCAGGGGCGGGCTCAAGTCTGGTTTCCAATCTTGGGCCCGGCATGTTTGAGTTGTTTTTGCTTTCATTTCGAACATAGTTAAGTTTGCGAGGCGGCATGCTCATGTCGGTGCGAAAGCAATGTGACATTGCCAATGCCGTACTTATCTTCGACGATTCTTTGTTTCGCTCAAAGATATGTACTTTCAAAACAGAGTTCTACATTATGTGTGCATTGGCATCTCTACACCTCATCATGATTACTATGATCATGATGCTGAGGGTCTGAAACCACATGTCTCTTCAGTAGATGAAACTATTTGGAAGGCGTCAGGTATGACATGAAAACTAGTGTGACTCACATTTATTTTTGCGAGTCAATGCTGGTTATGGATATGATATCTTGATGACGAAAGCGGCTCAGGTCCGCTATTTAACAGTTTGAGGGTTTGCTATGGATGAGAGGAGAGGAAATTCAACAGATGAGGACACCATGTTCTATCGATACTTCTCTGACTTCCTTGCTACTCTATTGTCGCGGATCAGCTCGATCGATGAGCTGGCAATAGACATATCTTCATGCTTCTAATTGAAGCTCAAACACTCAACACTTTTGTTAGGGATACTATTCGGTGGCACTCGGACGGGTTGATACACTCTACCAAGGCATTAAGTAGCGTTATGCTCGCCGACTTGTTCTCTTCGAGTCGTCACCGTGTTCACATGATCTACCCGTGGAACGATAATTTGAACGGTGACCACTCTTGAAGTCTGTCGCTGGAAATCAATGCAGGAGGATCTATGTGAAGCAGATCAATAAATTTCATGCGCAAAACCTCGGAACAGACTGGGTCTTGTGAGAGCGCCCATGTCACAATGTCACATGACTTTCCACAATGTCATATTGACGAAGCCCAACAGGGTATTCGTGACGTACATGAGGAGTGAGTCCCGAGGACGTCTTTCGTGACCACGCAGCTCTTGATGACATAGATGACTAATAGGGACGATTTGTTATGGTCGTGGAACCTCTCACAACTCGTTTGGATTTTGTTGCTGAATTTCGAATGAAGGCTTTTCAGTAGACGAGCACGGCTCTTTATGCGGATCTACGCCTCTATGCGCAACGCGAAGAAGAAAGCAATGGCCACACTGATCGGTAAGGATCCTCGTCCTCCTCCGATCGCGTTTTTTGGCTTTATTAGCATAAGTAAAGTTCTTCAAGTTCTTCTAATTCGAAGCTGCTGACACTGTCGCCACGGCGCAGCAACACTTCTTTTAACAATCTCAAACTCATATAGTGCTCTGGGGTGTTATAGTGGTCTCAAGAACAAGACTCAGCTTGTTTTTTCATAAGAACACATTCCAAGTGCACGATTCTTGAGCTCTCGCTTCTTGCTCGAATAGAGAAAATCCTGCAGAAGTCCAGGAAGATCTTCATAAATGTTCCCCAGTGGCTCCCAGGTTCTGTCTTCGTCGTCGGGCAAGCCTTCCCACTCAATCAGAATTTCAATACCACTCGGTCCATCTCTGATATCATGGAGTGACCTGGCGGTCTGTATCTCTGTTTCGTTTGTTCGAGCATATTCCAGCAAGGCTGGATCCACTTCGGCGCCATCCATATCTGCGCGATACAGAATGAGACGTGATACGTGCACTAGTTGCCTCTTATGGTCAATGAGGTCTTCGACTTCGAAAACCCATCCATTCTTGGTGGCAACCACTCGACGAGGGCCTCTCCATTGAAATTGGAGTTTGTGCTTTCGCTTTGAGCGTGCTTCGCGAACTAAAACAAAACTTCCTACATCAATGTCGTTTCGTACCACATTGGTCTTGCGATTATGACGCTCAATTTGCCTCTTACGACTTTTGCTGACATTGGTGACAACCTTTTTGTGCATGTCTACAAGGGCGTTTTGTAGCTCATCAATGCTCAGAATTTGTCGCATGCGTAGTTCATCTTGAGTTGTTGCATGTAGGAATTGCGGAACAGGCCATGCTCGCATGAGTGGTCTCACGGGAACGTGTCCTGTAAAAACCTCCAAAGGTGTGCGGTAAATACCTGGACTGTCCGAAGAACGTAAGCCAAGTCGCTTAAGCGGTGCGTGATTAAGAACACTCTGTACACTCTCGGCAACTCGGGGCCAATCCTTTGGGTTCATCTGCCATTCAGACAGAAGAGCCTTACAGACTCGTAACACCTCTCGGCAGACTCGCTCCACTGAGCCATTACTCCAAGGGCAATAAGCTGTTGTGAAGTAGTGTGAGTAGTGGAACTCTTCAGATAGAAGATGAAGTAACTGATTCTTAAAATGAGCACCTTGATCAGTTACAAGCCATTCCCAGCCGCCGAATGAAGCGATCCACATGCTCAAGGCTTCCGCAACTGCTGCGCTATCTGCTTTTGTGCATGGCCAGAGCCACACATAAGATGACAGATCGTCACGAATTATCAATATGTACTCCTGTGTTGTGTTGCTTTGTCCCATGTACAGGAAATCACAGTGAAGTACTTCATTAGGCCTTGATGCGTGCAATGCACTTCCGAACGGTCGTGGAATACGCAAACCACTTCTAGAAATTAAGCAGTGTATACATCCTTTCACAAAATGTTGGACGTCTACCCTCTGTGTCTTCCAGAAAACGTGCTCTTTTAGAACACTAAGGGTTGCATCCACTCCGCGGTGGCCGCCCATGTCACAATGGGCGATGACTATAAACTTCAACTTTAGCTCTGGGGCGTTGTTTGGCAGCAGGAGAGCCCCTCCTACTGTCCAAATCTTGGTTTCATCGTCCCAGACTTGATTCTCACAGTAGTTTGCGCATAGGCGTGCCTCAACTTGGGCTTGTCGCACGCAATCAATCGTAGGCCACAAAAATTCGTTTGGTGTTGGAACGATATGTTTCGCTCTCACGATTAGACTGTGTACTGAACCTAAAACTTGATGGCGTGTTCTATACGACTTCGTCCATCGTGTGAGCATGTCAGCAAAAAAGTTGTCATCTCCATTGATATGTCCAATGTGATAATCGAATCGCGCCAGAAACAAAGCCCAGCGTTGAACCTTTGTGATCACATGGCGTCCAAGATTAGGCTCAAAGGCCTGAGGATTGAAAATGAATAATAGATTTCGATGGTCTGTGAACACGTACACGGGATTCTCTCCCAGAAACATGTAGTCCAACTTTCGGAAAACCTGGTAGATAGCGTATGCTTCTTTTTCAGGTGTACTCCAACGCTGTTGCGCACTCGAAAATGCTTGTCCAACGAATGCCAAAGGCTCATGATTTTGTTCATGTAGTGGCTTATGAAACTCGGCAGTTGGAACTTGGGTTACTACTCCTGACCAATATTTCTCAGAAGCATCTGTCAGAACACAGATCGTGTGGTCTGCTTTAGGATAAGATAAACATACTGCATCGCGTATTCGTTCTTGCAGTGCGCTGAAAGCTTCTTCGTGCTTTGAATCCCATCCAAGATCCTTCAAAGCAATGCGTTGCACAGACCTTTTCGTGCGCTTCCCTGAAACACTGTATGCTTTCTCTAGTACCTCAGTCAGTGGCGTCAGGAGCCTAATTGAATCAGGTATGCACTGTGACATCCACCGTATGCAATGGATGAATTCACATAGTTCTGCTGCGCTTCGGGGAGAGTCAATATCTTTCCAGGCTTCTACTCGAATTGGATCCAGACGATATCCAGACTCATTAATTACCCGCCCGCACCATTTCACCTCTTTCTCAAAGAAAGAGCTTTTCTTGATAGAAATAAACAAACCCTTCTCTACACAGATCTGAAAGAAACTCTCCAGCACGTCCAGCAGCGTTTCTTCGTCCGTCGCGTAGAGAATGAAGTCGTCAATCCACAGTTTGAAGTTTTCTTGTAGAGAGGCAAACGCTGTCTGAACACATCTCTGAAAATGTGGCACTGCATTAGTAAGCCCCATAAGCACTCTTCGTGAGGAAAATATTCCTGTTGGACTGATTACGCCGCATTTGTCGTAAGAATCGGGATCCAGAGGCACTTGCCAGTATCCCGAAACAAAATCGATCACTGCGAACACTTTGCTTCCTGCGAAGTCATGAATCTCCGATTCTACATGCGGCATTGGCCACACAATCTTCTCTGTAGCTGAGTTAATTGGCCGTAAATCAACGGTCATTCTGAACTTCGCTTTAGAGCTAGGCTTTGCGACTACCAAAGGAGCTGCTAGCCACTTTGCCTCAGGATACGGCATCATGAAGTTCATTTCCACGAGCCTGTTGATAAATGCATCTAGAAATACCCGTTGGGCAGGAGGGTATCTGCGCGCTTTCACCTTAATTGGCTTCCGTTCTTTATAGGTTTCTATTCGTAACGGAGGAAAGCTGGCTGGGGGCGACTTACCCAGCCTTAGTCGAAAATTTGCTTGTACTTGTGAAAGCAATCTTCTAGGCGAGCCTGTCCGGCTTCCGAAAGTCCATTAGACTTTGCAACAGAATGAGCTTTCTCCATTGCGCGGCAGACATCCTCTTCAGAGTCCTCACCTACATCTAAGTAGATTTCATCCTCATCATTGTCATCATCCTGATCAGGCATGCCGTGCATGACAGCTTGAGTCGACACGAGAGACACTTTGTTAATATCTTGATCTCGTTCTAAGTCGAGTTTGGTAGATGCATATAAGATCGGTATGTCGACGTCTGCGCCCACACGAGACATTGCAGCTGTCAGAAGTACACGGTTGTTCAATCCAAGTGCATTCAACAGCTGCCTGCCGATCACAATACCAGATGTGCACTCGTTGGCAACAAGCCAATCAACGTTGCGTAGCATCATAGTTTTGCCGTGACGAATCTCTAAGGAGACATCTGCGGTAACGCGCCAGTCGCATGTAATTGGCGGAGCATTCTTGTTGTAAACATCAAATGTGGCTTGTCGAGCCAATTTATGAACCGCCTTTACACCATCACCTTTCTTAAGCTCTTCATAGAACTGTTTCGGCATGATGTTAGCAGACGCGCCTTGATCCGCAGTTACTTCCGACTCCAATTTTCCATGACAGAAGTATGCATCAAAAACCGTTGAGGAACGCTGTTCATCGCCGCCTACTTTCTTGACAGACTGATTTTCAGAGCGTTTCTCCTTAGAGTCCTTATACTTCTTGAGGAAGGCTTTCTTTTCTTCTGCCGTAGACTTTGGACACTTGTTAATGTAATGCCTCTCTCCACTGCATTTGGCCTTATTCCAGCATAAAGGAACTTCCTTGCGAGGACGAGTAGATCTTTGATCTTCATTTCCGTCTCGTTTACGTTTGCCTGTTGCATGCGTATTTATCGGCATTATAGATTCATTGATGACGTCTTTGCTATTGCGCTGAACATACTCAAATTTGTCAGCCTCTTCAGCTAGACGGCGCACATATGCACCAAACTCTTTTTTGTGAAGACCAGCATGTGATTCAATCCGGAGTATTCCTTCCATATGCTCCTGGAAGCGTCTGGGCTTTACTCTCTCTCGAATATGCTTTATGGCTACTTCGGGGTTCTTCGTTATTGCTTCAGAATAACCATGATCTCGTAAGGCGTTTCTGTAGTTCACGACTAAATTGTACACGCGACCTTCGGCGTCATCAATTGTCATGTCCATCTTGACGTCTTTTACGATTTTGTCCCAGTGATCCAAACGGATTCTGTTCTGAGCAATCTTGGATTTCTCCGTAAGACAGGCCTTGATCATATCATCAGTGACATCATCTATCGAATCTGCGTCAATGAACCTGCCTTCGAGCATGGTTTCCATTACAGTTTCGGTGATGCTCATCTTCCATGATGCGGGAATAACATTGAGGCCCTCTTTGTTTTTCTCTGCAATCTGCTCTTCATATCGTTTACGCTTACGCATAAATTGGGCGATAGATGAAACATCGATCTGCTTCAACTGAGGAGCCTCAATTCCAACGACTGTTGTTTGTTGGACATGAGCGTCAGTGTCCGTAGTTTCTTCCGTTTGCGTCATGTTGCTACACAAAGATTCGTATATCCTTTTCCAGAAAAGTTATAACTATGCGGATCTACGCCTCTATGCGCAACGCGAAGAAGAAAGCAATGGCCACACTGATCGGTAAGGATCCTCGTCCTCCTCCGATCGCGTTTTTTGGCTTTATTAGCATAAGTAAAGTTCTTCAAGTTCTTCTAATTCGAAGCTGCTGACACTGTCGCCACGGCGCAGCAACACTTCTTTTAACAATCTCAAACTCATATAGTGCTCTGGGGTGTTATACTCTTCTTGCTCAATGTGGAGACATGTGATCCAGATTTTTATTGGAACGGTACAAGAGACCTGTGGTGTGCGGTGGCCGCTAAGAATCGTTTAGCCACTGATAATGAGGTCAAAAACTCTTGCAACCCGTGTGCTCATGATTGCACGTCGATCATTCGCCCGTGCTTATCGCATGTCACTCAAGACCAGTATTGTTAGATGTTAAGGTTAGGCGGGCTATCCTTCTACCCTGCAGCGATACAGCAAACTATTGTACTGCCTTGGTAGGTGGCAAGAGGCTCCTCACGAACCAACGCGTCGCGTAGAGAATCAGTGCCCTCCACATATACTTGTCGCTCAGAAAGAACGGGGACAGAAATCCATGTTGGAGATAATTTGGCACAGGGCCGGAAAGATTTTGGCCTTCTTGAGAAGAAACGTCAACAAAACATACGAGGAAGAGAACAGCTGTTGTTTTCCTGAGTTTCGGAATTCCGATAGGAAACTGTGGACGGCAGATGACGAAAGACGGGTCTCAAGAAAGGCAGGGTGTTATCCGCAGGGCACAACTGAGTGGTTTTCCAGCTTACCCTCAGGGTATTGAAAGAAGCTGTTGCTGCCGGAACAATACAAGTACAACACAAGATCATGCGGCACTCTGCCACACATGAATCGAAGTCAATGGCTTCTGTTAAAACGCAGTGTTATGCATAGCTTTTTATCTCGACACCCCATCTTTGCTACTTGTAAGATAGAGAATGGCGTAACGTAGATATTTCGTGTCCTTCAACGTCTCATCAGTTCTTGGCCTCCGCCAGAGATCCATGTCCCAACTCGCTTCGCTCTGATCGCAAGAATGCGAATCAGACCCAGTGGGAGCAGTCACAACGCCTGGAGGCGAGTACCGCTGTAGCATGTGTGTGTGTCGGTGTACTTGACAGTGACAATGAAAAGGGCAACACTCTGAGGAGTTCAAATATGTACGTTCTTATGGAAACTGAAATCGTGGATGAGCAATACCAGCTGGATCTGCCCATGTATGATATCCTTCGAAGGTATCTGTATCAATAGCAAGGAACCAAGAACCCACCAATGCGTGACTCACGTTTATATCTCTGGTCGAGTTTATATCTCAATTAATATCATCGAGATAGGTGGAAACGATAACCAATGGTCGAATGGAAGAGTTTGTCCAACGTTAATTCGAACTTCTTAGCGGCGGACTCATGGAATCTGTCGAATCAGACATCGATTCGTCTAGGTTTATCAATCTCATGATATAGGAACTAATAAAATATCTTTGGCACTACCTGACGTGCTTGAGACTTTCAGCCTGAAAGCTGAGAGCATACTGTCCCCGAGCCGCATCTAAATGCTCCAAACCTCATGAGATACACCCCGCAATATGGGATTATTGTGGATCAACAAGGAACAACACTTCCAGGATTTACCTCATAGTTATCGTATGATAAATGTATGCACGTGGATGCTTCTGTCTTCGCTCCTTAAGCAAAAGGATCTGCGTTCAGAATCGGCATCCAACGGATGCCAGCAAATTTCAAAATGGTATTGACTTGTCTAGTGTGAGAGAGAGAATGTTCGTGAGCGAGTGGGAGCATATCAATACACAAGATGTTCTTCTCTCTCTCTCTCTCTCTCGCTAGTACGGGCACTGCAGTCTAATTCTTAGTCTCTCCTGAAAGAAATGTTCTTTCACTAGAAAACCCAACACTTCTTCTGGCCATTTTCTGACGAAGTCTGCTACGTTTATTCTTCGACGATCCTGACGGGGTAGCAAGCTTGCTATTCCTGATGCAGTCCTCAACGGGCACCATAAACCCTAGTGTTCAGTATCATTAAGCATCCCCGGACGACATTTCCCAACTGCTTTCTTTCCTGTTAAGTACGTCGCAAGTGGATGTAAGCAAGGCGTATGTCCTACGTACACACATGACACACACATACACAGTCTCTCTCTGTTTATGGGCATTCTAGCCTAATTCCCGCTTCTCGCGAAGAAACGCTCTCTCACTAGAAAGGCACGACACAGATAATGTTCTACACACGTGAAATTCTACACCATTCCCCCAGTTTAGCTCGCATTTTTCTAAAGCAGTCAAGAGCGGTTGGTATGCTTTCAAAACAGATGAAATGTCTTCGACACCTGCTACTGGCAGTAACTGAGCTACGGCCAAATGCCTTTTCTCATTGCAGCTATATGAGTTGCTGAAGAGACTAAGTCTATGTAGAACAAGAGGGGCTTTTGATACCACCTATTAATGGCTTTCTGTACAACATCAGGACTATAGTTTCGACCTTTCGTCCCGTCTCAATCCAGCTTGAAATCTTCTTTTACTTATCATGGCAGACCAATAAAAAAACACAAACTCTCACGCGCAAAGTGCCTTCAACCGAGGGCACAACAGTCAGAATGTTGCGCAATCAATAGTCCACCAAGTTGCGATTCCCAACTTGGTGGACTATACTCAAATTCTTTTACAATGGATATTCATTTTGCGCGGTAGTTTCATATCAAGGGATGTATGTATCGCTTTGCAAGCGGGGGAGGTGGACTTGTCTCAATGGACAAGTCACAATTTATCGCAAGCCACTTGAGATTCCAAATATCTGCAGAGCCCAGCGGCACTCGCCGACCAGAATAAGCTACAAAACGCGCACGGTGCGTCATGTACGCTAGACTTCTTCTGGGGCCTTTGAGACCTCCGTCGTCAGCGTAATCTCCGCTCTCGACGACGCATTGTGAATTGTAATATCTGTTGCTCACTTCTTGCTCTGCATCTTTCAACAAGTCTCGAATGAGAATAACGCTATTAATACACTGCGTGTACCGTTGGTACACATTGTTATTATAAACTAAGCGCAGAGTTCGTGTCCCTAACCAACACCACTCCACGGAATTCGGAGGTGTCGCACCCATCTCAGTACATACAAACCACACCCCTAAAAGCCGATGCGACAACCAAGTTACAGAGTCCGTAAGCTTGCTAAAATGCACATAGCAAATGTGCTCTGACCGCAAGCCTGTATTTCACGCAACATGTTTTCCATCCAAAGCGGCAATCGTCCTTGCAGCCGACTCGCGAACATCCGCGTTCCGATGCTGTCTCATCAACCTCTCCACCAAAAGCGGCATATCCCAGGCTTCCAGCATGGTTTTCCAAGCGTCCAAGTTCTTGGTAAGTAACAATTCGGCAAGATTCAACGCTCTTCTGGTGGCTCGAACATCCTCCAGTTCGCTCAAGGATCTTCTCAAAGCATGGATGGAAGAAGGTAAGCGCTCAAACACAACGCGTGCATCCTCCAACTCCAAGATAGCATTGAGAGCAAACAAGGCCCTAGCGCGCACCACAGGAATGTCATCATTGGCAGCCATTTTCACAAGTGTGGGTACGGCACCAAGTTGCAGAGAGGCGTTCTGCACGGTGGGGTTATTCTGACAACAAGTGGCAAGCGCCCACGCGGCATTGGCACGAACGACATACTGAGGCGCACTCAAGATATGAACCAAAGGCTCCACGCCGCCGGACAAGTGCAAATCCCTTCCATTATCAATGCTGTGACAGAGCTCTTCAAGCTGCAGAAGAGAGGCAACCACCCTCGAGGCGGCAACACGAGAACCGTCCTTCAACACTTGAATGTTATCCTTCAAAACGTCCAATTCAGAATACTCTCTAAACTGTGTGTCCGGCTCCGATGGCGAATGGTCCATCTTGCCCTCACGAGAGAAGGCGGACACTTTCTCCTCCTCCAGAAGCGTCCGCTCCGAAGCAGCCACAGCCGACAGATCCGGCAATGCGCGCGCAACATGCTCAGCCCGATGAGCCGCGACGCGTTCACGCGGCACAAATTGCTCCTCTGCCGCAGCCGCCAGCGAGATAGACACGGTGGAATTATGCATACGCGACGCAGTGGTATGATTAATCGCCCACGCAAACAGCTGGCTCACCGAGCGGAACACAAACCCATGCTGCTGCTGCTCGCGCGTTCCAGGCTCGTCCACGGGCGTGGGCGCGTCACTCGTCTGCGAGCGCGGCTGCTGAACGACGTGAACGGCGTCGTCGTCCACGTCGCGCGCCGCGGGCCGCACGCGGCCACCAGCGTGCTCATCGAGCACGTCTCTCAACGAGCGCCTCTTATGACTGTCGGCGTCCCGCAACAAGCGGGTGGCCAGCGCGCGCTTCCCCTCCCTCTGCAGGACGCGTCGCAGAGCCGGCAGCTGCGCGGCGGCAGTCGGTCGGCCAGCCAAGAGCAGCAGCGCGACGGCGAGCGCGACGGCGCGCACGCGCGGCGTCATAGCGGAGCAGCAGAGGCGAGACAGTGTGGAAGGCGCCACAGCGCTACAAGACGCGCGCGCTGCAGGAGACGGTGGAGCGCCTCGCCGTGAGGTGGAAGTGCACATGAGCGCGCGCGAGGACATTGTGCACATACGGCCAATGACGACAGCACACGTGGCCACGCGAGCCCACTTTCGTGTATCCGCGCGCCGAGATCGTGCACGTCGCCGCCCTTCGCCCCGCAGGCGCGCCTGACGTAAGCGCAGCGGCAGCAGCCCGTTACCGGCCCGCGGCACGTCTTCTCCCCCGGGGCGCCGCGGCAAAACCCGCATCGGCAGACAAGCCACAGTGTGGCGCCACTTTTTACTGACAACCTCCGCTGGAAATCAAATCTCTGCCCTCCCGACAAGCACGGTTTGGCAGCACAACTTTTACCACCAGCTCAATGGTGAATGTAGATAGAAAACACCAGTCCAAAACAAGCGCTCTCAAATGTGAATTAGCAGCCACCGCCTCGGCCTCCCTAACAAAAAAGCTTACATAGCCTTTGCCTTCTCCACCACATTCTCGACAGTCATGCCAAAGTGCTTCTTCATGTCATCCTTTCCAGGCGCCGAGATACCAAATCCATCAATGCACACAAAGTTTTCGGCATACCTCGACCAGCCATAGCTTGTAGCGGCCTCCACCACCAGTCTCTTCGACTTGGGCACGATCGCTGGCAACACGCTATCCTTGTACGACTCACTCTGTTCCTCAAACAGGTCCACACAAGGCGCAGAAACCACGCGAACAGTCTTACCGCTTGCTCTCAGCTCCTTCGCTGCCTCTTGCGCCAACTCAGTCTCGGATCCAGTTCCGATCAGAATCATGTCTGGGATGCCGTTATCCGAGTCGTCAGTCAACACGTACATACCCTTCTTGGCGCCCTCGAATGAGCCACCGTCCAGAATGCAAGTCTTCTGTCGCGTGTACGCCATTGTAGTAGGCGTCTTGGTGCTCTGCAGCGCAACAGAGTACGCAGCGGCAGTCTCGATCGGGTCAGCCGGGCGGAACATGTAGTGGTTGGGCATGGCTCTGAACGAAGCCAAATGCTCAATAGGCTGATGTGTGGGTCCATCCTCTCCAAGGAACACAGAGTCATGAGTGGTCACGTTGATCACACCAGTACGCGCCAGCGACGACAGACGCATGGCGCCACGAGCGTAATCGGTAAACACGAAGAAAGTAGCAGTGTACGGCCTGAGACCGTAGCCAGACAAGTCGATACCGTTGCAAATGGCAACCATACCGTGTTCACGTACACCGAAGCGCAGGTTGCGGCCTTCAGGAGTAGCCTTCTGAAAGTCGCCAAAGCCCTTCATGATGGTAAGGTTAGAACCGGCGAGATCTGCCGATCCACCGATGAACGGTGGGTAAAGTGGCGCAATAGTGTTGAGCATGAGCTGCGAGAGCTGGCGGGTTGGCTTGGCCGGCGACTCCATGGCGGCGTCAATGAGAGCCTGGTCCACCTCAGGGGGGTACTCCTTATTGACGACAAACTTCTCAAACTGAGCTGCGAGCTCGGGGTACTTGGCCTTGTAGGCAGCAAAGGTTTCGTTCCATGATTGCTCGTAGGCGGCGCCCTCGGCCACCTTCTCACGGTAGTGATCCATCACGTTCTGCGGAACCTCGAACGGTTCGTACTTCCATCCGAGAGCCTCACGGGTGGCAGCAACCTCGTCAGTTCCGAGGGCGGCACCATGACTGTCGTGGCTGTCAGCCTTGTTCGGGGATCCGTATCCGATGATGGTGGTGACCTTGATGAGGGTAGGCTTGTCAGTGCATGCCTTCGCCTCAGCGATGGCGTTCTCAAGTGCGGCGACGTCGGTGTTGCCGCTAGGCACGTTGATGACCTGCCATCCATAGGCCTCAAAGCGCTTTCCAACATCCTCAGTAAAGGAAATGTCAGTGTGACCGTCGATGGAAATGTGGTTGTCATCGTAGATGGCAATGAGCTTTCCAAGGCCGTAGTGACCGGCCAGCGAGCAGGCCTCGCCTGAAACACCCTCCATGTTGCAGCCATCACCCAAGATGCAGTAGGTGTAGTTGTCAATGATGGAGATATCCGGCTTGTTGTACACGGCCTCCATGTGGGCCTCAGCCATGGCGATACCGACGGCGTTGCAAATACCTTGTCCGAGCGGGCCGGTGGTGACCTCGACACCTTCGGTCTCAAAGTTCTCCGGATGGCCAGGAGTGCGAGAGAGGTACTGACGGAACTGCTTGATGTCATCCATGGTAACTGAGTCGTAGCCAAACAGATACAGGAGGGCATAGAGCAACATCGATCCGTGACCGGCTGACAGCACGAAGCGATCGCGGTTGATGAAGGTCGGATTCTTGGGGTTGAAGTTCATGAACTTCTTCCACAGCACGTACGAAGCCGGGGCCATTCCCATGGGCATGCCGGGGTGTCCCGACTTTGCCTTCTCGACGGCGTCGATGGCCAGGAAGCGAATGGCGTTAATGCAATCGTCGAGAAACTGATCGCCGGTCTGCACGGCGGTGCTGGTGGACTCGTACGCCACCATGGTGGGCACGAAGCGCGCGGCGCGGGGCGCAGGCGCGCTGACGCGCGGCGCGGCCACGAAGCATGAGGAGCGAGATTGCAGACGAGGGGCGACAGTGGCCGGGACGAACGACGAGACGAAAGCCATCACGAGGGAGGGGGGGGGGGGGGGGGGGTGGGGGCGGGGGGAAAGAGCTATTCACCGAGACGAGCTACGCGAACGTGGGAGACCGACGGCGACGGGACGCGAGTCGGGGGCGGCGCTGCTTAACAAAACAGCCGGCAGACACGCGAGCAGCTCGCGACGGTTGCGCACGAGTTGTGGTTGCGCATTGATGGCTGCGGCAGCGCGCCGTACGCACGCCGAGCTCAGTGCGCGCCGTCCACGAACGCGCGCCACGTTGCCACGCCGCGCGCAACGGCGCGTAGATTCGCATCTGCCTATACATCCGCCGCGCGTTTCTACTGCACAGCTGCCGCGCCGCTGACGTCGCCCTCGCGCGCGCGCGCGCGCCGCGCGTTTCGACGACGCAGCGCCGCGGCCAGGTGCCGCACGTGCGCGGCCGACGGCGCGGCGCCGCTCTCCGCCAGCCGCCGCTGCGCGGCCGTCGGCGCCACGCCGAGCCGCGCGCACGCGGCGCGGAAGATGGCGCGCCGCGCCGCGGCGTCCGGCGGCCGCACGCCGATGTGCACGTCCAGCCGCCCGGCGCGCCGCAGCGCGGCGTCCACCAGCCGCGCGTCGCGCGTGGTGGCGATCACCAGCAGCGGCGCGCGCAGCCGCGCGCTCGCCACGCCGTCCAGCTCCACCAGCAGCGTGCTCAGCAGCCGGTTGAACGCGCCGCCGCTGCTCGACGACGACGCCGCCGCCGCGCCGCGCCGGCTCGGCGCGAGGCTGTCCACGTTTTCCAGCACCAGCAGGCAGGGCGCCAGCGTGCGCGCCAGCCAGAACACGTGACGCATCTTACCTTCTGCCTCGCCCACGACGCTGCTCACCACGGAGGTGCTATCCACCACCAGCACGTTCACGCTGTCCGCTGTCATCGTGCCGCACGCTTGCTTCAGCAGCGCTGTCTTCCCGCAGCCGCTGGGCCCGTGGATCAGCACGCCGCGGAACGTCCCGATCGCGTGCAGCGCGCGCGCGCTTTGCTGCGCTCCCTCGTGCACCAGCGCGCTGCTGTCGCCGAAAACTGACCGTAAGCAATCCTTGAGATATTTCACTGCTGTCTCCAGTCCATGTAACACCGCGTCTTCTTCCTGTCTGCTGCCACGGCCCATATTGCGCACGTGCAGCGTATCGCGAACTATCTCGTTGTTAGCCGCCAATAATGACGGTCGTACTGCCGACACCGTCTTCCTGAATTCCTCTCGGCTTGTCAGCTTGTCCTTAGTTTCGCCGCTCCCGCTTGTAGTTTCTTCGCCTTCGATATTGCTTCCATCGCGTGTGATCCCATCCTCGAGACGCCACAGAAGCGACATCATGTCCGCCAGCATGAAGCCCGGAGTCACGCTCGCCATATTTATCGCCTCGTTTCTGCGGCCTTCCACGTCTGTGCCTCCTCCCCACATGCGTAGCATCCATTGACGACATAGTTCTGTCCTATCATCGAACGAAAGCGCGCTTAAGCCAACTGTACACCCTAGCTTTCCTCGTCGAACAAGCAACCGGTGCACATCACTCAGCGCACAACAAGTCGTCAGCAGCAACACCGACCGCGACTTATCTTCCCTCAATTCCTCTAGAGCGTCGCTTAGCGCTCCAATCAACCTCAACGTCCACGCTGACTTCACGCGGTTAGGCGCCCAAATGTCTATTTCGTCAATAACGATCGCCGTACGTTTCGAGCCGTGCGCCATGCATGTGCGGAAAATGTGCATGATCGTGCTCTCCACCACGCCGGAATCATCGTCTGCCAGCTGTTTGAATCCGAGTACGCGCACGTCGTAGTCATGATCTTGAGCAAATCGTCGGCAGAGTGCGCTCTTTCCACATCCGGGTGGCCCGTGGATAACGGCTGCTTTTGGGAACTGATCGGAGTGCAACACAAAGCTCCGCAGTTTCTCGTACGCTTCTTTCTGCAGCGCTGAAAGCGACCATTTTGCGCTGCTTTCTCGCGCGTTAGGCTTCATCTTGCGCGCGATCTTCCTCTAGTCTCGTACCACCAGAATCAGGGCAAAGGCCGTGAAGTGGAAACTCATCAGCTAAAGTATAGTCCTTTTTCGAAATTCGTGGCGTCGGTCAGCCTTCCTTTCTTTCGCTCTGTCCATCAACTCGGCGATTGGCGTGGTTGCGTATACTCGTCCATCATACACAGTAGTTCACTTCCAGAAAATGATGGCCGCTTCTACCTCCGTGGAAAGAAGGATAATCTCGACTCGTGGCATCTACAGGAACTCAACCAAAGGCAACGAACGCACCAAAGTTGGATCCAAGTTGGTCTTGATGTGGATCAACTCTGTATAAGGTACAAGGGTAGTTCATTTCTCTTTCGACCAATCCAAGATAAGGTCGCCTTATGTCACGCAGCGCGAATGCACACCCAACAAACTGCAAAAAAACGCCAAAAAAAGCTCAAAGATTGCAAAACTGTTTCGCGCTACCAGTGGACCCCTTTACACAGTGCACCCCCCTGTCAAGCGACCAAAAGTGCACTACAGGGAGTGTGCACTGAACAAAGATGACGATTGTTTTACTTCCACATCTCATTCAGGCTCGTCTGCCGAAAGCCCTTCGTTATATGGGTTTGAGAGACTCTCTGCCGCTCACGCTGATGTACACGTGTTCCACGTAGGCAGGTTCGTGTCTCGACATAAATGGTGCACTGAAAGGAGCGTGCATTGTTAAAAGGGTGCACTATACGGAGCATACTCCTCTGTACTAGTTTTGGCCGGCTACCCTTGCAAATTGCAATCGACTTGGATGGCTTGTCATTGACTAGCCTTCCAGGTCGATTGACAAAGGCGACTTCCAAAGTCACGAAGGGGTTGAGGTCTCCGTTGCACAGCCATTATGCTGTATTTCGAAAAGGCGCTTGCCGCATCTCCATTTAACAACTTTGGTGCCAATCGCCACCACACATAGTGCCGAAGGCGTTGTACAATTCTGTGTCGTTTCTATGGTTTCTTTACCCTTTCTGTACAGTTGTGGAGATTGACGTGGGCCGTCTCTGCGAGAGGCGTCGGCACCAAAGCATGGCGCGATTAGTACGTTGAGCTGGAAGGAGGACGCAGAGCAAAACAAGACATGGTGAGCACAAGGCTAGGCAACGCGTGAGGCACTTCCATCGTTTGTCTACTCGTCATCTGCATTGGGAGGCTTGTATAGCACTGACATATACCCGTTCGCTTGACTAGCTGCTGAGTTCACCTTGTCTATGTGTCCCTGCGCAAAAGCCGCTGCTCACGACGAAGCCACTTTTATTCAATACACACACTCATGGCCGAGTCTGTGTTGTACTTGTTCGTTGCGCTGTGCTTGATATTGTCCTCATTCATCAATTATGCTCGTAGAACAGTACCGGAAAACAGAGATGCGCTTATTTCTTGCCACACCCCCCTCCCCCCCAGACACTAGGTAGAGGCTTCAGCAAGATCGAACCGTTTTCGAGTGCTTCATAACAATGCTCACAATCAAGGTCAATGTTGCCTTCTCTTGCGAAGCGGCAGGGACTTCTATCATCAAACGCTGAAAGCGAGAAATCGTTTCGGGCCACGTATTGTTTCCACCGACGCTTATCAATAGGAGTGAGCTTGCACTTCCAAACGCAGTTTTTCCACTCCAAATCTGCATTCCAGACAGTTCCCAGAACAGTATCCAAAGCTACGCCACGAAAGAGCTTTGAATCCTTTTCCTTTCCGGCAATCAGGAACCGGTCCTTCCAGAATTTGTGGTCTTTGACTTCTGGAGATACCATGCATTGTGGGAATGATCTGGAGCACAAAATTCGTTTTGATATGTGTGCAAACTCATGCGACAAGCTAAACGCTGCCACGAGGTCGTGATCGTCCTTACAAAGCTTAAGTAGCCCTTCTATCCTCTTGTTAACTGTTGTAGACCACTTCTTGCGTTCTTTTGGTCCAAACTTGCGTAGAGTTGTTTCATCATCAACCTTTTTTTCCCGATTCATCTCCCGCAGATAATAATAGTCTTCTCCTAGTTTTCCGTTCGTAAACAAACGTTTGGCCCTTGTTTGGATGTACGTAGACAGTTCCTCTGGATGCTTATCCCAGAGGCTGGCGTTGTCAATGAGTTTCCAGTACTCATCCTCTACACGCGGACTTGCGTTAACATTCCCCATTAAATGCTTCACCGTAGGATGCTTTTTGAAACGCCCATTTGTCATGCCGTTCGTAGTCTGCTTGCCCGTCTCTGTTATTTTCCCTTTGGACTTTAATTTCATCTCCAAGTCCATGAAGGCAGCGTGTGAAACTGTAGCGAAGCATGGAAAGCGTCGAACTGCTTCGTTCTGCAGTACATGCTTCACAAGCTTTTTCTTGCTTCGTCTTCCCAAACAGGACACGGAGACTCTATTTTGTTCTGCGGCTGCTCTGTAAAGTTCAGTGCCGTATTTTTGCAACCAGTCCGAGATGCGCTCTTCTTGAGTATCGGTCAATTTAGGAACCGTCTTTTGTTCTCGGCGGTTGAAAAAACAGGCAGATGCAATTGTGCTTCCGCTTGATGACGTAGTGCAAGCGCTGCGGGATGTACTAACCGTCCGACTTGACTTCGAAGCCTTGGGAGGAGTGCAATGCCCGTTTCTCTTTGAGTGACGCCGAAATGAGTCTGCTTTCGTCGGATTTCTGGTCGGATTTCTGGTCATTGTGAGGATGAATGATGACTGATTCAAACCAGCTGCTGCAGTTTATGCGCCGCCAACATCAACTTAAGTACGCACTAAAGAAGCAATCGAGGTAGCTTCATTCCCTCGGAGAGACTGATGGAGACGATGGATACATATGTAACGCCAGTTACGGGGCGGCGTTGAGAATGGACTGACTCAAAGACAAACGGCCACAAAGCAGCATTCAATGACTGTGTAATCCCAGACTGCCAGACCTATATCAAGTACACGTACAGGTATTGATCTAAAGCTGTCATAATTTGATTCTCTAAGGTGTTTCTCGTAAGCTTAGCAACCTGTTGCAGAACAAACGGTATTGATTTCGCACACGCAGATTATCTCGGGCTTCGCAACATATCATGAGGCTCTGCCGCATTATCTTCGTATTGCCGGAGCTTGACCTCCTCGATGCTGTATTTAATCACGTTTCAGAGGTGCAGACCTCTTCAAACATCTCCGCAGCTCATTTACACATTGCGCAATACTCGCAATTGCTCGGAATTCAGTTCTAATGCAAGTTCATCATATCACATAGAACAGTCCATCTTCCAGTGCGCAGAAAAAAAGGCCTATTAGCAGAATTGAAACCGGTATACAAAAGAATTGGTGGTCAATACGTAGAGATCATAAAATATTCCAGTGAAAGTTCCATCGATCTCGGAATCACTACCGCTCGTATCGATTCGGAAATCTTCAGCGTCATCAACCAGTTTTTGTTTCGTAGACTCTAATTAGAAATTATAAAGCAACAGAGCGACAAGTCTCGAGTTGATGCTCGAAAGGACTTTCGAAAACTCTATCAATTGCAGAGGCATTTGAATTCATTCGGAAGGAGATTTTTGAGATCCTGACCACGAAAGACCATTGACCAAATCCGGAAATCTCGTGCTGGTTCTAGGCGGGTTGTTCCTATCATAGGACTCTTACGTTCAGAACCCGATCTTTTCAAGACTTGCCAGACTTCAAGATTGAATTAGTGGTAATCCGTGAATCTAGGGACAGGGAGGTTAGCTGGTGTGCTACTCGTGCTCCTCTTTTAAGGGTCACAAAGTAGTTCCTATCGGCCTGAGGTCTTGTGACAGACAGCGTGAGGTACGTAATTTACCAATATAAATTCTGTAATGAACTTCACCCCCAACGTTGTTTTTGGGAGCCCAAGCACCAATTGATATGACCAAGTGATTGATACAGCTGTGTGTGAAGGCATGAGCAAGACAGAGTGGAAAGTTTTTAATAAAGGCTGCCTGGTGTGGAGAACAAGTGAACATAATAAGCGAGGGATAGCCGCGCTGTAAATGGTCATTAGTCCCCATGGATAGCATTGAAGAATGAACATCTTTTTTCGCATATATATACCACGTGCCGCCATCCTGTTGTACAATAGACATTCTCAGCTTTTATTGTGCCGCCAACGTCAAAGTTCTTCTGTTCTGTCCTACAATGCCCTGCGTTCAGACTTTTCAATCCGCTTCATCATCTAATCTTAACCACGATTTATTCCCCGCGCTAGATGAATCTGGTTTGGGATGGCAGACCATTCTGTCATTGGCATCTATGGTTCTCTCAGGTATGCAAGCAGTGCTTTGCTTAGAATCAGCACCCTCTAGTCGTATTTCATTTGAAAAAGTTTGGATCCTATTTGTCCTCGAACTCTGTGAGATTGTTGTCGTCATTGCAGCGGAGTTTTACTCGTTTTTTAGACTCCGTTCAGTCCTCCAATTCCGGCTTGAGTGGCTTTACTGGGCTCCATATTGTCTGCTCATCTACGGTGTTCTCGGACTTGCATATGACGTTGTGTTTACTGTTTATCAGGCATATCTTTCTAGGGTAAAATGGCACACACTTTCCTGTGAAGATGAAGTAGGGGGTCATTGGTACACTGCAGGAATCGCTTTTGTCTTTTTTGCGATTACAACAATTTGTTCTGCGGTTCTGATTGGATGGCGGCAAGAGTGGTGGTTCAGAGCCCCTTTTCGTGTTGAAGAAGAGCAGGCAATTGCGTCGACGATCTTTGAAACATCTCTTAGCGTCGGTGTAATAAGCTTTTGCATCGGGTGGGCTATTGTCATCATGGTTTTTCTGACAGTACAATTACTGTTCTTCAGACCTGCACTTGAGAGAGCTATTGCTAGTGCGTATGGAAATGAACCCTTGGGCCGGAGGTTTCAACGTTGGGGACATCTCAGCACTGGAAGCGACATAAATCGAAGGAATTGGCTCATCATCCCACTTTTTAAACAGATCCTGTGGCCCCATCATAATGAGCATTTCCTACCTAATATGTTTTGTCGATTCGAACCAGAAAGGGAAAACATTGAGAAGCAGAGGATTCTTCTTTTCCTTTTGAGAGAACCCGAAAAAATCACAATCGAACGAATCAAGGACTCTGAAGATCTATCAAAGATGTATACCATATGCACTAGAACTCCGCAGTCGTCTACTGCTGGATTAGGGAACTTCACTGCAGCAACGATATCAGGTGTGGATATGTGTCGCGACGTTAGCAATGAGATTAGGAGATGTGACAACCGAATTCCACTTCACATTGGTAATGTCCAAGTTGGAGTACATGCGCATCATACGCATGATAGAGAACAATATGAGAATTTGCATTTACTTCACACGATTTGTATGATCTTGGAGCAGCTTTCATTTGTACCCCTGTCAATATGCTTAGTTGTTGCTGTTTCTCGATTGCGGGCATCTTTGGATTCTCCAACTTTTGAGACTCTCAAGGAACTTGCCGATGCAGTGATAACATTTGCGTTGCTTGATGCTGGTATGTCTTTCAAAAGGCTAGTTTGGGGTACAGCCCGTACGAACTTTAATGCTGACAATCCTCTCGGAAATGAAAGGAGCAATTCCGAACCAGCTTTGCCGGAGGCTACGAACGCGTAGACAGGAAAACTGCGAAAACAAAGCAGGCTGCGCTAGAAAAGAAGAGAAATCGCATTCCGACACGAAGTAAACGCACATACGAAACTTGTGTATGTTTCATAGCGTTCACCGCGCAATGGCGGCGCAGCGAGTGGCCAACGTCGTGGCCCGCGTGGCGAATGCGTGACGCGCGACAAGCTGCGCGACAAGCTGCGCGACAGATGCCGCGGCTGCTAGCACGTAACGCGCGGGCACGCGATGGGCTTCGCGCGGGTGGCGGCCAGAGGCCACGCGCAACGCTTCAGCCCGGCGCTTCTGCGGCCCATCCTCCTCGCGGAGCGGCCACACGTGCGTTCCTCGGCACGTTCGGCTGGCGCCCGCTTGACGGCCGTGCCTCGCAGCCGCACCTTCTTCATGTGCTTGGCACGTCACCCGTCGCCTCGCTTTCGCACAGCTCGGAAAACTAACCCTGGCCGCAGCGCCGGTCAGAAGACTCTGTAGCAACCTCCCATCGACATTAAATCGATGGGAGGCTGCTACACGATGGTCATGAGTGAAGGTGCGCGCACGTGGTGGTTCATCCGCGCCGATTCACAGGGCGCGCCCCGCCACGCCCTCGGTTTGCCTGCACACCCTCTCGAAAAGCATGCCGCCACGTGGACGCGCTCTATTTGGCCGTCTTAAGCTCTATTTATTTTCAGTTCTATTTATTTTCAAAGCATAATAACTCTACCGCAGTAGCCTGCATCATCAGCGGATGATCAGTGATTCACTGTTCACCATTTCATCACATCGCCGTTCAAAGCTTGAGGTACAAAGGTACTGACGGTAAGGATACGCTTCAAACCAAACTCTAAGAAGGTGAGAGAGCTAGACCATCGTGCGGTCCTTTTATGAGATTGTTCCTGTCTGTCAGACTCACTAGGTTTGCTTAGAACAAGTGACATCCCAGCCGATCTCAGCCTCTCTCTCTCTCATTTATGGGCGCCCTAGCTTAACTAGAGCTAGCTGCGAAGCGCTTTTGAAAGAACCGCTCTCTCACTAAAAAGGCCAACTAAAAGTGTCGGCCTCCTTTGGAGATCCGAACGCGATCCGTTTCGCTTTCCCGGAGGAAAGTCAGGCACACCACGAGAAGGCGGATCACATGTGCCCCTCAGCCCCTAGCTGTCCCAATGCAAAACAAAGCGGTACCCTCTGTTCGTGCCTTCGAGCAACTGTGCCATAGCTTCATTCACTTTTGCCATGGGCCAATGCTCAGTCTTCCATGCATCAGTATCCTTCATAAAGTCCATATTTGCCTCTACAAGTTCCATCATTTCCTTGAATCGTTTCGTTCCAGTAATCGTAGAGCCCACAACTTTCTGCTGGTGGAAAATCAGCAACCTCAAATCTCCAGAGTACGTGCAGTCATTAGCAAACGGAAGTCCAACCTTGCATAGCGTTCCACCCATTCGTAAAAGCTCTAACAAAGAAGTAACCTTCATATTCGCTGGCGTAGTATCAAGAATCAAATCCAATTTTCCAATTACCTTCTTGCGATCCTCTTCGTCTTTCATATACACAAACTTATGTGCACCGGCTGCGAGAATGCCTTCTTTCTTCGAAGCAGTACCGCTCAACGCCCACACAATACAGCCCCTCAATTTAGCAAGTTTCACAGCTGCGGTTCCAAGCCCACCAATTCCGACCACACCTACATGCTTCCCTGGAGTCGCGTAGTCACAAAGCGGTTCAAACACAGTACCACCGCCGCACACCAACGGGCATGCCATTTCAGCGGGCAGCCCGTCGGGAATCTTGATGGCAAACTTCTCTTCAATCCTTTGGTGACGAACAAAACATCCTCCATGTAAATTATACTCTCTCGGCGAAGCACCAAATATACCCGCTGCGGAGGAAAGAAACAATCCTTGATACCCTTTCTCACATATGTTCTCCCGACCGACATGACATGCGGCACATGTACTGCAAGAGTCACGAATCCAGCTGACGGCGACCTTGTCGCCTACTTCGAGGTGCCGAACGGAAGGACCCAGATGAGTGACTATACCAATACCTTCATGACCCAACGCCACCGGAAAGTTGGAAATCCCAGTGTCATTGTCTCTCATGTGCACATCTGTGTGACACAGACCGCACATCAAGATCTTCACTTGCACCATTGTCGGCGTCATGGGTGGTAACGTAACTTGCTGCAGACTAAGCTTGGCTCCTCGCTCATTGACGACATAGCCCTCCGTCACTAGCGGTTTTTGGGTGTCAACCACGAGGTCGGTAGCTTGAGGCCCATCAACTGGACTCGGACTCATAGTGGCGGGCGCAACGGTCAAAGAAGTGTTTTCGAATGCAAGAGGAGCGGAACACCCAAAGGTTTGTAACAAGTTCGCAGGAGCTAGATGTGGACGATTTCTGCGTCCATGACCTCCAGCTGGGACACTCCATTGAGCCGTGTGCGGAGCTCCAGATATGTCTAACCGGTCGGGATATCTGTCCTACCAGATGCCGTGTGCGATCCAATTATGGTGCGATAAAGCGTACGGCGTCGGCACTGGTGTTCCAAGTGCACCAGTTACGCTGGCAACCACCAAAACTCGCGGAAACTCTGATCTTTCCACACAGTGTATACGACGGTGGGAGCGCTCGATCCTCCTGAACATTATCCAGTGCTATGCCCAGTAGGGCTTGACGCTGCGCGTCGTTGCAATTCGCTGCGCGTTTACCGCACTAATGCAGCCAGAACGCTCTCCGTATGTCGCGTAGGAAGGGTAATTTACCCTCTCGACAACACTTTGACGAGCACGCGCAAGGGCGTCTTGATTCGCTATGATTAACGACATTCAAACCAGCCCAGATCTCACAGTTACTAGGCGCATAGGACGATATTCGCAACGGCAGCGTCTCAAGCGGCAGGCGATGCACAACAAAAGCTGAAATTGCAAACTTAGGTGGATGCTAAGGCTGTGCAAGACTCTTTGCTCGACTGCCCTCGCAGCGATACCGATTGGCTTAGACTTGCATAGCAGTACCGGCTTGTCGACGAAGGACTCCAGTCATAGAGTAGCGAATTGTAACAGCGATATTCTAGGCTCAATCCCCGTCACCTGATTAGTATTCCCTCACATACACGGGAAAAATGTTGCGCATTGAAAGAACGGTTCTCAAACGCCGCCTTGCCCTTAAACAAGGCGCAAACGCAGGGTTCCAGTGCCGATTCGATATTCTACAAAAAAAACGTCTTGTCCATTCGTTGATTCATTCCTTGCCACCCCAGCATTGACCAGTGACGAGTGGAGTGAAGTGCTCCAGGATTCGGGCGCTCTGTTCTCCACCACAAAACGATTGAACCGCCATCATGGCATTTGGAATGATTTCACCATCCACCGACTCGTCAGTAAATGGGCCAGTCTTCCTCTCTCTGTGAAGCAAATGGTTCGACATTGATCGCTCCTAAGAACTTTTTCTGCCGACCTGCATTGTTGAGACGGGCGAATTAAGCAAGAAGTCATTTGGGATACGCAGTATATACCAAGCAATTTTGCTTCCTCGAGTTCATCTCAGCCAACGAACTACATCCAGATCTAATCCGCAACACTCACATCTGTAGTATGCCCGCGTCCACCGTTTACATCGCACGACACGGCGAGAGAATTGATCACGTTGATAAATCATGGAAGGCAACCTCCGAACGACCACACGATCCGTTTCTCACAGAGACTGGAATTCAACAGGCCCATCATCTCGGGAAGCATCTCGCCACAAAGGAGCTGACTCATATTTTTGCAAGTCCATTCTTCCGAACAGTTCAAACGGCAAACGAAGTGGCAAAGGTGACAGGGCTGCCGATCAAGATTGAACCGGGTCTTAGTGAATGGTTACATCCCGAATGGTTTCCTAAGACACCAACTATGTTGCCTGTCAAAACTCTGAAGGAACAATTTCCTTCCATTGACGATACACACGAACCTTTGGTTTTTCCTGACTATCCTGAAACAAGAGACCGTGTGATTGAGAGGTCACGGCAGATTGCCCAACGCTTGGCCGCCAAGTATTCGGGCAACTTACTACTTGTTGCACATGGTATGACTTGTGAGTTCGTTGCTCGTGGTCTTACTGATGCGGGACCACGTCCATATATTTCATACTGTTCTCTACAAACCTGTGTTCGTGTGGAAGATGAAGACAAGTATGTTGTCTACGGCCCAGACGAAGCTGATGTTAGTTTCATGCCGGAGGACATTCGTCCTGAGATCAAAAGTGGTGTTTATCAGTAGATCTCCTATCCGCCGAGGATGTAACACTTGGAAAGCAGATGTAGGGGAAGAGCCGTGTTGGTCATGACGCTGCCGTCCATTCTTTCTTCTTTAGTATGGTCTGCAACTCCTCATTGCGAAGAAGCAGGAAAACTACGCTAAGCTAAACGTAATTCTCTCTCCTTAAGAAGGTGCCGTCCATTCATTGCTTCTTGTATGTCAAGAATGCTGTCGTTATGATTGTGTGTACATGACGACAAAAGAGCCCGAGACTTATGCCACATCGGTTGCGTCTTCTCGTATAGCCAGAAACAGGAAGCCATAACTATGTAAACCACCTCTCTCTCTGTGTATGTCTCCGGGAATGCTGGCCCAATCAGCTCTTTCGCGATCATCGCGTGTACCTGTTTCCCACAGTAGTCTGGGGCGTTTCTTTCTGCAACAATCTCTCCAGATGCGAACTAGCATTCTTGCGAAGGAAACTAAGTTTGGATAGAATATCGCTGGCCACAGCTTCATGTCGTATTTTGCTGATGCCATGTGCTCGCACGCTGTTGTCTTCGTCTTTGGTAACCTGTAATAGCTGCCAACAAAACTCTCCTCATTGCACTCCGCATCTACCGACGGTATCGTCGTACCGCCACCTATCTACCTCCGTATAATTTCCAAGCAATTCAGATAGGGGATGAAGACGTGGTTGTTAAGGTGTCCGATGCGAACACTCTCAAGGCGACTCAGCCTGCCTCCTCTGAGCGAGCGTAGAGGTTTGTCCGTTAACGAAATCATCTTGAAGTGGCCCGAAAAAGTGTTGGCCTTTTTAGTGAGAGAGCGGTTCTTTCAGAAGCGCTCCGCAGCTAGTTCTAGTTAAGCTAGGGCGCCCATAAATGAGAGAGAGAGACGTGGAAGGCTTCTAGGATACCCTTGTACGTTCTTGTCACCGCCGAGCAGAAAATAAACTTGCTTTGTTGTTGTAACCAGATTCTGGTTACCAGAATTCATAACCAATTTTCGAAGACTGGAAGCCTCCGTCGTTCAACGAAATCGGCGGCTAGAACGCGAGTCCCTGTGTGCGCTCACTTGGTCAATCCCGAATCTTCGAGCGAGAAGCTTCATGAGCTCTACTTTCGTTGAGCGCCTTGAGACACCTACTCATGCATGTCATGTAAACGGTATTCGAATCGCCGGGACCGAATTAATGTGAGTACAAAGCTTTCGCATGCCAAGAGGCTGAGGAAAGCTTTCCAACGTCTGGACCCGACTCGCACTACTGTACCTAGTAAGTTCAACAGCACGCACCACTGCTTGCGTGTATGGACACAGAAACCACAACAGAATGCGCAGAACTGTCCGAGTATTCACCGCCCATTGCTCTGGCGCGTTCCCACCTTCCCCAATGGACGTCAGCAACCAGATTGTCGCTCTTCGAAAGCAAGGCTCTTCCCGAAAACGGCGGTATAGCGTTCGCAGGCGGACGCATAAGCGCTTTAAAGTGGCATCCGCAAGTCAAAGGAGTTCTGGCTGCAGCCGCCCATCGATCAGATCAACCTGTCCATGAAGTTCTTAAGTTGTATCGTGGGAGAGGCCACATTCAATTATGGTTTGTGGACAATAATCTGGCTACTTGTATGGGTGTCGTTCCCCATAATGGTGATTGCACCTGGGATTTAAAATGGAGACCAACAACGAACGAGGCAGAGTCGACAAATGAGCAGGGTGGAACTTTTGCGGCTGCTCTTGGAGATGGTACTATCTTGGTATGCCAATTCAATGACATTAGTCGCAACTCTAATGGTTGCAACGCAGAATCGGGTCGAATGTGTGTTTTACCTTGTTCTCAGAAGATCCTTCGAGCGAACGTTAGAGGTTCTCCGCCAAAACCCGTTCGCGTAGTCGAATGGTCGTTAGATGGGAATCGCCTTCTTGTTGGCTGTGTCACTGGTGCAGTGGAAGTATTTGAGTCATCTTCCTCTGAATCAATGTGGGCAAAATGGAGCGTTCCTGCTCAAGAGTCAATAGTGGCGGACATAAGATGGGTGAATCGTTATCTGTTCTGTTCCCTAGGGACATCATGTGTGCTTCGGCTGCGAGATATTCGTGATCCAATTGCCACAATCGAGCAGAATGCGGAAGGACTAGCTGGAAGCCTCAGCATGTGTATGGTAGAACCGAATGTCGTTGTCGTTGGGGGAGACACGGGTTATCTCCGTGTCGTGAGACTATGTGGAACCGATAACTTCAAAGCTAAGTACCCTGTTCGAAGAGTATACATACAGGGAAACTCTTTTCGGACGATGCAGTCTGTTAGCGCTCCTTATGAAGGAACTTCTAGAAGTCTCGTGTTCACAGGAGGGTGTGAAGGAGTTCTACATGAAGTCATCTTCCCTCGTCCTATATGGCATGGGAATGAACAATGCAGCATTTCCAAGACCAAGGTCGAGCAACTTCTAAGTTGGGATGTTGAAGATAGTTTGGAGGGTAGGGACGATACCGGTGCAGCACTACTGCTCACCATAGGTGCTACGATTGCCGTTCGTGTTCCCGATAATGTTGAAGGTAATGAAGGGCACGCTGCCGATGAAGCTCAGAACAGTTTTCCACCCGGGCAGAAAAGAAAACATCAACAAAGAACACGAAAGATCAGTGGTCCGAGTGGGGACGATAAACCTTTATTTGGCACTACCTATCGTCAATCTGTGTGTATAACTCGGGTTGATGTCAGTCTTTGTGACAGAAGAATTGCTGTTGGTATAGACGGGGGTATCATAACATGGCTACAGTTGGAACACGAATTTCTGGAGTCATCTCTTGTTCGAACTATCCCGCCGCCAACGAAAAAGCGAAAAAGAGCAACGAGCAAATCAATGAGTCAAAGACTGAAAACGACCCAAAAACCAGTGAACAACAAGGAGAAGTAGGCAAAGAAGCCAACAGAGTCCCTATTTCAGGCGAGAACGCCCTTGGAAGCTGAGTACAATTTCGTTAGGAGTATATGATCGCACCAAGCATGCGTGTTATCGTACACAACGTTACCTTGGGTGATGTTTTTGGCCCCAGGCCCCTGGATATATTCTTTTCGAGCATACTGATGTGCCCCCACTGATGTGCCCATGCTCTAAAAGCGCCCAGATTGTACGCCGACGACGGGACAAGTAGTGTACTGTATCCGATACAGTGTATCCTTGTAAGGCACACTAAGCATTGGTACAGGTTGTATCTTTACCCCTGCTGTTAGTGTACGCGTACAATCCGTTACAAATACCCAGAGGGTCGTTAACAACCGCAGCTACAGCTTGTTCTCTCGTCGATTGCCAGTGTGCCGAAGAGAGAAACTAATAGCAAAGGTTCAGTCTTGTGGTTTCGGGTCGCAGAACAGGCGAACAACTGCAGGGGTTACCCTTGCTATTATGTACAGCTTTGGCGGGCAATATGTGTCTCGCTGAGCTTGGTTTCTTTGCAAACATTCTCCTTTCCTTGCACGATACTGCAGAGTTAAGACTCACCCTTTGAGGACGTTGTCAACGGGCCAGATGCGGCCTGAATCACGTTAGACTAACGGATGTGTAACGGAACAAAAACAAGAAATAAGATCGCTGGAACCGGCTCCCTTAGGCTAATTCTTGCGGGAAGAAGTTCGTCCTTTCGTGTTGTGTGATACTATCAGACCAACTTTCACACCATACGCGATGACTCTCGCCCTCCCGATTTTGAGAAGGCTCATACTCCTCAAGACCTGGCGGGCCGACGTGCGCTCCTCCTAACATCTTTGAACAAAGTCTCGTTGACTGCAAATGAACTTCTTAATAAATCTGCAATATCGTCGTGGTTTGTGGGAAAGGTCTTCTAGATATCGACGTGATTTGTACTCCCCAACTTCAAAGCAAGGATCGCTCTTAGACTCCTGAGTTCTGATACATCAAGAAGCTGAACCTGAGAATCGTTCAGAGGTGCAACTGAATTTGTCAGCTTACCTGTACGACAATGAAGCGGAAGCCTTGTCATCGCACAACAAATGCCCTCACGTTTGCGATTTGCATTCTGGTAATCCTCCAGGCGTTCTCCTTGTCTAGACCTGGTCCCGTCATATTGCCCAATACACCAACACCGAATGTCAAGTTGATAGCCGACATAAGCACGAGGAATGCACGTGGAACAATTTTCACTTGCGTATCTCCCTCATTCTACTACATGAAACACTTTCTGTACTCCTACACGGGAATGGGGTATAACGTTAAAGTTTACGAAGCGAGCAAAGTGAGGCTCAACGGAGAGCAGTTGCCAATTCATTGGTGCCGTGTTCGATTGCTGTCTAAAGATTACGACATCGGGCCTGCTCCATTGCTATACTCAGATGCAGACACTCGGGTGAATATTACCGAATTAGAGGAATGGATACCACCATATCTCGACTATGATGGCCTTATAGTTATGAACGGGACCGAACGACGTCTACATGAGATTCGAACGAACTGGTTTGTGCTTCCTGTTCCCAAGGGCCCGAGAACGATGAAAGTTCTTAAGAAATGGGCATCCCATGCGAGGGATGTTGGGCTGCAGGATCAGATGGTGATTAACGAACTGTATCCTAAGTGCGTTGAGAGTGCAGGGGTCTTGTGTCGGCATTATCGGAAAGTTGGCGTCACTAGCTGGCATTGCGGATCTCACAATCGATCCAGAGCTTCTTGTATGCAAGATATGATACATATCAACGAAAAGATTCCGAAGTATAAGAAAAGTTTATGATCGCACGACGTCTGAGTTGTACTGCACATTGCGGCACAATGAACTGAGGTATGGGAGAATACCTCGCTTCGAAACGCATAGAAAGGGAAGACAGAAAGCAAAATTCTGCGTGATGGAGAGAGACGCTTTCCATAACAGAGACTTAATTGTGTGGATATGCATTGGGCGAAAGTGAGACAAATGGTCGTTACTCAATAGCTGCAGGTCTCGTACGACGGACTAATTCCCTAACTACACGAACTTTTGCATCCTGAAGTTGGCTATTTGCCCATAAGCCGTACTCAGGAGCAGGGGTCCGAACAATATTATTGGAGCGTATTGGAGACTTCAAACCAATATCCAATACCAATATAATATTGGCGTCTTGACTGAAGAAGAACCAATATATTGAAAGGTTTCAAGCAATATCAAGAACCCAAGCAAGAACGGAAGCCAACGATCTACATATAGCTAGCTTTAAGTTTCAACTATGTAAGTTGTATCTGGAAACTGTCTTCATGCAGTCTTTGCGCAACCCTGTCGCTCTTCATGGGTATGCTTAAACAAAGCGGATCAAGCCAGGGATGCGTCACGAGCACACGCATGGTTGGTCGCCGACGGTGCTGTTCGTGCTTATGGTATTTTGCGGTTGCTTTCGTATAAATTCAGTGTTGTGGACTGCGGGACCCTTGGACAGCTGAGTGCTGTCATGCAGGAGTCTTCGTAATAAGAGCCTAGAACAGACTATCGAACATAATGTGCTGGAGACAGACCGTAAAGAACGTGTGAACGTTTCTATCTCAGGTTTCCAATAATATATATCTGTATTGCTCTCTTGAACCAATACAGAATTTCTTTGCCCTCTTCTCCAGCAATTCCGTATTGCAATGGTATTGCAATATCAATCCAATCCAATATATTGCGTCCGACCCCTGCTCAGGAGGCTTGCTTTTATATTGGTTTTCTTCTTCTTCTTTCTTCTTTAGTATGGTCCTCTACTCCTTACTTCGAAGTAGTGGGAGAGTTCACCGTTTTAGATGTAGCTCTCTCTCCTGAAAAGGCCAAAAACTTTGAGGGTCACTGCCTAATCATGTCTATCATTGTTTTGTCTTTTCTTTCGCCTACTGCGGGAAGTTCTTATCTACGGGATTTGTTTGTGTTTGTGTGTATTGGTTTTATAGGACGCAGATGTTTCGTTCTGGGAGCATTTGATGGCATTCGCCGTGAAGATCACTGGAGATCACTGGCCTGCCCACAATGCACGATCTCAGGCCGGCTGAAATCCATTTGAGCAGTCATACTGTGTGTCAGGCGCAAAGCAAGCTCGTTTGTTCTTGTCAGAATTTCGAGCTCTCCAGCCTTAAACGCCCTTCGACCTGACATATGTACCTTAATTGGCACTACCAGCACTGCTGGGCACTACGTAGTGCCAATCAAGGTGAAATTTCAAACAGAAAAGAAGGTGTGGACTCCACACTGTGGAAGCAGCATGCATCCACTTGCCACGATCAACATCTAATAGCTTTCCTCTCTCTTGAATTCGATCTCTATTGATTCAGATCATTTGGATGATTTGTTTTCAGCGAAGCTCGCATAGGTTATAGCATGGTTTTCTTGTCCCTGGAATGCTGTACTACATCCATATGACGGCTTTTATCTACCAATTTATGGAACTGCGACGGTAGGTTAGGATCTACCATGTACATTCATGAGCCACACGCTGCTCGCACCAATAAATGAATCGATGCATACTTCGAAACCGAATTACTGCTGGATCTACCAGAGTCAATTTCAAGGGTGCGACCATTTTTTGACCGGAGCACGACCTCAGTTACTGAGAACTCTTACTGCATCTTACCATTAGTTTTCTTGCACATTTGGTCTGAAAACGGTGCCCTTTTGTATGGGGAATAGAAGCGCAAGGAACAAAACCACTCTCTTCTCACTCCTTGTGATACAATCTTTCTCGGCGTCGGTCAACAAGGAGTCTCTCTCTCTCTCTCTCTCTCTCTCTCTCTCATTTATGGAAACGGTAGAGCTAATTTCCGCTCCTACGCGTGGGTTTCCTCAAAACCCAACGACCTATTATACCTCTACATCGCAACCACTGACCACAACGAAGTAGCCGTACTACACTTACTGGACTACGATGAGAAATATTAGATATCTTAGGGGTTTCCGACCCCGGGCGTTTCGCTACCGACGCTTATCGCTCTCTTCCTCCCACTACTCTCTTCATTCATCCTCTGGAGACCGTCGGCAGAGGAGTACACCACGACAAGGGGCTCCGCATGTACCACATTGGCCACTCAAGAAACCATGAGCGACGTTCTTTCCACCTGATCCTCATATCATCGGGGAAACCAGGTGCAAGAACCAGTCCGTAGCCTTTCACAGTAATCCAACCCTGGTGTAGTCCGTCCGAGAAAACCCTGGAAAAAGAACCCTCTTCAGAAGGAAAAGTCAGGGAAACGGCGGCAGGAACAAGGAGTCAATTGGGGTTGTCAGCGCTTTTTCTAGCGTTTTATATAGCGCCTCGGTTAATCCAGGATTTTATAGCTTGTAGCGCATTGAGCTGTTTAGTGATCCACGAACAAAACGTTAGACAGTAACGTAGCCGTAAACGAGTGTAGGGGATGGCGCCAATCGATTTGTAGCACGACAGAGACAGTCGTTCGCTGTCGAAGACACTGCGCGATAGTGGAACAGCTAGAGGATCGCAGGGACTGCAAGACGGCAAGCTAAAACGGTGTCATTTCACGTGGCAAAGTAATTGCGGACGACGCCGCGGTAGAGAAGCTGCGGGTGGATCAGTGCCCACTGCTTTGCCATTTTGAGCATGTGCGAACGCCGTACGTCGCAACAAGCTCATGCATGGGCGGCTGCGATGTTGATGGAGGTTGTTTTGAATTTTGTGAGAAGTTCAGGAAAGTGTACAAAGGATGCTGAGGTGTGTTACGGTCGTTGGAACAGGAACTAGCATTCAAATTGCAATAAATCCCTCGCACAAGAGTACCTAATAGATGACCAATAGCAATGTAAACCAGCACATGGGTTGTTAGCGTAGATTCGGGTCTTTAACGCTCCTCAGTCTTGGTCATGACTGTGACTCACAGTCTGTGAGGCACGATAAAAGCGTTCTTCACGATGCAAATTCTTGGCCCTTCTGATGCTTTAACCCATCATGAATCTCGCATCTCTTCCGAGGGAGATATGACCAGTTCCGAAAAGAAGCAGGTTTCTTGCCATCGACGGTGAAGAGGAACAAGCGAGATAGGAGACGTAACTTTAAGGGTTAAAGGCCCTCCTACCTTTACAAAAACAGTATTCTGCCAGCGGCTATCCCTACCCCTGCACTGCCACCATTTTACACCAGACATGTTGCATAGCCTACCGTGCGCAACGGTAACCCTCTTACCGTCGTGCCGTTGGAACCAACGGTACCAAGGGTAACGGCGTTGGAAACCTATGTTTTCAGCGCAAACATTTCCCTAAGCCTTGTGGCTGTTATTGATTCTTTTTGATCCGACAAATGGTGATCCGACCGACCATCCCCGAGCCCCGGATCGGAGGATATCCTTGGGGATATCCCAACGATACAAGAGTACATAACCCTCGTCTCAGACAGACGAGTCGTCTGCGATTGCACCTCAAAAAACTTTGGATCTTTGTTCCACGAAGAGGAGTCTTTAGAAAGAATTCGCGCCCACAGTCAACAGTCACCAAACAAAAGAACTCTTCAAAACATGCAACGCGATTCCGCGAGTGCGCGCTCTCGTGGAATCCCGTAGAATGACCACAAGGCGGGTCTGTCACGTGTGGGTCAAGATTCACGTCAAAGAGAGGTGCGAAGACGAGTTGAGGCGGGTTCAGGATGAATCTGCCTGTGCGCTAGTAACAATGCCATGCGAATCGTGACTTCCTGGAGAACCTTCGCATGACTCCTGAAAAGTCTACAAGTGATATGTCCCAACCTTAAGCCACAAGGGAGCGATCAGAAGGAAAACAGTTCAGCATCTTCATCGTCACTTAACACCATTCCGGGTTTCCTTGAACAATTTGCACACTGAATACTTTCACGGGAACGCCCAATTGCTCACTCAAAGACAGTGAAATGACCCGCGTATCTCCACCCGTATTGCCCGGTAACAAACAACTCGCTTGCCCGCTAATCACCTTTGTCCAAGCAACCCTCCCCCTTAACGCGCCGGAAGATCTCCCATCCATAGCGACTAGCAACCAAATGGCGGATATCATAGAACCTCGATTCAGCAGCTGAAACTCGCCCTTGTCAGTGAGAACATTGTAGATCGCAGATCTGTTTAAGTTCATAAACATGTGGTCGTATTGTGAGCCCGTTCCAACTTCATTCCCACTGACCCATTCGTCAAACCCGCTCCACGATCCTCGCGCGTACTTGCGGCTCCCGTCTAGGAAGATGTTCTGACTATTTGCAAAGTACTGCATCTTCCGTTGAAGCTGCAAACCAGTGATGATATTGAAACGTGGTTGTTTCTGGTATCCTGCAATTCTCGTTCTCCAGTCGACCCCAACAATCACATCTTGTGACGAACATTCAACGTTCCACCGTGCCATCTCCTGCAGCTCCTTCACATCCTCTTGCCAACCTGTCTTCAGCCCATCGGTAGCGCCATGAAATATGTTGAATAGCAAAAGCTTCATAGTTTCTTCCGGCTCCATTTTCACTCTAATGTTGTACGAGAGCGACCGCCTAACTCCCTGCGACACCTCTTTTCCTCGCATCTCGCTCGTTACCAGCACGCCAAGAGACCAGAGCCCTGCCACTTCTTCCACAAACGGCCACATGCGTTCATAGCTCGCCGTCGTCCGCTCCCCCTGCATCACCCTGTCGCCCAAACTAATTACCGGCCACAGCACATACGGTAGGATACCGGTGTGCGCCCATGCGCCCTGGCTTGCGTCTCGTAGCCACAAACATTGGTCCAACCACAAGCGACATTCGGTCACCCCATTTTCGCTCAACGTTCGTAACGCGACATGCAGATTCTGCCACTGTGCATCAGAAAACTTGAAGCGGCCGGAGACAGGTTTGGTCTGCACATACGAAACTGCGAAGCATGGTACGCGTTGTTGCAAGCAGGATAAATAGTCTTCCGCAATGGCGCCGCGGTCGGAGTTGCTCAGTTGAGAGCCGAACTTCTGAATATCATTGCCGTCGCCAGGGTAGAGAACTCGTGACAAACCCTTGCACGCCTCTTCAACAGCGGTCCCTCCCAACTTGACTCGTGCGGAATGCGGGCGAGTATATGCTTGTTCTACAACATTGGGAATTAAACTGGAACGCTCAGGTGGAGGCCGTTGAGGGCCGTAGTCAGCGGCGTTTGGCGCTCCAGGTTGTGGACCCGAGGGGGGGTTTGGCGCTCCAGGTTGTGGACCTAAGGTGGCGTTTGGCGGTCCAGGTTGTGGAGCCGAGGCGGCGTGGGGGGCGTAGTAGGGATTCGACGATAGATTGGCAAGCTGCTCCAGGAATGGATTCCCAGTAGAGCTCATTGGCGGGCTGTGGTTGTTGCTGGTCGCGTGTGAAGAGGAAAACTGATTGAGACCGTTTAAGATTCTGGAGTAATACTCCTGCAAGGGGTTTGACGGTGACGACTCCACGGGATGATTATTCCCAGGGTTGTTAAGACGCGACATACTCTGTAGAATCGGCTTGCCGTGTTTGTCTAGCATGTTCTTGATGAATTCTCTGCGATGACCTCTCTCCATTGCTTCGAGTTAAGGAAAACGATGCCGTTCGAAGGCAGAAGCTTCAATTAAAGGTTATCGGGTATAGAAAGAGTTTAAGCGATGGTAACACAGCCCTTCTTTTACAAGTTTCCCTTCTTTCTCGGTTTCAACACGTGAAGTTTATGAGGATATAAGGCTACCCAAAAGAAGAACCGAGCGCACAGTAGGCGAACTCTTTAGTACTAGAGAAAGTCAAAACTTAGAAGAATTACTGTGCGACTGTGCGCTCGGTTGCATGAAGTTCATACGGATGTACGTTAGGCTCAGCCAATGGAAAGAGAGGACAGCAAGTCATTTCGTCTGACGTTTTCGACGCCGAAAGGTTAGACAACTGTTCCAAACCTTGATGGTGGAGGAGCTGCAACGTAGACAGCAGCATCAAAACCATCGAGATACGCGCAGATATGCGAAATGAACGGCATCGACTTGGCCCTAATGGACTTTGACGTGCACGGAACGGAACGCTCCGTGTACGTCTCGAGAGATTTATGCGATCGTCCTGCCGAGTACACAAGTGAGATCTAGAAGTGAGGTGGACATTTTAGCTCTGAAGCTGTATTATACCTCGGCTAGCCCTCATGACTGGGGTTTCGGAATACTATATCTCGTAGCGAGTTGGCCATACTGTACGACGGCTACGGCAACTCCGTGGTCTCCGGCACACGTTACGAAACGGACTCGGTGATTTGCAAGATGGCAATCACGAAATTGTTTCACGAATGGCGCTTTGGCGTTTAGAAACTGTCGGACGACCCGACACTGCTGCTTCTTCTGTTGACAACTTGTCAATATCTGACCCAATGACAGCCGCGTGTCAAGATTATCGCTGCGTGCCATGGGCCCCCTAGTGGGGGGCCCCCACACAACAAGTCTGGTACGAAGCCGAGAAGGGCACAGGTAGCCCTTTACCGTCGGTGCTTTCAGTGCAGAAGGTGTCCTAAGGATAACAGCTTCCGATGGCAAACCTTTACCGCGAGGAAACAAAATTTGATGGAAACAAACAAAGCATTGCCTCGGGTCTATGTTTTCTGCAAGTTTCAAATCCACAATATTCAGTGGACATACGTTTGAGCTGCAGTTCGTCGGCCATTACAATGATCGTGATAAGATTCATCGTTGTCGGGCACAGTAGCGTATCTCAAGAAGAGCAACTGACCAATATACTACCTTCGTATATCAGTTTTCCTTCCTGAAGTTTCAGCCTCAAATTTGTTGATTAACATTTATCATAACCTGATCTTGCTTTAACGGCTTTTTCAAAAAGGGTGGATTTATATTTTAAGCGCTTGACTGCGACTATACCAAGGGTATAGCGACGTCTCGTCGCACACAGACCATTCAGGGTAAGATTATGTTCTTCCACAGGGCACTATACACCTCAACATGCTCCCTTCAACTCGATTGGCCGTGTGCGCGTAGCACTCAAAAGCAATTGCTGCACTTGCTCACAGCACTATAAAAGATGAAGTACTTCTGTCGCCCAACTCAACGTTCCGGTCATATTCATTGCTTGGAAGTCTTGACGTCGAACTTTTCGCTCCAATTATGGTACACAACCACAGTCTCGGCCGCAGGAATTGTAGCAAAATGATAAAAAGCATTCGTTCTTTACTTGTTTTCATGGCTATGTTATCTCTTTTTCGTCAATCAGCAAAGATTGATACGGAGAGAATGGAGAATGCAGAATGGATTCGTCAGGATGCTCCTGCTGCAGTATTGCTGTGGGCATCTTCTTCATTTGTAGACACCTGCTCCAGCAAATGGCAACACGGGATTTTGCTACCGGATTTGTTGTAATTTGTGTGCATCGTGTGGACCTATCCCAATTGGTATAAGATATCCTTAGTAAGGATTCCTTACCCTTTGCACCTCGACACTCCCAGACGGCTAAAATCATAACGGCATTGGTTCAAGCAGGCTCGGAATTGGCGCTTCCGGAGCAGTCTCTTCCGGAAGCAGAACAAGGGAGGAGCTGCAAGAGGTAGTCCAGGCGGAGAAGGAGGAGCAGGCGCATCAGCTCAAGGGGCGCGTTCATGCTACAAGCTTCGTATAAATTGCTAATGCCCGCTTTGTATTTCATCTTCTTCTGAATCGCTGGAGGTCAAGGTTGAGAGAAGATGATGGTGCATTCTCGACTATGGAAGAGGCTTCACATGAACTGTAGTTAATCTTCGCACCCACGCTTTTTACAAAGTCTGCTTACTCCTGGCTTTCATAGGTTTTGATCGCTTTTGGATGTATGCTTTTCGTATGTCCAATGTAGAAGCTGGATAGGCGTACAACATCTTGACGATGGGAGGAAGTTGTTGGGCTTAACGTGGCTAAGTTATTGAGTACTTTTATTGCTCACGCCTTGTCTTTGTTCGCTGCTCGATCGTTGTTTTCTGACGCTTTCTTGTGACTGTGAAGTTGTAGTTTGATATAGCTGAGCTCGGTTGCATTCGTTGATTCCGTTTGTAGAATGCCTGGGGATGCCCATCATGATGATTAATATCTTGCGCTACGCACACGCCCACAGTCGTGTGTTTGCATCCCTAGTGTTTTACGTCATGATCGACGCAGCAGCTTTCCGCGCAAAAGCGTTCGTCGACGTGGCAAGACATCTGTGCTCAGGCAGGTGTTCTATTCTCTCTCTCTCTCTCTTTATGGGTATTCTAGCCTACTTCCGACGTAGAATATAGCGCTTCTCGTCGAAGAAGAGCTCTCTCGCAGGGAAGGCCAGCACCCTCGCGGGCCACTTTCGAATAATCGCACCAACAGCTAGACCCTGGCGTTCGCGTAGCGTGTTCTATTCGATGCACACTCTTTATCACTGCGAACGTCCAGCATCGCATGTTAGTTCAACTAACTTAGTTGTGTTCAAAGTGCATCTCAGTCAACACGGCGCCAAATTCAGTGTGAACGAGCACGACTAGCAGACGCCGTGGTGGAGCAAGTCATCTTCCGCAGAAACGAAAGCATCAATGATCATCATCGATGGACGAAGAACAATTACCTTCGCCGAGGTATAGGCGCGAAGTGCTGGGTGTCAATAAACGAGATAGGATATCATATGTACCCTATACCCAAACTCAGTAGTACCCAAAAAATGGATTTCGCTAGGACCCAAAATTATCGGTGTAAAATTATAAATATTCCGTAAAAATAGAACTTTTCAGTTTTTCGATCTATTTTGGACAACTTGTAGTACACAATACTCTTGATGCACTTTCGATTGATTATCACATTCAAATTCAACATTGACCACATATTCATAAAAACAAAATGAACGATGTAGATAACACATTCTAACTTCTTCTTGAACATTTACGCTATTTGATAAACTAGTGTACCATTTTATGAAATATGTTGCTTCAACCGGAAGTGTTGCTCTTTCTTTTTTCACTTATAAAACGTTATTAAATTTGCTTACGACATAAATATTTATTTCATACCTGATTACTACATAAATGTTTATGTCATACGTTATATCCAACCAATAAAATATATTTTATCTTTGTAAGAACTAAACTTTTATACCATAGCCACAGCGTTCACATTGTTTTACTAATTTTGTAAAGCTTACCCAAAAACACCAATCTTCTGATATTGACCAATACAAACCCAGAAATAAATGAACATAACGACTAAATCTATCACTTTGATAAACTACGCTTAAACAAATACATCAATCAAAACAAGTTGTATCAAATCGCGAATCGTACGCATGGCTCATAACATCTATGCTGTAGAAAAACGTACCTTGTAGTCTGCATTATGGACTTTGGGCATACCCCTCTATCTCGGTTTTCTTCTATCTTTTTGTTGCATTTCAATCTGTTTTGCATCGTTCTAATGTTTGAGCTGTGGTCTGCTTTTTCATTACATCTTTCCACAGATACATCTTTGTCTAACTTGCTTTCTTTGGTATCGAATATACGATAAGCTCCTTCCCTTAACCAGCTTGCTCGACACGGCTATCTTCTTTTTGTCAGCACAAGCAATGAACCTATCTGATCTACTTTTGTACGATGATTCTGCAAAACAGATATCAGAGGAAGCCTTGAAATTCAACATTTTGTTCGAGAAAAGAGATGAAAGATAATTAATCTTCAGGAATATATTGGCTGAAAAATGTGAAATCTATGACAGGCCTTTATCTTACATACCAACCTGTGAAAGTGGATTTGCATCGTTCATTAACCTGGAGGGATATGAATTATCTGGAGACACGTTCTGTGGCGGTTCCCTTTATTCAATGAAGTTGAAGGCTGCAAAAACTTCTTCAGTCTAGGTTCTTGGTAATCGAATAGAAGTCAAGCGAAAAACGTTTCTGTGCTCTGGTATTAAGTGTTGCTCTACGAGTATAGTCCGTTGCAAGCAACCACAGGATGAAACCTTGATATCAACTTCAAAGACCGCTTCAAAGACATGTGATCGACGGGAAGTAAGGTTTATGGGTATCGGATTAAACCCTCCAGAACCACTTTTACATCTATTTTATGAAGGAGATGCAATTTGTGCTCACGACTTATCGGATAGGACTCCTTCTGGCCGGTTTTAAAACTATCAAGAATCTTTTGTAGGTTTGGTGTCTCAACGACAAAATTATTCCAGTCGCCAAAATGTGCAAGAAACGTATGCTGGACTCATGTTTGAACGACAAAAACATTCTAGTCGTTTGTCAGATCAACAAAATTCCGTGGAATTAATGTCTGATGAACAAAATTCCGCCGAATTAATATCCAAGCGACAATATCATGCCCGTCTAGCAAATTATCAAAATGCATCTGCCAGTCTAACATCTGAACGACAAAATAAAGTTAGGGTAGAGAATGACACGACGGATTATGACAGAAGCCTGGCAAGACATGTGTTCTTCCTTGCACAAAACTGTTTATCGCTGCTGTGCAAGCACGTTAACTTTATCTCGAATATAGATCAGTTGGTATCACTTCAACATGCTGAGAATCCTCGAAAGCGAAGTCCGAACTGGGTTTTCAGGGTGGGGAACATGCGGAATAAGAAGGACATGATTGGAAAGCTTGTTGGTTACAAGCTTCCAGATTTTATTCGCTGCTCACAATTTGGGGAAGAAGGCTTCCGAGATCCAAAGAAGTGCTCTCTGGTAAAACTACCGCCGCACTTACAAGGAGCAAATCCTGAGCTTGTGCCTCGCTTGGTGGCAATTGCGCAGTATGGTACGTTCCCTGAGAGCTCTCCGAATAGTGGAAACTGTCCGCCATTTCCACTCAGTAGCCTTGGAAAGTTCTGCCCACGACCCGTTCACCTCCAAGAGTCTCCAACACCTGTGCACCTCAAGTGTGATGTGGAATATCATTATTTTCTGATGAGGAAAAGTGGTACAGAAGGATATATATCATGGACAGTTGTAGTTGGTTTCGGAACGCACAAGCACACTTGGCCAATAATGAATACATCTCCAAAGCTAGTTCACCGATTTGTACCCAGTCTTTGTGAGGAATCCAAAATTCTTACTGGTCCTATGATTTTGCAAAAGCTTGAAGAAAGGTTTTGTTGCGCTCCATCCCCGGCAACAGTTGAGAGCACTCGCAGGGCTATCCGAAAAAAGGGCCATCGGTCAGGAAAATCAATGACAGCATTTTTTGAAGCGTTTCGTTCTCAGAAGCATATTAAGGGAAGTGGACATTGTAAAGCCACGCTTTATGCGGTATTTGCTCGCTTTTGGTGCGCAATCACTTCCCCTGCAGTGCAGTGGAGGTCGAGGACTCTGGTGAGGTTGGCACAGCATTGCTGGATGGCTACACACGTGTATGGACGGTTGGCACCCAACTTTGGGATATTCTAGATATTTATTATTTATTTTAGTTAGCCCGGTTGCACACTTGACAGTGGCACTCTACACTACTTAGTAGGTTGAGCTGCACCCATTGTCGGGGAAGTAAACGAACCAACCGAGTGTTCGGCTCTGATGTTTCACCCTTGGTGACCGATATCCTCCAACTGGAGAGTCGACACCTTGTGCAGGGTTCATCATCCGCCTCGCGTCATCTACCGCACTACTACCGCTTGCGCGTGTGTTTGTTTAGTGTTCCTTTCTGTTATTTTGTCACTGTTATACAGGTATCGCGTGTCTGCGTGCCGGTGTCTACCGTTTTCGTGTCGACCCACTCGTGTGGCTTGTTACCGCTACCGCGTGTTGTCGCCACTCTCGTGAGTGTTCCGCTTTACTCACGTGGCGCTCCTACCGATTTGTGTCGTGATCTCTACCGCATCGCGCGGCTTCTTTGCTTTGTGCTCCCTACGCCTGTCGTGACGGATTGGTCTCGGATTTACAGCCGGCCTTGTGCACCATTCCTGGGAGTGCTCTACTGCTGTGTTCACCTCTTCGAAGGAAGGCTTCGAACACCTTTCGTGGCTTCGCCCGTTCACGGGGTTTGCACGACATTTGGTCTCCCGACTTAGAAGTCGCGTTGATCCAGCAAGTTGGTTTTCTGATCAATTTCCGGTTTGCCGGTTCGGTTCTGGTCGCGGAGATACACTACACAGTTTGTACTGGAAGGCTTTGCCGACAGACGTCGTGTTGGTAGTGCTTTCCTAATTTTTGGGTTGTTGTTTGGACACGGTTTACTACCGGTGGCACTACCTATTTCCGTAGTGTGTGATTCCCGTCGGTACGGTTGTTGTCACCCCGTTTGGGTTGTCTACTGTTCCCAGCAATCTGGTCGAATCAGCCCTAATTCCGTATACGGCTGTTCCCGTTGGTACGGTTGGTTCGTCCGATTTGTCGGTTATCGTCACTCGTGTGAGGACGCTACACTCATTCGAGGTTAATTTGTTGTTTTGCTTTCCTGTTCCCAGTTTTCTGGTTGTATCTCGTCGTGGACGATGGTGTCGGGCAAGCGCTCGAGCCCCGCGAAGTCTCGCTCCGTTGGCTCTGGCTTGCCCCCGCGTCTGCGGTCTGTTCCTGAACCCCTACAGGGGGATGGAAAGAAACCCGGAAACCGGGAACAGCCTGTCAAGTCGTCTGACGCCCCAGTGGCTGGGCCCTCATCTGCTCCTTTGGAGGGTCTTATACCCGCTGTCGCGGCGAAGGATGCGCTCGTAAACGAGTTGGAGACTCAAGTTCGTGTGCTTGAGGCTCAGACTGCTCTCATGAGGAGTTCTCATGAAGCACTCGTTTCCGAGGTCGACACACTTCGTTTGAAGGTTGACGCAGCCCTCAACGGAGGTGTATCAGATGATCTACGTATTTTACGGAAGGATGTTAATGCACTCTTGGAGGTTCTTCAAGGATATCCCGGTTTCACCGAGGAGGTCGACACGAAGTTCATTCGAATTCTTGGCCGTCTTAAGACGTTAGAGGCCACCATCCGTGAGGATGACGGCCCTGCTGCCGCCTCTGCGGGAGTGTCTCGTGGTACACGTGACCGGAAGTCCGGGAAGAGTCGCTCTAAGAAGAGGAACGTCGACGAGTATGACTCGGATTCGTCACAGTCTTCTGGTATTTCAAACCGCTCGGCGGGTTCCTTATCATCGAGCTCGTCAAGTGACGGTGAACGTCGCGCACGTTCTACGCGTTCGCGGAGTTCTACGTCCACCTATGGTGTTGTTGGTACCCGGAAACTGGGGCGAAAGCATTCAGGTTTGAGGGAACTGGAGCCGACGAATCCCTTGTTCAAAAGGTTGTTATCTTACCGGTATTACCGTTTGGAAGATTCAAGTCTGAATCGGACGCCCCGTGGCACGGGTAAGGTGAAGGACTGCATCAAACGCATGTCCTTAACCTTTCGCAACCAGTTGTTCACTGGGGAGGATCCCATTCTGGTGCTTGACTTTCTTTCACGCTTTGTAGCGGAAGCTGACATCCTCGGCATGAGTGAGGGGCAAGCTTATGTTGCCTTACCGTATTTTCTACGTGGACTCGCTGAAGATCAGTATAACTCTGTAAGAGGTTCATCTCGCGCCTCTGAAGGAGGGGTCACCTGCTGGCCCGAAGCAGTGCAGTATTTGTTGCGCTCGTATGCCACAAATATCTCTATCGAGGAAGCAATCACCGCGTTGCGGGAGACGAAACAACGCCCGAAGGAGTCGGAGACCGAGTACTCGGTACGCCTGAATAAGGCATTCCACCGTTGTGGCAATGTTTACTCGTCAAACGAGCGCTGTACGCTGTTTATCAACGGATTGAATCCGGCTATTCGTACTCTGGTTGCCCAGCGACGGGAAGACCGGAAGAAGACTACCTACAGATCTGTAGTTAGTCCAGTACGCGAAGGCGGAGGGAGACGCCTTGCGCGCACGCACCGGATACCGGGTTTCAACCAAAGCGTTGCACCTCGACGGAGGGTCGTCATCAGCTTCACTGCTACTGCAGGACTTTTCTGGCCACGATGTGGATAACTTACATCTCGCACAGGTGGACCTGGATTCTATTCCGACTACGGAGTTGCCTTCTCCTTCAGAAGCCTCGTCGAAGACGGAAGATGCGCTGCTTTACGCAGACCGTCCACGCGTTCGCGGTCCTCAAGTACCCTATTCAGGGAGTCGTTACCAGCGACCTGGTTGGGTAGACCCGCGAACGGTGAAGTTCCAAGACCCACGGAGTTCCGGAAGACCACCCCTGATCTGTTTCACGTGTTACAACCACGGTCATGCAGCTCCGAACTGCAACCTCTCGATGAGGGAAATGCCCACGGTTGTGGCGAATTTTGAAGCGCTGACCCCCGCCGAACAAGCGTCAGTGCCGGTAACCGCTTATCTGCGGGCGAAAACAGAGTTTCCTCGGAGAATTTCTGCCGCAGAAATAGCTGCGTTGCTGCACTCTGGTTCGACCCAGGTCAATGTTTCACCGGCTCAAGCAGCGGCGGCAACCGCTGCTGCAGGTAGTTCTGTCGCTGTTCCCCAGGAATCTGTGAAGAGGCCTGCTGCACAGGACGCCGTTCCCGTTAGAACGGATGGAACTCAGTTAAACTGAGTACGGGAGTCTCCAATGGAGAGGCGCCCGAGTCGAGGTCTACGGCTCCCGAGGCGTCACCGCCTCGCTCCCAGGTCAGAATCCTTTCGAGGAAACAGACCGTCTTAGACGTGGACTCTACCACCATTGGTGTGTTACGTCGCCCGTGGATACGGTTCAGGAACAACCGGATCCCGGATCGAGTCATGGTAATGGCCAAGCGAAACTACAAGATATTTGCTGACCTTGGCCTATCCACGCAGTATATGGTGCGTCCTCTCTCTGTCTTGGATACAGGTGCTGGCCCCAACTTCATTGTTGAGTCGTTACTACCGCCGGAAGTCCGTTGTCGAATCCGCCATGGACCCGTCATGGACGTGGCAGATGCTAACAATAACCCGTTACAAACAGCTGGAATGGTTTCACTGATTGTCAGGATTGGTAACTGCATCGAGCAGGTAGAATTCATCGTCTGCAAGACGCTCGCTGGCCCTGTCATTCTAGGGTGTGACTTCTGCGACAGATATGTCGAAGCCATACGACCGCGTGCGCGTGAAGTGGAAATGGAAGACGGTTCGGTTGTACCGATTGTTCGTCGCTCATTACGCCGAGCGTGAGCTAAGCTGGTACCACTACCCACTCCTCTACAGGATTCCTCACTTCCGAAGGAGTCGACGAAGCTCCGCGTAGCGCGTGCAATTTCTATTCCGCCAGAATCTCAGGTTTGGGTTGATGTTACTGCCGCACCGCGTGGTTTGCGGGTTGTTCAACCATTGAACTCGTTATACGGGAAGTATCAGGTCGCGTTGGCGAACGGAGCTGTTCAAATCAACGGCGAACACCCCTTTCGGGTTCTGTTAGCCAACTTTGGCAAGAAACCCCAGTATCTGGTGAAGAACCAAGTAATTGGAACTGTACTACCGCACCCTACGGCGCTTATCCCTACAAAGGTGACTGCCGCCGAGATGCTCGGGATTGCTGAAGAACGCACTGGTGTGCTTCACCCTAAGGAGAGGGAGGGAGATTCGTCGCACTCATCTGCGTCGGACCCGTCTCAGACGGTTGAACAACAGAATGACTCGGAAGTTAGGACCGTCCCTACGAGTTATGACAAGATTGACCCTATCAAGGAGTTAGAAGAATTGAATCTCGGTCATGTACCGGTTTCACACCGTGAGAAGTTGCGCAACATGTTGCGAGAGTTTACACCAATGTGGGATGGTTCCCTCGGAGAGGTTTCAACTACGGAACACCGGATTGACCTCCTGCCGGAGACCAAGCCGATTGCTCAGCACCCTTACAGGGCAGGCCCGAAAGCACGGGAAGAGGAAGAGTTTCAGATCAACAAAATGCTCCACGCTGGCGTGATAGAACCGGCTCAGTCGCCGTGGGCATCTCCAGTTGTACTGGCTCCGAAACCCGATGGGTCCTGGCGCTTTTGTATCGACTATCGTCGCTTGAACGATGTCACCGTCAAAGACGTGTACCCCATACCTCGTATGGACGAGTATATCGACTCGCTTGGCGATGCTACTGTGTTCTCCACTTTGGATGCAAACTGGGGTTACTGGCAAGTACCAGTTAGACCGGAAGACCGTGACAAGACCGCATTTACCTGTCATTCAGGACTATACCGCTTTAAGCGTATGCCGTTCGGGTTAACGAACGCCCCCGCTACGTTTCAGCGTGCTCTGGACATTTTGTTAGCTCGCTTCAAATGGCGGAGTTGCTTGGTATACCTCGATGACATCATCGTGTTTTCCAACAGTTTGGACGATCACCTCGAACATGTTCGGGAGATAATGACCGCTTTGCGGGATGCTGGAATTACTCTCAAATTGAGGAAGTGTGAGTTTTTCACTGACTCAGTGAAGTATCTGGGCCATGTCATACGTCCAGGACGGTTACTGATCGAGGAAGCTCGCGTGAAGTCCCTCAAGGAGGCGAAGCACCCCACTACACAGACAGAGCTACGCTCCTTTCTGGGGCTATGCAACGTTTATAGACGGTTCATTTCTCGCTTCGCGAAGATCGCGGGACCGCTCAACGAACTCCTGAAGAAGGGACAACCGCCCAAATTGGGACCACTTACCCCCACGCAAGTGGAGGCTTTCAACTCTCTTAAGAGGCTGTTAATACGGCACCCGTGTTAGCGTTACCGAAGAATGGGTTGCCGTACACCGTGGATACGGATTCGAGCGATTACCAAATTGGCTGCGCTCTCTTTCAGACTACACCCGAAGGGGAACGCAAACCAATTGGCTATTGGTCTCGTACACTCAACGTGCACGAGCGCAATTACTCTGTATCCGAGAAGGAGTGTCTCGCCATGGTATGGGCTTTGCAGACTCTACGACCATATCTTATGGGTGTGCACTTTACCGTCAATACGGATCATTCCGCCTTGCGTTGGTTAATTTCAGTCACGGAGCCTTCCGGACGCTTATTGCGTTGGCGTCTTCGTCTTGCCGAGTTTGACTACGAGGTCACCTATAAGAAGGGTTGTTTAAACGTGCAAGCGGATGCTCTTTCACGTCTGGGAACGGAAGGTGAAGCTTTACCCGTCGATGACGAGGATGAAGATATCCCCTGTTTCCTCATGGAGGAGGGTGATGAAGACTACGACATCGTGTCGGACGACATCTGTGATTATTTGCTCGTCGCAGACGGTGAAGACCCGGAATCCGGTACATTCGTCCCCATTACTCCAGAAGAGCTGGTGCGGGAACAGCAATCTGACCCGTTCTGTACGAGGATACGCCCCCAAATTAATGGTGGTGCTAACATCCCGTTCGGGGAAAACACACAAGGTTACCTCGTCAGAGTGGTTCGTTCTACCCCACAGATTGTGGTTCCTCACTCCTTACAAACAAGGGTACTGCATCTCTCGCATCACTCGCGGATGGCTTCCCATCCGGGTGCTAAGCGGTTATACACGACACTGCGTCGGGATTTCTACTGGCCCGCGTTAGCGTTGGACTGCTACACCACCGTGAAGGCGTGTACACATTGTGCTCGCGAGCGAGTTAAACAGCGTCGCCATGCGAAGAAACTAACACTTTTCCCGGCAAGGGCGCCGTTGGAGTTTATTGCCATCGATATACTCGGTGAGTTCTTGCGTACTTCCCGAGGAAATCGGTTCTTACTCGTTATTACGGATAGATTCAGTAAGCTAGTCCGGAAAGTTCCGTTGAAGTCGATTACAGCACGCAGTGTTGCGGAGGCATTCGTTCGCCATTGGGTTATGGTCTACGGTCCCCCGGTCAATCTCCTCTCGGATAATGGTCCGCAGTTTACTGCACGTTTCTTCCAGGATGTCTGTCGGATACTCGACGTGGAGAATCTCTTCACGACGACGTATCATCCCCAATGCAATGGGCAAGTCGAACGGTTTAACCGGACAATGCTCTCCGCGTTGCGGGCTTATACTGTTGAACACCCGAAAACTTGGGATCTCTACACGGACACCGTGACGTATGCGTATAATACGCAAGTTCACAGAGTAACTGGTTTATCGCCCTTTGAGCTCGTGCTCTCACGGACACCACCGCCAGTTGCGGTTGAACCATCAGCAAAGCTGGATACGTCACCGTCAATACGGGATCACTATTTGCAATGGAAGCAGTGGTTATCCGCAATGGTACCTGTCGCCAGGTCGTCAATGGCGAAAGCACAACACGCTTACAAGCGGAACTTTGATGCCCGGGTACGGAGACCACTACCGCCACTGAAAGTGGGAAACCTCGCCTTTGTCAGGAAAGAGTACTACAACCCTGAAAAGGAGCGGCGCCACAAGCTTTCACCCATCGCTGATGGTCCATACCGCGTTATTAGCGTGAATACGGACACAGTCGTACTGGAAGTTGGCGACGCTCATGAGCGTTTCTCCCGCGATCGTGTTGTGCAGGGCCCAACCGTGCACACGGAAGTAGTTTCGAATTCACAGCAGGAAGCTGGACAGACACAGAACCGAGAATTCTCGTCGCAGAACACTACACCTACTGTAGGGCTTCGCAACCCTGCAAGGGGTCTCGCAGAGGTACCGATTATATCGTCCCAAGCCGAGATATCGGAACATACACCGCTGGTGAAATCGCGTTTCACAGCGTCTATTACACCGTCAACAGACGTGATGACTGCTCCCCGTAACGCTCCACCTAAGGAGGCGGAGGAGGATTCACGCGTCGTCGCGGAGAGTGAGTCACCGGTGTCGCTGCCGTCGCAGCACCGTGATTCACGGGAAGATAATGAAGAGGAGGCGGAGTCGCCTCAGGACACCGTCGAATACTTAGTTGCTACGGACACCACTGTCAGTGGGAAGGATCACCCGCTGTCGCGTGTTCAGGCCGCGAAGGACGCGCTGCAGTCGGCCGCTGTCGCGCAGAACTCCGCGGAGGATGCGCAACCTTCTACGAAGGATCGCGACCTTTCTGAAGGATACCGCACGCAACGAACGGACTCGAGGTTGTCCCAGGATACTGGTATCGCTCACCCGCTTGGGGAATTGTCGCCAGAACACGCGCCCATCGCCTCGTCGGCGCAGGACGCGGAGCATGCTCTCGTTCGCGACTTCACCACGGCAAGGCCGGAAGTTGATCCAGAACACTCGACTTCTCGGCAGAGTGAGGCTACAGCGAAGCTGGATACTGTATCACGGAGTATTCCGGACGCGCAGTCGCCGCAAACCGTCGCTGACGACCGCCACATACCGCCTTCGCGGGCGCGCGCTAAGGAAGTCACGGCAGATCCCGGTACCTTAGACACTGCAGAGCAGGAAGAAGAGAAGACGCTCGCTGAAGCGAAGATCACACACCCCGGTTCGGGTAATGGTAGTGTACCGTTGCACTCAACCGTGGGGAAGTCGCAAGTCGCACGTCATGACGTTTCGCTAATTCATGACGGCGCACCGCTCGTTGGAGATACGGATTACAGCCCTGATTTAGGGAAAACGCACACTGCAGCTGCAGGAGCGCTTGCGCACCACAAATCTTGGGGCGCGCAGCGCGCCCCACACAATGGGTCAGTCACAGCTCGTGGCAGTGCCACCACCGCGAACCGTCGCGTGTAGTCACGTGAACCGGCACGTGCCGTGGTGAACAATCCGCCTCCGCGTCCGCCTTCACCGTCAAGACGGGAACTACCGCGTGAACTAGCCGTTCACGGACCCGCCGAAGCGGCGAAGCTGCTTGAAGAAGCCCGGAAACGGGAAACGAACACTCAGCAGAGGGCAAATCTACCGACGAAGGCGTCAGGAGAAACTCACAGCACCGCTGGTGACGAAGTTACGGCATCGCCGCAGCGCGCTGACGACCCTTCGCAGGAAGAGCTCGAGCGGGGCGTATACTCGAAAGAGTTCGTCGTAGACCACATCGTGGGACACAGTTGGAACCCGAAGGGGTATGTTCAGTACCAGGTACGCTGGTATGGCTATCCGCCGTCGCGGGATTCGGACGAACCCGCGGAGCACTTACCCCGATCGAAGATCGTGCAGTACCATCGTCGAACTAACACGGCGTTGCCGGCTAACCTACATCAAACGATGGTCGGATAACACACGTCGTTGGAGACGGAGGCTTATCGCGTACCGCGCACGAACGGTTCTACGAACGACAACACTCAATCGAGGAACACTGCGACAACCTCCAGAGGAGTACTGTACCGCTACTCGCGTGGTGAAGAGACACTCTAGGAAGAGGAGAGTTGAGTTCAAGATCAGTTATGCCCTCAGGATGAGGAGAAGTTTAGTTGCACTCTGAAGAGGATGAAGTACACTCGGAAGAAGAATGAAGACTCTATGGAGAGGAATTGTCATTCAGATGCGAAGTTATGAAGAAGGAGTTTCACATGTGACTCTCACCCACGTGGGGTCACTTGGTTGCTCGCATTTTGCGGTTGGAATCCGACTCATGTCGTGTCTAATCGCTATTCAATCGTTTTCGATGTTGTTTACCTGTTAGGTTTATTGTCCAGCTTGCTGGTTCGCTACTACCATAGTGGACCGCAATCACGGTTTTTCCCTAGCAGAAGGTTGTACAATTTCCGTGTACATCATGTGTATCTACCGGTTTGATCACCGTTTGCCATTTTCGAGGAGCACCGCACGTTCGTTTGGCTTTCACGTTGAACAGGGTTCGTTCTCGTCAGTGACGGTCTTTGCACGTTTTACGGTTCTCACTGCACGCCACATGCGGCCGAGGTTCGAAACCGTCACGCATATTGCGGAAGAACCCCGACCTTCATCGGTTATCATCACCTTTGTAAGGGTTCGTCACTCTCGTGGTCGAGGATAGTTTCTGGTTAACCGATATCTCTGGAGCTTCGTTTGCGCCCGCACTGCGGCCTATCATTCCATCTCACCGTTTGCACGGGTTTTCGAAAGCTTACCGAGACGTTCTCGGGAGTTCTGCACGGTACGGGACCGGAAGATACACTTCCTGTTGAAGGATCATTGTTGTTTTGCGACCCATTTTTATGGTGTCATTTGTTGTCTCAGCCTTGCTGGTGTGTTTGATTTTGGGTTTCACGAACCCTCTGTGAGGTCTAGTGACTGCCCTCGGTAGAGGTTGAACCTTGATTAAGGTCTAGTACACCGTCATCCGGTTGAAAGTTTTCACGGACTACCGTTTTAATTGCTGCTGTCGACGACTTTCGACCACGTCTACTACTGTTCACTCCGTTGTGGAGGCCGTCTTTCACGCATCTGCGGTCTCTGGTACAGCCGCACAAGGCGTTGGTATCGATTACCAGTCGTTTCTGGTCTTTTTCGCGGTTCTCCGATGTCGGTTGTATCACCTCTACAGTACCTTGCGAGGGTCATCTGCAAAAAAACCCGTAACTCGGTGAATACTTGCTCGTTTCTTTAACAGTTTTGTATCAGTAGTCACTGAATGTATACAAACACTTCGGCGGAAACCGAACGCAATTATCTCGAAGAACTTCGGAGTTACGGCACCGTTTCGGTTCGACAATCTATTTTTAGACCGCATTTTCGTGAACTGAAATGGGTCGAGCTTTCCCACTTAGTGGTGTTCAATCTCACTTATCTTGGTGTCAAATGAAAGCTCTGGTTTTCAGAAGTTCTCCGATGCACTCGGTTTGTTCACAGCGTTGCTGGTTCAGAAGTTATTGCGACTGCAATTTTGGGGTTGTTGCAAAACCCCAACTTTCAGATGCGAAGTTTGCAAAACCGCTTCGAAAGCGTTGATTCGACATTGTCGCAAGTCTTCAAACCTCCCGAGGATTATTTGCCGCGTAACTGCGTGGTGTGAGTGGCCGCATGACGGGGCGGTGGACCTCGGAGAGGAAGGAATTGGGCAGGAAAAGGTCGCTACTGTACTGGGTGACCTCGGATCGCGCTTGTCGATTCCACAGTGTGGCAACCGCCGCTGAAAGGGAAAATAGACCTCAGAGAGGTATAGCACCGGAACATCGGGACAGTGAACGAAGTTCAGGAGGACCGCTCCCGTTCGGGTGTGTCGAGCGTTGCTGCAGCACTGCTTGGCAGGAAGTCCGCTCGCCGTACTGCGGGCAAGGGCACCGTCACGGAGGTTGGTTGCGCACCTACTGGCGAAGCCCAGACGCATATCGCGCGGGCTCCAGGACCGTTATTAGGCGTGAAGGAAACGCAGTGAACCCCAATCTGGGCGTGCTGCAGCCATTTTCACGACGATGTCGGGAACGTTATGGCACATCGATAGACGGTGATCGCAACTTCATAGGAGGTACAGGACGGCGCATATAGACCCGGAAACAGGTAAGATGGCGCAAATTCATCACGATCGCTCGCAGATACCGCTCTTGCGGGTGGATACACAACGTTGTTGGTTTGTCCGGTGCTTCAACCGTCATGAAGACGTAGTGTTCGCACCTCAGGAGGGGGATATGTAGAGCCACGCTTTATGCGGTATTTGCTCGCTTTTGGTGTGAAATCACTGCCCCTGCAGTGCAGTGGAGGTCGAGGACTCTGGTGAGGTTGGCACAGCATTGCTGGATAGATACACACGTGTATGGACGGTTGGCACCCAACTTTGGGATATTCTAGATATTTATTATTTATTTTAGTTAGCCCGGTTGCACACTTGACAGTGGCACTCTACACTACTTAGTAGGTTGAGCTGCACCCATTGTCGGGGAAGTAAACGAACCAACCGAGTGTTCGGCTCTGATGTTTCACCCTTGGTGACCGATATCCTCCAACTGGAGAGTCGACACCTTGTGCAGGGTTCATCATCCGCCTCGCGTCATCTACCGCACTACTACCGCTTGCGCGTGTGTTTGTTTAGTGTTCCTTTCTGTTATTTTGTCACTGTTATACAGGTATCGCGTGTCTGCGTGCCAGTGTCTACCGTTTTCGTGTCGACCCACTCGTGTGGCTTGTTACCGCTACCGCGTGTTGTCGCCACTCTCGTGAGTGTTCCGCTTTACTCACGTGGCGCTCCTACCGATTTGTGTCGTGATCTCTACCGCATCGCGCGGCTTCTTTGCCTTGTGCTCCCTACGCCCGTCGTGACGGATTGGTCTCGGATTTACACCCGGCCTTGTGCACCATTCCTGGGAGTGCTCTACTGCTGTGTTCACCTCTTCGAAGGAAGGCTTCGAACACCTTTCGTGGCTTCGCCCGTTCACGGGGTTTGCACGACAGACATTCATATGTTCTCTCAGTCGATGACGATAGAGAGAGTGACAATTTTGACCTGACTGGAAACCAAAGAGGTCTTTCTGTAATCTTTGGGGACCCTTGATTGCTTGATGCTGCCGCCTTATATCCTCGATTTGGGTGTGATGGAACGTTTGGCATTGTGAAAGGTTATGATAAAGAAGGAAACGTTCTGTAATTCGAATTGGTCTCCATTGTTGCCAAGGATGAAGAAACGGGGTGCGTTTATTCCGTCATGCATCAGCTCTGTAACAGAAAGACCATGAGTAGCAGATCATTGCTTTTCCGCGAATTCATTAAGCAGCTTCAGTTTCGTGGCCTTCAGGACCCCTTAAGAGCAGCAGGAAAAACCCGCCTGAAAATGGCCACAGACTTTGAAACGACCTATGTATTTAGCTTAGCCAGCATTCTGAAAGAAAATTTTATGTCAGGCTCAGTAATTGACTATATGAAGGCTATCGCAGCTGGGTGTGATATCCATGCCAAAAGGTGCATCTTGGAGAAGTCCAACATTGGAAACGATCGTAATCCTTTCAATGGGCAATAGGGACACGGGACTTGTGCTACAGTGAACAGTGCGAGAAGGCTCTACAACACATGAAGACAATGGGAGGAAAATGAGAATCCTTTGCAACTTGGTTAAGCACAAATCAATGCGCTTTCATACTATGGTTCCAGAAGCTCAATTGCTCTATTCCTGTTTCAGAAAGACACCGTGCGCTTCTTTTTGACACCAACGCCAACGAGTCGTACCATAACAGGATTCAGTCATTGCCAAAATTTGCAACGGCAAGAAGTCAAGATTTGCAGTTTATGGATGAGTTGCAGTTGTTGAGGGGATTAGATCAGCAGGACGCTGCAACTCTATGCAAAAAGGCACCTATAGATGGTTATCAAAAGACTTTGAGACCTGAGTGGAGACGAACGAAATCGAAAGCACGGAAGAGAAGTGCTGCCGAGATTATCCTTATTGATGACAATGAAGTTTTAGCGCAGCCTCTGAAGAAAGCAAAAAAAGTTCAGCAAACTGCAAGGACTCAAAAAACGACCTCAAAGCAGACAAAAACAATCGAGCAGTTGAACTCGAAGATAGAAAGGCTGGAGAACATGTTAATCAAAGTCCTTGAACAGAGCCAGAAGGGAAAGGACAAGTAACTGTAGTCAATTTATAGACAGTGCTATGCAGTGAAGCAATCATTTCCCGGACAAGAATGAAATGGCACTACGTAAACAATTGACAATGACTACAGCGCTTTTTTGGTTTCTCCATATGTAATGCTTTCTTTTGTTATCCCAATAGTAATTATTTTATCTCAGAAGGCGATATTTACAAAGTTTTTACATCAGTTGCAAATCATGTGCAAAGGTTTAGGTCAATGTAGTAATATAGATACAAAAGTATCTTATTTTTACTGAATAAATAATGCTTTATGTAGCTTCAGAAGAAAGAATAGTATGTTACATAATAGTGGTATACAAGTTAGTTTCTGCGTCATAGAGTTCATTTAACTAAAATATCAGTAATGGGGTGATGTCTACATAGGAGTAAGTGTGCTGGAGATTAGGCCTACAATAATAATTATATTTTTGTTATCTTTCTTTATTTTTAATCGCTTTTGGGCTGAACTGCGCAAACCGCATTCTCAATTCACGCGAAAAATATATTAAAATTGTTCTGGGAACCAAATGTTTGAAACTAGTATTCTGAACTGGAATGTACGGCTGGAACTCTTTCGTGGAACTGGTCCACCAGACATAAATTCATATGCCGCTCTTTCTCTGGCCTATCACCAACCCTCAGACCAACCAACATATCCTTCATCTTGGATTACGTGGATATGGGTGGAAGAATCCGTCGCGCTCCAGCGCGCCACATAGATAACGCCGAAGCCACCCCGCCGCCCGGTGCACCGAGAAGTCGGACCCCTACGCCGGTCCCTGGTACGACGAGTATGACCGTTTCAAACAAACCGAGGAAAACCATTGGTAAGAAGGCTCCAAGGAGATCTGTAGCTACTGCCAGGGTCAGTGACACTGCTAAATCCGCCCCCCACCCCCCTCTGCTGTCCGTCACATGGTGAAAAATGGTGCTCGCACCCGTCGCAGCACACCCGCAGAGGCTCCAGAGGATGAAATTTATCCGGACCCGGCTCCGCCTCGCCGGAAAAAGCAACCGTCTCAAGCTGCCGTGCCTTCACGCAAATTGCGCAGCAAGAGCGCTAACACATCTGCCAGGTAAGCCACTGATCCCCCTGTTACCTCAGTCAGGTCAAAACACCGTTCTACTCGGCCGCAGACTGCAAGTAGTGGACATGTACGGAGACCTTGGGCTCCTTTTAAGGGTGAGGTGAAAGCGACGTACGCGGGAACTAATGAAGTCGGCTCCCATTGGGTGAAGGTGGTCAGCTCAAAGTATTTTCTAGTGGCAATCTTCGGCCACTGTGGTTGTAAAAAGCTCGTCAAGGTCGGTAAATACGGACACCTAAGCCCGGAGGGAAGCACAAAGTGCATTCATTGCAATGGGGGCGGTGATAATGGTTTCGGCAGCCGCCAGCAGCTTATTAATCACCTTGAGTCGAAAGGTTTTCGGGTTGCGCGTGGTCTACCCGTCTCGGCTCTGCAGCCGAAAGATAAACTGGGTCGCACTCTACTGTCGCGCATCGATGATCCGCGTAACGAGGTACTTGTCGAGAAGAAGTTGAAGTTTAATTGCCGATATTGCAAAAAGAACATAAACTACCAAGAACGTTTCAACCATTGTGTCAAATGCTGGCTGAAGGAGCACGGTGTACAGCCAGTTCAGCACGTCGTTCGCAGGATAGGCCAGACGAATGAGGAGGAACCCCCTGGCGAGGAAGAAGAAGTGTTGGCTGGAAGTGACTGTAATGTAGGTGAGTATGACGACCAAAGCAATACGATTAGTCTTTCTTGTTGATGATGATAGTATAGCACAACGGGACCGTTCAAATTGCATAATTGTAGCGGAGCCGGTGTGCACACGGTGGAGGCGATATACGTGGAGGTGGCTCACGAAAAAGCCTCGCAGTGCGAGATATGAGACAGCTTGGTGGCGGTGGTGGTGGCGTATCCACAGCGGGAACCAATTCTGAATTAGTTCGGATTTGCGCAGTATGCAGCAGCGGTGCCGGCCTCGAGCCAATAACTTTGGTGGCTGTGGAGACATTTACAACCGTGGAGGAGAAAAGAGAGTGATCGCTTCGCCGATAATCAAAGAAGATTGAGCGCAAAGCCCCAGGAGCTGTGCGCAAAGTAAAAGCAGAGCGGCTAGACAGAAGGCGCAGCCAGGTCATATCGGTGAGTTGCAGTGGCGAGGAGAGTGAAGCAGCGGAGGTAAGAATGATGAGAGGCATTGTAGAGCATTTGATTGAAACAAAAAGAGGCTAAAGCATCTAGGCGAGACTGAGAGCGGCGCTTCATTGCGGAAAAGTGTGTCCTGGTAGTGGCGGGAGGAGGGCGGAGAGTGGCCTACAAATGTTGTTAGGAGAGCGGCGGCAGTAGTATAAGAACGTACTGGTTAGGAAGGGCAGGGTTGGGACGTTGATTCGATGCAGATCGTAGCGACGAGTTGTTGTAAGTACACTAGCGGCGGTAGTGCTAGGGCGCTGGCAGTAACGGAGGAGAAGTTTCGGACGTCGTAACGTTGCAGAGGCCTGCAGGATGAGGTTGTTAAAAGATTGGCGGCCGTAGTGCAGCGTAGAGTCAATGCATCGTCATCGGGGCACTGCAGGGTGGAGCGGCGAATAGCAGTAAGGAAATGGTAGAGAATCGGCAGAAAAGCGTTGAGACGGTGCTCCGAAGACGGGGCGATGCAGGGCGCAGCGGTTTTTTTTCGAGAAGAACGTGATGAAGAGAGTCGGCAGGCTGGCGGAGAGACGGCGGTAGAAGGTCGAGTGCGTTTGTCTTCTTTGTTTCACAATCTCAGTGAGTGCTGATGTGTAGTGTTGAAGTTCGCAAGTCTCACGAGAGTTGGTGGGTGGTCTTGAGCAGCTGCCAGCGGAGCGTTTTGCATGCCTGCGCTGCAGTCAGAGCTTTCAACGTCTCAGAGCAGCGAGAAAACGAGGCGGGGAAACGAGGTTCTCGTTTGAAGGCGCCGCTCTCCGTGCAAGGTGCCGCGGCGGAGAAAGGACGAACCAGTCGTGGTTGAAGTCGGCGGTGGCAACGGCCGCGCCAGACGACGAGAGTGACACAGAGGCCAACTGGTCGGAGAAGCCGGTGGCAGTATTGGCGGGCGCGGAGCGCGCGTTCTGCGCGGCGAGAAAGGACTCATCGACGAACGGCAAGGACAGGAAGTTGAGGGCGGCAGCGCGCGTGGTGACGACGCGCAGCCACAGCAGCAGCGACTGCAGTGATGCTTCCAGGTTTTCAGGCGGTGTCTAAAGAGGCGTTCACGTGAACGCGTTCACGCGTTCATAATTTACGTGTGTAAAGAAAAGAACTGTAAATTAAATTTCTAACGCTCTCCAAGAGTTTAATGGTCCAAACAAAGGACCACCAACCCACTTTGTATTCTGCGCTCATTCATTCTACAGTTTGCAGTTTGGCCCCTCAGTGTATGCCGATAACAACGAGTCACAAACATCGACGCAAACCGTCCATGCTGCCTGCGCTTACAAACACCAAATCAAGCCGAACGCATTGGTTCTATAAGGTTTGCAACGATCCGCTCTATGTCTAAGCGCGCTTCTGCCTATAAGTGCTTCAAAATGTTACGAACAATGCGTAATCAAACTTGGCACCATTCATTTCTGCTAATCTTCTCCATCTTCATCAGTCTGCGTTCGCAAGCATTTCTCCATCATGACATCCCAGCCTTTGAGCCCTATCGTCATGGTAATTCTTAGCGGTGCTCAAAAACGAGCGGTAATTAACGCTGCCAGTCTCAAAGTGAAAGAAATTATTACTCGAAACCGCAGTTCGACTAACTCACATCATCCTCCATCACGAACCAGAAAGAATGTTTTTTTCGAAACTATTACAGACTTTCTCAGTGACACGGCGTTCAAAAGGGCTTACCGCATGAGTCATGCATCTTTCTATAAACTCGTCAGAATGCTTCTTCCACATCTAACTAAGAATGAAGAGATGGGAAAACGCTCGGGCAGACCGACACTTTCCGTTTCAATTAGACTCGGGATAATCTTGAGTCGCTTGGCTGGAGGGAATGTCGACACCATTCATCAACTATTTCGGAGACAACGCTCGACAGTGTACAGGGTTTTCTTGGAAACTTGTGTTGCTCTATCAACGGTTTTACAGCTTCCCGGCATTCCTGATTCATTTCATGACCTTTGTGAACTTTCTAGAGGGTTTAAAACTTCTAGAGCCAACCCCAGTCCGTTGAGCGGATGCATCGGTGTCATTGATAGAATCACCATCAAGATAAAGCGTCCTAGTGGAAATGCAGCGAAGTATTGTTGTAGGAAAGGCTACTACGCGATACCTGTCCAGGCGGTGGTTGACTACGCTGGCAGGTTTTTGTTTGCTTCCGCAAAGTGGGTTGGGTCAACGCATGACTCGTTAGCATATGCAGCTTCCAGGCTTTCAAAGTTTTTGAACCAGCAAGGGTTTCCTATAGAGTTTTGGATTGTAGGCGATGAGGCTTATGTTTGTACTGACAATTTGATAACCCCAATCCCTGCGTCACAGGCTCGTCATTGGTATCAGAAGGCGTTCCAACTATTTTTTATCTTCTATGAGAATACATGTTGAGCAAGCATTTGGAAGACTAGTAGCTCGGTGGAGGATTTTACAATGTCAGCTTAACTATTCCGTTAGTATCAATGCGAGTATTATTGTCTTATGCATGAAGCTTCAAAACTTCTGCATTGACGAAGGGGAGCAGAAAATGAGCGGTTTATCACTAAGAGAAGAACAGGACGTGGACAGAGAAATCAATTCGTGGTATTCCGCTAGCAAACAAGGGCTCGCAGAAATGGCAACTGCATCAGATGATGCCCAATTGAATCCAGACGCGTTGCTGTCGACTACGAAGCGAGAAAAAATGGTCGAGATTATCCGCAGTCGTAATCTACACAGACCTCCATTAAGAGGAGCACCTGAGCCTCTTTGATTTGGATATGGACTTTTTGCCAGTTCACTGTGGACCATCACCTCGTACCTCACTGACCGGAAACAATCCGAACCATCGAAGCAGCATGACAGCGATTCTGATTTGAGTGAGCCGCTACCATCGGACGAGAGTTTAGATGATGAAGAAACTTTTCGGGCTGCAGAAATTGAAGAAGCTCTTGCTGTGTTGGAGGAGCAAACATTTGCTGGAAGGCTGCTGCCGGAATCGAAGAGATTTTGCGGGCCCCAGGCATTGATCCTGATTTGTTCAGGGCTGACCAGACCAATTGCCTCAAGCCTCAGAATGACTCGGATGTTTCGAACCCATCAGAGCCAAAGTCTGGAGACGTGCAAACCACCGAGAATGGTGTAGAGCATAATTCTTGCAACAGCGTTGAACTTCCAGAGAGGGCTAAAAATCAAACCACCGCTGATCGAATGGTTGTAGTGTCATCTGCTGTGGTGCCTGGGAAGGAGAAAGAAGTGGATGGAAAGCAGATCGTGGCAGCAATGGGTAACTACGGTTCAATGAACGGAGAGTCGACAAAGACTCGATGTGAAAGTATTTGCTCTCAACAAGATTGTCGCTCGAACACCGTCTCAAACTCTCTAAGCGCCGATACAAATGTTACAGCTGAGAAACTGACCGAGACTGAAGATCTGTCTCGAAATTTTTGTGCCCCGGTTATGAATGTACAGCCTTTCGCGGCCAAATCAGAAACAGGGCCATACACTTGTCTCCCTAAGTAACTACTTCGAGGTAACCCACGGGACTACCAAATGAGAGGTTTAGATTGGCTTCAGACGCTGTGGCAAAAGAACCTCAACGGGATTCTAGCAGATGAAATGGGTCTTAGCAAAACCATCCAAACGATAGCGCTCTTGGCGTGGCTTGCAGTCGAAAAGGAGATATGGGGACCTCATCTTATAGTCTTTCCGACATCAGTCATGGTCAAATGGGAGGTAGAATTTAAGAAATGGCTTCCTGGCTTTAAAGTTTTGACCTACTTTGGGAGCGTGAAAGAACGAATGGAGCAGCGGCGAGGATGGACTAGACCCGATATGCTTCATGTTTGTATAACGTCGTACACGCTTGCTGTGCAGGAGTCTCTTATTCTGCGAAGGAAGAAGTGGTACTACTTGATTTTAGACGAAGCTCATAACATCAAGAACTTCGAATCCCAACGATGGCAGACCCTCTTGACGTTTTCCTCTCGGCATAGGCTGCTCCTAACAGGGGCGCCCCTACAGAACTCTGTCATGGAACTATGGTCTCTCATGCATTTCTTGATGCCGAAACTCTTTGCAAGCCATTCATGGTTTAAGGATACTTTTTGGAAGCCTCTGATTGAAGCTGTAGAAGCGGAAAGGGAATCAAATCGGGGGCGATCAGAAACTGTTTCTACTCTTCATGGAGTGCTTCGACCTTTCTTGCTTCGTCGATTGAAAGCGGATGTAGAGAAAGGTCTTCCTCCTAAAACGGAACATGTTATATCTTTTCGTTTAAGCAAAAGACAACGGCAGCTTTACGAGGACTGCATGGCTCGAAATGATACTCGGGAAACTTTGCAATCAGGAGATTTCTTCGGAGTTATGAACGTTCTGATGCAACTACGGAAGGTTTGTAATCACCCAGATCTGTTTGAAGGACGCCCGATTCTCTCGCCGTTTTCGTGCGCAGCTGTTTTTTATCCAATTCCTACTATTGTGGCTCGAGCCATCAGAGAAGATGTGAGACACAATGTAACACTACGACTTTTAGGGCTAGACTTTCAGTATGGGGAATCAAACTCTGCCGGAAGATGGTACGAGGACGAAATCGCGCGCATCTCGGCTGTGAAACAGATGCGAAGTGACCTGAAAGACGAGGCAACTGCCGATTCTCTTGGGGGTAACTTGGATTTTATACCTAGTGGCCCGGGTGGTCAACGTGCTCTTTCTCGCAAGGCTGCGTTTCGTAGAGCTGCCTTGCATCATCAAGTTCTTATTCATGCCTTGAGAATACGTCAGCGTGCTATACTTGGACAAGATCTGAGAAAAGTATTCACTATGACTACTTCGTCTTTGAGCCGACAGATTAGCGCGAACTCTCGTACAGAGTCTGTTGCGGACAAGCCAAGAGTATGTATGGTTCGCTCTGTTGAGGAGTTCATTGGGAGGGCAAATCCGATTGCTCATCGTTTCTTCTGCTGCGTAACGCGAGCTATAGCTCCTTGTGTTGCGCTTCGCTATTACGGCGATGATATGCTACGAATGAGAGAACGAGATCAATACCGTAGATTGGCGCGGAAATCTTCTGGATTTCGGGCTCTTTTTCGTGAGTTTGAGGTTCGAAGTCAAATTACGATTCCTGATATAAGACTTATTCAGTGGGATTGTGGAAAGCTTCAAACACTAGAGCGCTTAATTCGTGAGCTGAAAGTACGGAAGTCTCGAGTACTGATCTTTACGCAGATGACAAGGATGTTGGATATTTTGGAATCCTTTCGCAATCTCCATTGTTCTCGTTATCTCCGGTTAGATGGTACAACAAAGACGGATGATCGACGGAAAGTAGTGAAAGGTTCAACGCTGACACGAGGATTTTCTGCATGATTCTTACAACCAGTGCCGGTGGTGTTGGGCTTAACTTGACGGGTGCCGATACTGTGATTTTCTATGACTCTGACTACAACCCTGCAATTGACAACCAAGCTCAAGATCGAGCCCATCGTATTGGTCAGACGAAACCGGTTCATGTATACCGTCTTATCTCGGAGCAAACTGTGGAAGAAAGCATTTTGAAACGTGCCATGGAGAAAAGGACTTTGGAACAGCATGTTATTTCCCAAGCTGGCTTTACTACGGACGCGATTCAGGGAGCTAGAGGATTGTTGAAGACAGGTACCGTTGGGTGCGGGAGCACAGTTGGGGAGGGATTTACTCTTTCACGGAACGCGGAAAAGTCAGATACAGTCAAAAATGGGTTTCGAAGCAGCTCGGAGACGAGTGATGAAAAGAAACAACACCGTACACCAGAGAACTGGCGGAATGGTTCCAGTTCCGAGAAGGTTGGGAAACTGTCAACCATGGTTGATATTCAAAGCTCATGTGGACTGTTTATGGGATTTAGATTTGGGAACGGTATCGAAACTGTTTCTCATCAAGGAAAGTTGGAAGGAGATTCGACTGAATGTGGTAGGGACAGGGACATGAACGAGGATCAAACCATAGCTTCGAAGCTGCTTGCGAGCGAAGATGAACGAGAAGAAATGGATCTGCAGGTTGCGGAGAAAGAGAAGAGAGATCTTGAGGCTGAGTTCAAAGGCACACCAATTGCAAACCAAGGACGTTTGTCAAAGAGAACTGATGTGCGTCCGAACGACTCAGAAGATCTTAACAAGCTCCTAGATACATTAACACCCATTCAGCGATATGCACTTCGTGTTCTTGAACGTTTAAACAGCGCTAAACCTTTCACGCATGTTGACTGCTACGTGGGTACACCGCCCGTGACTTCGAGTCAGGAAAGTGAATCGGTGTTGGAAAGCTTTCCATCTAGAGAGTACAAAAGGAAGTCTGATTCCGAATGCAGCGGCGAGGATGACACGCAGTCTCTGCTTTATGAGATTGATGTTACGGACGAAGGGCAAACAAGTTATTTAAAGGCGCCGACGGACGCCGACGCGGACATTAAATTGTACCTGCCGCTACGCGACGGTGGTCCGGAAGAGCTCAAGTTTTCGACGGTTGTACTCGGCACGGCAGTGGCAGGTTTGGAATGCGCGGAAGACGCAGCCTTCTTTCCCCATGCATACAACAGGATGAGTCGGAGGATGCACGCAACGAGAAGGCAGAAAGAGAAGGGTCTGGAAAACCTGCGGAAGAGGAAGGCGGAAATCGAAGTGAAACGCAAGCATGAGGTTTCAAGCTCTGTCTCTAACCAAGGCTCCAGCCCAAAGGTTTATTCGGCAGATACATGCAGAGAAGAAGCAAGGCGTTCTAGTAATTTAGAAAGAGTGAAGACGTCGAAAGGCAAATGTGATATGTCTCGTTACCCGCCTCCGAATGTTCATTCAAAGAAGACGAGAGTTGATCCTGGTCCAAAGTCAGGAGCTAATGTGGCTGTCACTAGCTCTGTTACCGGGCCCGAATCTCATGCCGGTATGGGCGGTTTGTTAAGAATCAAACCCAAGAAGAATGTGAGAAAGTTTACCATTCCTGGAATGAAATCTTCTATAGCATTCTACGGAGGCAACATGTGGAATGAGCATCAAGGTGTAAACGATGAATAGACCAAGGAGGAAGATGAAGCATTGATCGCAGCTGCTTCGGCGTGCAACAATATCATGTGTTTCATGGCTGATCTTTTGTCATCGCAAGCATCCGTGAGATTGGGGGCTCGTCGATATCGTCCTATAAGGCACCGCGTTGATAGGCTCCTAAATGTGTTGGGGAAACACGTCAAGAACGACCCCTTGCTCCCGAAGTCGACCACCTCAGAATCGGATACATCGGAGATATCACCAAGCATTTCAGAATGCATTTGCGGTATTACGGGCAAAGCCTGTGGTCCCAGTAAGGACTGGGCAGACATCAGCAGAAATGAATCCTTCCCGTCATAAGCTTCTTTCAGAAGCGGCATCAAAGAAGAAAGGATTGGTACGCCCAGATATTTTGCCTCCTATCTCGGAGATTCTTGACCTGTTCGAAGTCCGTGATCATCATAAGGCTGGTTTAAAGAGTGATGAAACCACACATCAAGGTCAGTCAAAGCGTAAACCGTTCATGTTTGCCCTAAGGGATGACCCCAGACGTGGCAACGGATTCACAGACCCCATCAACGGATCACATCAAGATCAAACAAGCTCCGTATCGAAAGGTGGAGAACAAAACTCCAAGAGCACAGATAAGGCTCCGGTTCAGAAGGGAGCGAGCAAATGAGCACGAACTCAAAGTACGGGAACTTTACACCGCCCTAGCGTTCAGAACCGGACTTCTGCTGCCCCTCGAAGCAGCTCTACCTTGAAATCTAAGACCGTAGATTTGAAGAATCCAAGTGAGGTGGGTTCCCATCGTGTGCAACAGCTGCGGAAGCGGAAGGCGGTAGATGCAACATATGTGCAAACTAAACTAAAATGGATTATCGCGAATACACTAAGAACCGTCATTGTCGCCCATGCCACTTGAGTGCAACATAGACTTGTACTTTTTGAGCAGTTGTACACGGTTATCTTCCAAAACCTCGATCAAATCCTCGTCATTGAGCTCATGAGCTCTCTTGAGCGATGCAGAGCTTTCAGCAAGCATTGTAGCAATCCTAGTACGATTCACAATGTTGTCCATGTCCTGCTCTGCGGAGGACTTCTTCGGTCCTTGCTGCCGTTCCAAATGCCTCCGCAGAATGACCGTTTGCTCCTCTGATATCTTGTTCGACCTACTAACTTCTCTAGATATTTCACCCAATTCCTTAAAGCTTCCGCTATTTCGTCCACTCGATACTGTCTTTTGGACAGTTCGAAACGCCTCATGACTCTGTACACCACCAAGAACACCTTCCTCAACACCTCCTCCTTCCTCCTCAATAAGCTTTGAGGCCTTATTTAGCAAACTGTTAGATTCATTCTCGGTTCCCAGTCTTGAAACAATAAAAAAGATATGAGCACGCTTTGCTTCGGCAGTAAGAGCTCCACCAGGAGATCTCTCCAGAAACTTTGAAATGTTCGATGGGTCATTTTGACCTGACACAGACCAATTAACTCTAGCCCGCGTCACAGAAGCTCTAATGTTTTCAAACTGCCTTCGCAAAACAGCTGCTCCTCTAAAACACAGGGGACGAAGATTTGAATCCATGTTGTCCAGCTTACCAGCAAAGCAATGCTTAGAATCTACAGCACTGTCATTAAAACGATCCGCAATTATCAGCCAAAACGATTCACGAGAGACTCTGGCGTTGAGCTCGTCCTTAGTTAAAATATCACCAATAGCTTTCTCCAACGCCAACTTTGCTTGGTCGTCATCCCGAAGAATAATCATTAGCCTAGCAAATTCTTTCAGGCTGAAATAAGGTTCTTTGTGCCCGGATTCTTCTTCCAGTGTTAGCGGAAACTGCTCAGACCCCTGCGGCATTCCTTGGTGTGCCCTAATGAGCCGCTCAAATTTTCCGCGATCCCTCTGGTGAAGCATGTTCACAAATTCACCCACTTGGGGTAGCTCTGTTAATGCGCTTCTGCTCTGAATACAGTTCTTTTCCCACCCAAAGAACGACATCAAGCTTGAATTAAGAGAAATAGAGTCTCTTATACTGACATCTTCCAAACTCTTGACATGGAAGAAGAGCACAATCTGCGAAAGCAGTTGCGCTTGCTTTCTACCATGAACGACCAAGTGATAGGGCTTGCAAACGTCTCGTAGTTGCGCAACTGTTTTCCGAAGTAGGAAAGAATACAGATATGCCATGCGTTGTTCTCGAAAGTGCGGGACGTTGAATGGAGAAACAGTTACCTCTGACGATGACGGCGCATCGCCCGGATTCGCACTGCCTTGTTTGGATGCAACTACATTTCGACTGTCAATGTCTTCTCGCGGAGTTAGAGTAGGTACGCTTTGAGGGAGCGCGGACGCAGAGCTCGAATGCTTGCGTGGACTGCGACGTGGTTCTGATCGTGCAATACGGTCGCCCTGTCGGTGAAGAGAGTTGTGCTTACGGGGACTCTTTCGTATTTCATGCTGTGCGCGGTATAGTTCTCCCGTTTGGGGCGGCGCGGCAGTTACGGTAGGCGAAGAAGAGGACAACGAACGGTGTCTTGCTTTTGGAGAAATCTCCTGATTTGAGAATTGCTTGTGGGACATATCGTTGACACGGGGAAGAAAAAGCTGCGTTGGGAACAGCGCGGTTCGGGGAACGCAACTCTGTGAAAAAGGAGAGTATAAAAAGCCTATAATGAAAGCTGCTTCTGCACCCTGGGAACTCGGAGATGTGTGTGCAACTTGCCCTACAATGCACAGGATGCATTGTATCTGGCACTTTGGTCCGGTAGGGAGTCTATGAATTTCAATTCGAATGATTGGAAGTAACGGCAACAATTGCTACGTTTTGGTTTGCCAATGGGGGGTCTCCTTACAGGTTGTGGGGTTTTGAACAAAAGCTTCGGGGCGTTAACGAGCGTTTATGACCCACCTACTTCCTGCCAATGAATGGCCGTTCACGTGGACGTGAACGCCTGTTTAGACACCGCCTCAGTCTTACGCGGCGGCGGCGGGAGTGTAGCAATTTGAAAGTTTTGAAATGTATTGTTTAAAACTTACTTCTTTTTAAAAGTTTTGGACTTTTAGAAGTTTTGGTAAAATATTTGGACTTTCAGATTGTTTCAGAATTTGTCTACGGACAACTGAATATTTCAGAAAGAGTGTCTTGTCGGGGAGGCACTTCTAGGCTCTCCTTCCGATCTGCACTTGACCGGAGAGGGAGAGAGAGCGAGTGCGCGCTCCGCGCGACGGCTTAAATAGACTTTACTTAATTAAGTAGTCGTACTTGACAACCAGTAGTGTAACAATAGTAAACCTACTATACAAATACATGTAACAACAAAAATTCCATCTATTCATAACAACAATCATTACATATATATCCCAAATTCAATAAACATTTTGTTTGAAATAATCCCCTGTTTTGTCCTAGACAAAACCCAAATTAGGATTCATAACAATTACTCCCCCTCTAAAATCCTTAATCGTCCTCGATTAACTTCATAGATAGGCAACAGTAATTAGTCACTGATCCGGCACACCATTAGCAATAGGATGATTCTCGAAGAGTCCGGGTGGATTAGGGAAGATAACCATACCAGAACGAGGTTCGAGTTCAAGAGAGAAATCGTAATCATCCGGAAATTTTTCGAATTGTCCCAAAGCACCTTCAATAGCATCCATGAACGTATCGTCACGTTCATGGTTTAGATGCGCATATTGTGACACAATATAACAATAAAGAAATAAAATGAATTCTCATCTATAGTTTACATAATACCATTATCATACGAATTGAACCACCTGCGGAGTAACAAAGCGTATTGTTTCGTGAAGAATGGTCCTCGAAGCTGTAAGTAGGCAAAGCAAATGTGACAAGAGGCCCATGCGAGACGGAACCTTTCGTTTAGATCCTCCGTAATGCCCTCAAACCAAAGTAACATCCTTTGTCCACCAAGGTCAATACGTCCGTAGAATCGGCTCGCGACACGACTACGCCTGTTAATTAGTATCAATTGGTTGTTTTCCGCCATGATTTGTACTCCTCAACTGACTTCGGTTTGGCTGATGTGATAAGGGTTTGACTGTCGACCCATTGATTTTCAGTGTCGTCTGTGTTTTTATAGTGAACGAGGTATGGGAGACGAGTGCTGCGAATGCGGTCGTCGAGAATCTTCTCAATGCGATTGTCAGGAACATTGATGAGCTTTTTGGCATTCATCATGGTTTTATCCTTGCCACTAAACTTTGTTGTTTTATCTCCCTGTACAAATAGCTTGAGCAGTGATACATGGAAGGTGTGGTGAATTCGTTCCAACTGTTTCGGTAGTTCCAATTCATAAGATCTGCCTTCAGCTAGGACCTTACGTACCGCATATGGTCCTATGTACTTCGTAGATAACTTCTTCGTTCGGCCTTTTGTAGAGCAATCGCGATTTCGCGTTTGTGACGTGTTCCGTCTCATAACACCTCGGCTTTCTGAGTTACCTTACAGCAAGGTTATGAATTTAGGTGGCATTCTGACGCCATATGGCATGGTGGCACCCGATGGGGTTGATAGATTGGTAACTGGTTGTGGCAGTGGATCGCGTGTATGCGTGTATGGATTGGCTCTGTTACAGAGAGAAATGGATTGGTTATTAGAATTAGTGGCCGCCAAGGCGGGTCCGCACTGTGCAACACGTGTGTCGCTCTGCCGTATTTGGCACTACTTAGTTAAATTATTTAGTTTAATTTGTGGAAACGTACTTAGGTGATGGCGACCTCGCCGTCACCACCACAAAGTAAACTCAAACTTGTCCGCGGCTCTGACGTGAGCGCCTGCGCGTAAGGCACAACTCCGCGAGGAGGGTCACGGCGTACGGCTTCGCTCATTTCATCCCCAAGGGATCACTCAGGTACCCTGATCTAACACTACGTTTGTCTTCGGACTGTGTTCGCACATTTATTTGCAGGTGTCTGCTACTCTGGTGTTCGGATATTGTATCGACTCTGTATAGAGGTCTGCCGCGTGGGCTCAATACACATCGTCACCCTCGGCCCGGGTCTGTTGTCGCTTGTCGCACGACCCCGCCCTCGGGTTTTTCCCTTTTTCTTTTCTTTCCTTTCCCCTTTTTTCCATCCTTTTCCCTATCTTTTCCGTTTTCTTCGAGGCACCCCGTCGACCTGGGTTCCTCCCATTCCGCCTCCGATCAGAGATCTCCGACTCTCGGGCGTTTGCTTACAGATCCCCTCTTGGCGATTCCCGCCCTCACCTCCGTAGTATTTCCGAAGTACGGGCGGATTTACGCCCGCGCTATCCGTATAGGGAGGGCTCTTCTGCTGAGTCTACCTCCCAAGGGAGCAAGGATTCGAGCACCTTGAGTGTCATTTCTTCCAAGTGGGATTTGCACTACACCTTTCTTCAAATTCAAGTTCTTAGTAGATAGCATAACCTTGTCATAAACTTTAAATAATTGTTGCTTGCGTTTGGCATTGATGTCGTCTATCATTTTGAGGTTGGTGGCTTCGATTGATGCCTTCGCAACTTCGGTTGCATACTTGATGTTATCAATGAATTTACCTGTAGCATCATTGGTGATGTCGGTTTCGTCATGATGGAGAAAACCCGAAATCGTCACTGGATGTTGACCATACTCCAGGAAAAATGGTGTTTCATTGGTTGCATCATTTATATAATTATTGTACCCAAATTCAAGACCAGAGAGGTAGATGTCCCAATCGTTTTGAGTGTAACTGATGAAACATCTTAACGTTTCCTCCAATGTCCTAAAAGCACGTTCTGATTGTCCATCGGTCTGTGGATGAAACGCAGAGGAAAGATTGAGCTTTACGCGTAGGATTTGCATAAGTTCTTTCCAGAAGTTTCGCGTGAATCGTGAATCTCGGTCCGATATTATCTTTCGCGGTAAGCCATGATGTTTATAGACTTTTCGGTAAAACACTTCGGCTGTATCTTTAGCGTTAACATTGCTTTTCATGGCTATAAAATGAGTTCGTTTTGATAACTTATCCACGACAACAAGGATTGAGCGCATTTCATCCTTGGTCTTTGGTAGGTCGAAGATGAAATCCATTGAGATGACTTCCCATTTATTACTCGGTGGAGGGAATGGTCGAAGAAATCCCATCATCTTCTGATTGGTACTCTTGGCGCTTGGCATTCAGGACAGTTTCTTATAAATTCTTTGATATCTTTATTCATTCCAGGCCAGAAGAAATCTCTTTTTGTTAGAGATATAGTTCTTTGGCTTCCTCTATGAGCACCAAGTAAGGATTTATGGTTTTCAGTCAAGATTTGTTTTCTTATCTCTCCTTCAGGAATGCATAGACGATTTTCAAAATATAGTCTCTTCTTTTTCAAATGAAATGGTTCTCTGGTATTTTGAATTACGACTTTAAAGAATTCATCTTTTTCATAGCATTTTTGTAAGTTTGTTAAAATGTCATCCTTTATCTTTATGATTGTAATGTTCATAAGTTTTCGGATGATCTCTGAAGAAATTTTCTGCTGTTCCTTGTGCTTTCTTGATAAAGCGTCAGCACCTTTATTATATTTTCCTTTCAGGTATTTGATTTCGTAATCAAATTCTTGCATGAATCCCATCCATCTTGCTTGTTTTCTTGATAGCGTTTTTTGTGATTCTAAGTATTTCAGAGGGTGATGATCAGTATAAATTATAAACTTCGATCCATGTAAATATGCTTCGAGAGCAAACACTATAGCTAGTAGTTCGCGTTCATGCGTAGAATATCCTTGTTCCGCGCTAGGTAGCTTTCTGGAAGCATATGCAACTGGTCGGCTTCCTTTCTCATCCGTTTGTGTAAGAACTGCACCAATGCCAGTTTGGGATGCATCCGCTGTTAATTCATATGGTTTTGTTGGATCTGCACACCTTAGCACTGGTGTATCGCTTAATGCTTCCTAAAGACTAAAAAAGGCTTCTTGTTGTTCTTCCTTCCATAGAAAGGGTATATTTTTCTTTGTGATATCTGATATTGGAGCTGCTATACGTGAAAAATCTTTGACAAATCTTCTATAATAGTTACATAATCCTAGAAAGCTTTGTACCTCAGTAACATTAGAGGGTACTTCCCAATTTTTAATTACTTCCGTTTTCTTGGGGCTAACTCTTATGCTCTCTGCAGTTATGATATGTCCAAGGCATTCAATTGAATTCTTCATGAAGTCATATTTAGATATTTTTCCATAGAGTTCATGTTTCTTCAGGATTTCAAATACGATTCTTAGGTGTTTTAGATGTTCTTCTTTTGTTTTACTGTAGATAAAAATATCGTCCAGATAGACGAGTAATAATTGATCTAGATGTTTACCGAATATTATATTCATATATGTTTGGAAACATCCTGGGGCTCCTGTGAGTCCAAAGGGTGTTACTAGATATTCGAACTGTCCATATCTTGTTCGAAAAGCAGTTTTTTCAATATCATCTTCTCTGACTTTTATCTGATTATACCCAGACCTTAGATCTATAGCAGAAAAATATTTTGCACCTCCTACCTGATCCCATGCTTCGTCGATTCTTGGGAGAGGCACTTGATTCTTAATTGTTTGTTTGTTTAATGCACGATAGTCAACACACATCCTTAAACCACCATCCTTTTTCTTTGCAAATAAAACTGGACTTCCCCAAGGACTTATACTTGGCCTTATGAAGCCATGATTTAACAGTTCGTTTAACTGCTTTTTCATTTCTTGTAACTCCATTTTGGATAGCTTATATATAGGTCCCATTTTAGGATTTGCTCTTTCTTTCAGATCGATTTTCATTTCAATCTCATGATCAGGAGGCAACCTCTTTGGTAGTTCTTTAGGGAAAACTACTTCATATTCTTTTAACAACTCTTGTAGTAGGATGTCCATTTCGTGTTTCTTAACTTCAGGATCCACTTGGTCCTTTTTCGACTTTTTCAGGGAAGGGTAGATCACGAGTGTGGTTGGGGTTTCGTGCTTTGCGGTCCAAGTCAGGAGTGAGATGTTCCAGCGTGACCCAGCGCTCATGCTTCTTAATTTCTTGCAACGAGTAGAGACAGTCATGCGTATAAATACAGTGCACGTCATCCAAGAATTCTTTAGCCAGAACTCGAGGATTTGCATCAACTTTGTCACTGAAGGTAGCCACTAAACCTCCTCTTTGGGGTGTAGCCTCCACGTTTACCTCCAGACAAGTATGATGAGTGACCGGGCAGTAACAAATAGACCGGTTCTGAAACACTTTGAACATTCTATTCTTCGTGTCGAAGAGTATGTACGGGTATACCATACTTTCGACGTCGTCGAAGCCAAGACATCTTGCAAAAATGTCCCAAGCATACATCGTTCTCTCCACGGCAAGTCTAGTACGTTGACATGTGTTGTTTCCAAAGTCTCTAAACGACTCGAGGAATGCACCACGAACAGGACTTCTCGCCACACGTTTCTTCTTTCTCTCCGCGGTTTCTTTTTGTCTCCATATATGTAGAAGGCTTGAAAGGTATAAAAGAAGAAGGAAGCCAGTTGGTCGAAGAACTGTTCTGAAAAACGAATCACGCTGGTTCTTCACAGGAGAGGAGAACGCCCTGATGAACAGAGTCAAATAACAGCGAGTCGGTATGTTTTCAGCGGACCTGGACAGCATCATGAAGAAATATCTCGTACGAGTATCTGAACTGTCATCCGTACTATCCAGTAGCCTGCATACAATGTACACCTGTCCCAAAGGTTTTTTTCCAACAACAAAGTCGCTTAGATCTTTCACGGTAAAGCTCCCAAGGTTGCGGGACTGTATTTCGTGCTCAGGGAACTCTTGTGCCACGTCCAGATGTTCGTGCTTCTCGGCGGCATACTGCAAATTAGCGCGGTAATGAGCGTCTCTAGGCTTCGAACTAGCGTCCTCCTCATTGGCGTATTCGTCTCCTAACGTGAAAAGAGGTCAACAGTTCGATAGAAACGAAGCATGATGTCTGTGTCCGTATTGCCTATCATGATTTAGTTACGTTTAGGCTGAGGTTTTAAACTCGCTTTCTGCGCAGAGAGGAGCGGACGTAAAGAACGAACGGTATTACGTGATCCTCAATAGTTGTGAAACGTCCGCTTATACGAACGCGAACGATGAAGAAGCAATATGTGCGGAACAACCCACTATTCTCAACAAAAATTAACTGTCAGGTCTAAATGGAAGCCTACTGAGATGCTCTATCTTGGAACCTGTAACGCTTTGAGTACAACTTGTACCCAACTGTTCATTGCGCCCATCCGCGGTCCAAAAGTTACCTGACCTCCAGGGCGGGCGCCCAGACGAGCTGGGCACTCCGCCAACCGCACCCGTTTAGGGAGGTGCCCAGCTCGCCTGGGCACCCGCTCTGGTGGCCAGGGCACTTTCGAACTGCCGGTGGGAAAATTAAACAATCTTATTTCATGTTTTGTTCCCTGTACGAGAGGTAGCCGAAAGGGCATTTCACACGATTGGATATGAACAAAACGTATGTAATACAAACGAAGCTATGTTCAAGTACTTGAACAGGAACTTGCGTTAACAGTTGTATTCAAACTAAGTTCTCGCGAGCGGATCTTTTACGTGTCACTGGTATTCTCATTATAACGCTGGCCTTTCGCGTAACTGAGGTGTTACTATCAGGTGAATTCTTTCCTCGCACAGTGCATTGGAAGGAGCTGCCAAAAGCAGGGGTATTCATCGTACGTCATGCGCAGAAGCAATTGAAACACACACCTTAGCGTCGTTACTCAGCATCTCTAACATACCATGGTCAACGCGCGCCGCAGTTCTCGCCGCACGACCACCACGGGAAAGGTATCCCACTCTAGCCAACAGATAATTCCTGGTCTGGAGGTGGATATTCTCGTCGTTCTAGAAAATGGGGCCAAAGAGGTTGTTGTCCATGCGACTATGTTTGACGATAATGGCAGTTTGAAGACATCCCTTTAGGTTTCTTAGCTGGAAGCTGGTTGTGTCGTGATTTTTTTCACTAACATCACAGGTGATAGAACTCTACCCTATCCCTATACGTTTGGAGGGGTCGAGGAACCCCTTGCGACATTGGGTGATATACTTAGAGCCGGGACGTACGCATAGAATAGGGGAATGCTCAGACCTCGCAGTGCTCCTCAGAGTGAGGATCTCAGACCAGCAACAGCGGAGGCACAGCCCACATCTGTTGCAGGTACAGTGGAGCTTGAGCCTCAGCATGATTCGACTGCTGAATTGGGTAATGTGAAGGAGAAAATTCATGTCATCAGCAGCTCGGATGAAGATGTTGTGGAGGTGACGGGACCGAAGAGAACGGAAACGGAGCGTGATAAGAATATCTTGGACCTCAATGTTAGCTCCAGTGACCTCACCGACTACACTCAGCCGGCAATAACAATCGATATCACCCGCATGAAGAAAGCCGAGCAGAAACTCCGTGGTATGAGGGAAAGTCACAAGGGAGACTTGATTGAGAACCTTGGGAAGCGTGGACTGCTTCGTGCGCTTGGGCTATTGAGTATGACAGTTGCTCGTGAGATTGACGTGAAGAATGAGTTAAATGATGAGGACAGAGGGCTTGTGTACTGCGTTCTAGTGGATGTACCTCACCGTTTGATGCCATTGCTGCATATTCTAGAGCACGACAAGGACCCTCGATGAAAGACTATAAGCAAGAGTGTGATAGTTATGTTTTGGAGAAGAACGGATGGGAAACATGTCACAGCGAGTGAGGTCTTGAGGCGTGGCGCAGTCCTCAATGAAGAGAGTGAGGCTTTGTTGAAGATGAGGTTTGCAGACAAAGTTCACTCTACAGTGAGTCTCATTAAGATTCTTGAATGTTAACATTCCATATCTGCGTCAGAACTCGACTCTGAAGAGGTTGCACAATGTCTGCAAAGCATAATCTGATATCGGGGCCTGAGAGAAAGCAGTACTTGCGGTATGCAGACCTTGCTTTAAAGCTCGTGAATAATCCTGGTATGGTAGAGAAGTTTGAGCACATGTGCGAACATAAGTCAAAGGTAGGACTCACTCACTTCTCATACACAGAGTTATACAAACTGGAAGCTCACGTGTTTTGGTTCGCTATGGAATGCATACGGCGTCCTGTGGTGAAGGATCCCAAGACCTATGCTTCGGGCAGATTCGAAGATGTGCGCACCTTCTTTTTTGGTAGGGCACTTGCAATGTATCGGGCTGCCCGTACGGTCTGTGCTGAAAGAAGCTGATCCTTGAGGACTTCTTCAAGGAAGCGTTCAGAATTTCTGAAGATAGAGGTCCTCTGATTCTGGTTTCGGAGTTTGTTTCGGGCAGGCTGTAAATCTGGCGGTCCTTCCACGTCGAGCTGTTTGCGAAGATTCGATCTAGCAAAGTGCCAATATGGTAAGAAATAGGCTTCGTTCTTTCTACGGCATTCAAACTCCTACAGCTTCCAAAAAGAAGCCTAGTTCTGGAAGTGCTCAGCAGCCATCTTCGAAAACCACGAAGAACAAAAGAGCAAGCTGACGATGATGATGGTTCAGTGGTTGATTTAAAGGGAGATGCTGGACCCCCGGGTGTGCGAAGGAGTCAGAGAAAGGCAGCCAAGTCAAGCACCAACTCCGCCGCAGGAAAGGGTGGGTTTCAGAAGCGGGTGAAAGCTAAAGAAGGTTCTGTTGATCCTTTTACAGAAATATAGAAGAAGATGGAGTCTGACGAAGACATACAGACATCCCAACCCCCCCGTAAGAAGCGCAAATTATTTCTTCCATCCAAGTTGGTGGAATTCTTTCGGAAGATAGAAGTCCATGGCCTTATGAGGGAAATGAACGAAAGGGTTATGAGCAAGAAGGGCGTTAAGTTGATGGTGATGGAGGAGGACGAGGACGCGTTTGTCGATGATGAAGAAATGAAGGAAAATGAAGAGGAAACCCGTCTGGGTTTCGATGATGAGAATCCAGAAGAGCTTTCGGAAGAGGAAGGCTTACGGGAGAAGGGAGACCCGTATGATGGAGGTGAATACCCAGCATGGTGTAACTTGACGGTTTTCTGTCCAAGCCGAGGGGGGCACAGAATCACATTGCCAATAGTGAGACATTGCTGAAAGCGAATCACATGGCTGGAAGACATCGGTCTGAGGTATTGATGGAGGATGATTTACGAAGTGTCCATCACGCTTTGTATTGGCATGCCTCCAGGGCGAGATACCAGGAGCTGGGAACCACAAAAGGACCTGTGCTTGGTTTCCCGTTGCCGACCAATCGACCCGCTGGTACAAGTGATGAAGATGCTTTATGGTTGGCCGCAGTATAGCGTGATGAGTATGCGCTGGATTTTCTTACGCAGAAACGCAATGAAGTGCGGTAGAAAGAGTTTTTTATAATGGACAGATTTGCCACATATGCGACCATCCCGGATATGGAGAGCGTTTGGACGAGAAAGGATTCTAGTGATGTTTTTGGAAGGTTGTTGAAGCATTTTGAAGAAGAATTTCCCGCCCAAGAAGACCTCCGAATTGAAGAGAACAGAATGTATTGGATCCCTATTATCAACACTGGTTATTCACGGAGGATGAGAAACATAGGCTGATTGTTCAGACTCGATATATGACTACCGGACTGGGGCTTGTCGACAGGGTTGAGATAGATCGGGCGCTGAGTTGGGCGGTATAGAAGAGGGCTCTCCGGCATGCTAGAATGGGACAGGTAGTTGCTGCATTGCAACTCTGGAACAACAGGACCGCAACCTCGAAGAGCATGTATGCGCCCAGGACTGGAGGTCAGCTACTAGCCACAACGAAGGGGTGTCCGCGCCAAACACTGGACACGGACTTCAAGGGATTAGTCACGTTGGAAACGTTGGACACTAACAACCCCGGCTACTTTCTCATTGTGTCTGAGGAGAACCCATTTTCACTTTGGATATGCGAAGGGAGTCACAGAATCGCAGCTCTTGCCGGAACTAAGCAAACCTCGCATTCACGACATACAATGAAGAAGGTGACGGTACCTCCATCCTCGATCTTCACTGGGCGGGGAGATGTGGTACATGCCGGAGCGGGTTCGAAGGATGCCATTCAAGATATGGACGTATTGGTGATGTATCACATGCCGTTTATCGTGTGAAGGGATTCAGTTCTGAATTTGAGGAGAAGAATAAGTTTGAGGAAGGAGAGGAGTTCGTAGAGGATGACACGGAGAAGAGTAGTAGTAGGGCTGGAAACAAGAGTGGTGGGAATGATAACAACGAGGAAATGGAGGTAGAGGACGCCGAGATGGAGGCAGAGGAGGAAGAGGAAAAGGAAGTTGAGGATGACGTTGAGAGGGAGAGAAATAATGAGGATGAAGAATTCGAACCTGTAGGACGCCCAAAGGTTTTGAACGGTTAAAGTATCCACTCTCTTGTTGTTGCTTGTCCTTTGTTCTGAACTTGGCTTTCATATAAAGTATGTTTGTGCTTTGTCTTGTGCTGGCTCCGGATTTTGGTTTATACGGGGCGTACGGCACCCTACTTCTAAAAGCGCATACGCGTGAAGGTAAAGGTGATTTGTTATTTTTATTGGCTTATTTCTATTGTACTAAAAGGGTTGCAGAATGTCGTGAAGGAAGATGTTGATATACGTTGTGTGAAATGGTGCGGGGTAAAATTTTCCTGCAGTTCTTGCCTCTTGAGAATATTGGAAGAAGAGAGCGTTCCTTAAACTCATCTCGGAGATAGATGTATTGAACTTGACCAGAAATTTGCCATAGATCAAAATCCGTTGAACCATCTCCTTCGCATTGAATTCAATATTTGTCTTCTCGCCCTATGAGAAATTTTTGGAAAAAGGGGAGTGCAATTGGAGGTTGGATGGAACCAATGGATAATACATGGATGCCAAACGGATGGCGCATTGAATGCGATCAATCTGCGATTGCAGCCTAATTTCGCGGTGTCACATTGGAGGACGCCCGCTAAGCACATGGAGCGCACTTAGAGTGCACGCGATACATGTTGCACTCCATCTGCGCTCAAATTGTCCGCACTTCGCCCCCCACGATCTCAGTTTGCGCTCCGCGCGCACTCACAATAATGAAATAAACTATTAAAAAATTAAAATGCCCTGCTAAGGGTGTCACATTGGAACGTGGATGGCGTACAGGCGGAGTGCAGTTGGAGGCTAAACACCCCGAAAGATGCATTCCATTTGCACCCACAAAAATGAAAAAATTTCTTGTAGGGAACTATTGGTAGAAAACGGACACAAAAGTCTCCCGTCGACATGGATATGCGCACATTTGATCGCTCGCGGCGCTCATAGAGGTTCCCCCGTATTCTTATTTAATAATGGGTGCCAACGATCATCTGACGTCTGCGAGTTAAAAGCGTGTGAACAGTCATCACACGGAGTTATTATCCAGAAGATGAATCATCGCCCTGATGTCGCCTTCGTTTAATACCCTTGTATATGAAGCAAAGCGACAGCGTTTGCTTGCAACGCGCATGTCCGCCATACTACGTCGATCGCAAAGGTTTGATTTGTTCTTGACACTTGTCGAGAAACAAGATCAAGGTTGTGCTCCTCATCAACAGAGTCGTCGTAGGTCGCGGTTATTACCACTTCGATTACCAGGGTAATGAAGACGGCTACTCAATGCTAGAAGTATTTGAATCATCAATCACCACAACGAAAGTGTTTGATGAAGATGATGAAACAGTGAAATTTTCTGTCCTGAGTTTAAACTCTAAATTTAGATGACGAGGAGAGAGAGTTTTTCCTTGACGTTCTTGAGCCGAACAAAGAAGAATTTGAAGGGTGCCGTTGGTACTTTTCTGACAAAGATTTCTATCAGAAAAGCACCGCGTTCATTAGTTCTGGCTGTACATTGAATGAACAGCTTTAGACAAAGAGATTGAGTCTTGAAGGTCAAATGTCACAAATTGGAATGAAGAGAAGCAGAAGCCTGCTTGTTTGGCGTATTTTTGACTCTCTTCGGAGTAAGCTGTGATCACAATGCGCTAGCCTCCTCTGTGAGACCACGAATTAAACTACCAACCTGCCTGTTGGCCAAGAAGCCAGATATTGACATGATAACCCTGGGACTGTACAAAATGAGCTTGTGAGTAAATCAACTTCTATACGATAAGGGTCGCGACGCAGCAATGACTCCCTCACACCAACAACGCCATCATAATCTTCGTCTATGACAGGATTCAATCTACCACGGTAGCCTACGACCACCAGAACTTCCAGTTCCGGTGGTATTTCATCTAGATGTTTTGCATACAAATGTCATCGCGCATGAGAAGGTCAGCTCCGCACTTCTGACGGAGTGAATGAGGGATGTATGTGGGAAGATATGACACAGTGAACGGGATTTACAACGAGAAAGAGCTACAAGGCTCAGAAGAGTGGATTGCCTGTATCGAATGTGCCCCTTTCCTACGTGATGGACGAGATGGTAAAAGCTGCAAGGCCGTCGGGCAGCCGCTCGAAGGTCACATATATGTGGTGACGTGCGTTGCACTCAGCATTCTGTCAGGCTCATGGGACAGAACGGTGCGAATGTGGGACGTTGGAAGCGGCAACGCCGTCGCAAGGCCGCTCAAGGGTCACAAATTTGGGGTGAAGTGCGTTGCACTGAGGACGGACAGCACTCGCATTGTGTCAGGCTCGGAGGAAAGAACGGTGCGTGTGTGTGACGCTGATAGCCGCAACGCCGTCGGGAAGCTGTTTGAAGGTCACAAAGGTTCAGTTTGGGGCATTATATACAGCGCTGACGGCACTCGCATTGTGTCAGGCTCGGGGGACTGGACGGAAAGCGGTAAATGCCATTTGCGGCGGGCTGCACAGATTCCCAACATAAGGCTACAGTACGGAGTACCTGAGTCTCTTCGCTTCGAATTGTTTGGGATCTTGAGTGAAAACAATCGAAAACGATCTTGCCCTTGGCCCTTCAAATCGAAACTTAAAGACAAGCACTTTGGTTTTGAGAACCGTACACTTTCGAGATGTGTTACGTTCAAAGTCTATATCACAAATCTCGTATCACAGGTTAAAACGCTTGCAGACATTCCGGCTGTTGGTTCCAAACAACATGGCAAGAACGATATCGGTATAGTGTACAACAGATACACGGTACATGGATCCAAATTCGCAAATGATGGCTACCCCAGTTCACCAAATGGATGCTGTCTGACCAAAAAGAATATCTCAGCTGCCGCCACTACGGAAAGACAGACTCCGAGCAAAACTTGGTATACAGGCCTTTGATTTCGTGACAGCGGAACAGATGCCTCAACATCAGGAACGAAGGACGCGTTCGCGAGAGCAAACAGAAAATCGCTCTCTCTCAACCACCGACTGACGACTCGTTGCACGAGCACCGACACGCTCAAGATAAGAACTGCGTTTCCTTTTGCCAGGGCCAAGCGCGGAATCAAGTATTCCGCGGGGTCCGCAGCTGCTTTGTACATTCCCAGCACGAACAGAATATGTCCCATGGTCGCGAGCACAAAAAGAAACAAAAGCAAACATCCCTCCACTGTGAGGAGATAGTTGCAACCAGAAGTGAGCCAATCTGACACCCGTGCGCCACACTCGTCAGCTTCGGGTGTCTTGCTCTCAAGCTGCAAGGCCTCTGGAAAAAGGTTGATTGCATACTTCGCAAACTATGCTCTCCGCGGGGGAGAGAGTGGGAATTGGGCATCTGCGCGGCAGAAAAGCTAGCGGTTCAGACAGTTGGATGTAAATCCGTGTTGCAGCGACAAGAAAGATGTATGGGGGCCTTCATCACGTCACAGAGAATGTTTAATACGAAGCAAGCTACATTAAACTGTTAATCACTACTTCTAAACACAAAAAACGTTCCCGTTACTTCTTCTCGGTGATCGACTCCTTCGCCTCTTGCTTGCTTCAATTCGCGTGTTCGGCGCGCGACTTTTCTTCTCTAGCAGAGACGGCAGCCATAGAACAGAGAACTGTACCTGGCGCGCAGGCTGGCTTGTGCATCTTGCGGATGGCATCGGCTCCTGGGCACATCGCGCCCAAAATCACCCGATCCGTGGCATTTTCGTCGGAGTCAGCTACGATCTCCATCAGAACGCGTAGAGTTTTATCCGAGCTCATCCTCTTTAAAATAACAAGGGATCGGGGATCGACGGGCATGTGCGGGTGGGCGTTGATTGCAGGAGTTATACGCTTTGGTAAGCCGATTATTTACAGCGCGGCCGGGCAATACGAGTTTCGGTGGCTCGGAAGCAGATTTGGTGTATTCGGCCAAGTTTTTGGTTGACAAAGCCATCAAAAAAGAGTTTGCGATGGGAACTTTGTGAGTTATTCACGGACATGAACTGGTCGTCTGATCGCTCGAGATCTTGCAGGCTACAGTTTGGGAAAAGCGGACACTCTTCGTGACTCTATGGGTAAAAAGAAGTTTTGAAGAAGTGGAGAAAGAGCGTCCGAGTTTTCTAAAAGGCGCAGAAAAACGAGAGATAAAGGGGGACATTTGTGAGAACCTGTTTGATATGATCGTGAAGTTTGCGGAGTACTGCTTTAACAAATCACATTCCACTGCGTATGCGTAGTTAACTTATCAAACAGCCTTTCTAAAGGCAAACTATCCAGTTGAGTATTCCCCTGCCATCTTAACATCCAACATCCAACAATCCGAGAAACTAGCTCGCCTCTTGGTAGATGCAAGAATGCTTGGCGGTTCGCATTCTTCCTCCATCGGTGAACAACTCTAGACTTGGCTTCACGGTGGCCAGGATGGTACGAGTGTGGTACGCTTCGGGTTTGAAGCTGTAAGAACGGTAGGTACGTCGATAAGTCAGGCTCTTATTGATAAACGGGATGCCCGGGGGCCTTATTGGAGCATTGTAGACCTACTCAACCGTGTTGATTTGCGAGTCTTCAACAAAAGAGCAATTGATGCTCCCATTCAATCCGACGCTTTTGATGAGCTTCATCCAAATCGAAGGATTCAGCTTGAGAACTCTGATGATATGTGGAGATTGCGGGACAAACTGCGTGACCAGAGGAAACGCTGGGAGAACGAAAAACTCACCATCGAAGGATATGGAGGAACTAACGTATAAAAAATATAGAAAAACGACCTGACTCCACTTCTAATAACTATGAAGTTCTGCTGTTGGAACCTTCAATGAAGGTGGAGAGTGCCCCAGAAAAGCTCCGTCAGTGTTTGGAAACTTCTCTTCGTTCAGCTCATAAAGCTGTTCTAGAGGGAGCACGCGTTGCTACTCGCAAGTACGGAATTAGAGACCGAAACGGAGATGGTCCACAAAAGATCAAACTTTGGATGCTACAGCGGCCTTTAGACAATGATACGGATTCCTTGATCCATGAATTAGAAACTGTAGTATGCAAATTATTACGAGAAAAGGTAGATGTGGACGAGTTTCGCCGGGAAACTATGAGAAAACTTCGATGTGTTGAAGCTACATACGTGTGCACAGGGAACAAGTGGTTCAGGGGTGAGTCGAGCTTCAAAATTCCCTCCACATTTCCAGTGGGAACCGAATCTCTCATACGCAAATCCTTTTACACGTACGTTCATAGTGAAATGTAGTGAATCTAGGTCGCGGTTGATAATGCAAAAAGATCTCAAGATGTGGGCGACTGCTCAACTCCAGAACTCATTCTAGGCTACATGAATTAAGATAGGCGGCGGTTGTTTGCAAATGGCGTTTATGAGGGTGTGGAGCTATAGCCGATCAAAATCTCGGTATATTCGCAAAGCCTTTTGCTCAACGGGTATTTATTACCACAGGGACGTAATCAATCTGATGGGGGCTGAATTTTAATCCCTCACAGCCATCTCCTATCACCATGCGATTCTTTAGCGCAAGTGTTCATCAGATCGCAATCATATTATGCAATTGTAGGTCCATACCATCTGGTGGTATCATGTGAAAGAAATATCTAATCGGGACGCCCTCCCTATCGGGCATCATCGAATAGGCTTTCTGTGCTCTAGAACGGGATGCGCCAGCTTCATCATGATGTATGTCTCTGCAAAAAGAGTCTGCAATTGCATATCGCTCACCAAGCGACGTGATGTAGGTATGGAGACGTTGCATGTGTTAGGCATGCCTTCTTTGATCGTGAATATGAAGCCCTCATTCTCCACATGGAGAGAACGAAGTCAGACAAGTGGTGTAGTTTGGAATCGAGAAGAAACAAGTAACTGTCATGATGCCATCACCAGTGGTGATCATGTTTCTTCTTGTAGATTCCGGAGGGAATGAATCGATGCTCATTCGTGGTATTATTATTCTTTGCCAGCTGGGTTCTCTTCTAATTAGCCATCGACAAGTTTAATCACCTTCATCATAAACAACACAATATTAAGGCACGTATGTATGGATTAGTCAATTGGATTGCATATGTAAGTGTTAAAGGGTGAGAGGTTGGCCTTAGTCAAACCCAGTTTCTAGTACAAAGGATTCCAGCTGAAATCTTCTTCCGCCTGTGATTGAGCCAGAGTCCTTCGGAATTTTGACGTCACTTTAATAAGACTCGTACAATTAGCAAACACAGAACGGGGAGTTCTCGCAATGAAATTACGTGGGAGCCTTGCAGCAGAGCATGTTAGACCTTTTCGAAACTCAGAGTCCGAGTGATATGCGCTTCGTAAATTCTGGGTCGCAAAACCACTTCAGAGCTCATTCCTCAGTAATTTCAGTGTTGTGCATGATCGAGAAAAGCCGTGTGTAGACCATTCAGAAGAGCGCACGTATGATACTGAAGAAGAGAGACTGGTTAAATGCCACAGTGTCCCTCGGCCGTCTATTGAGGCTAAGGTTTACGGAGAGGTTGAACAAACCTCGGTCTTCAAACAATCCTCCATTTTCTCGGTGTCAGGTGCTTCGATGGCGGGCTCAATTGGCATTACAAGAACAGCAACACATCCCACAATTCGATCATCTGATCTGCCTTTTCCAACGTTTAAGATTGTGGAAAAGAGCCAAACGGAGACAACTAAAACGGAATTGTTTGCTTCTTCCGCACTGGCTCCATAGTTCTCGCCGGCTTTGGCTGATGAAGAACCGTTTAATTCAACCGCGGGCTACACTTTGGAATCTCCTCCAGCATTGGGTGATGTCTTGTATTCGTCGAAGTCACCGGTGCTTTTGTTCGGATTCTCGACACCAGTTTCAATGGAGGAATACGTACCAAGCTCAGAAGTTGATAACAGTGGTTACTCTCTTCGCCTACTTCTCGGTAGCATCTAAACCAAGATCGTTGACAAGAAGTTCTTTACCGGGGTAAGGCCAGTCTTAAGTACGTTGCCGTCTGGCAAGACAAGGGATAAGATCGAAACCAAGGAAGATATAGCCGGGAAAAGACGGAGAGCAAACGGCAGTGCATGTACGGGGTGTCCAGCTAGGTCGGAGCACACAATGTGAAAATTTTGAACCAATACGATACATCGTGGGGGCCCCCGCTTGATTCGAATGTCGCCCTGCCTCCTCCCACTGCCTCCAAGACGTAGATTCTCCAACGTTGAGTCCACCTTGGAGAATCCAGCTGTCCACTGCAGCCCAATGCAGTCCAACGCGTCCAAATGCAATGATTTCATGTCCATGGCGAAAAGGGACCGTGGGAGAGGTCTCAATTGCTGCAATGAGTTGTAGTGCAGTCGCACGTTGCAGCAATTTATTGCCTCGGCGTTCACCAAACGTTTTGACGTTTTCTGACGTTCACATCAGGATGGCAGATCCCGCGGAGAAGCGCATCACGAGCACGTGGCCCATCGTAGACGGGTCATGGAGAAAAAGTAGCTGCGGAATCTCAACGTATATTTTCGCACGAAGTACCCAGGAAGAGGGAGGCTTTTTTCAATTGTGGAGGCAAACTTTGGTTTTTAGTACATATTCATTGTATGTAAAGACAAGTTTCTTGTAATACTTCAGAAGTGTTCTGCTGCTTTCGTGCCGGTGAAGCTCTCAAGGAGTAGAATTACTTGACCCTGTTGCAGGTGTGGCGTCGAAATGCGTTCAAATTCAACAGCCACTTGACAAACGCAGAGTAAGGCCTCTGCCTTCTTCCTGACTGTGGGCGTTTCACAGCATTCGATGAAGAAATCCATTAATTGCTCTACAAGAGATAGCTTAGATATGTTGTCTAAGAGGCACGCTTGTTTCCACACATCATTTTTCTCACAGGACGAGCTCGCAGCACACCAGCGAAGAAATTGCGACACCGCTGTGGACAATTCTTTCATGCTTCTTTTGTTCAAACTTTCGCTTTTACAACTTCTTGAAGCTTGATGAAAATTGAGTGCGTATCGCAATACTTCACAATTATTCTCAGTCGCCCCAATGCCACGGTGAACGGGTTTGACTTGTTTGGCTTTTACGCGGACCATAAGCCTGGCCTCACGAGAATAGAAGAAGTTTGCATCTGAACGCTATAGCTTTCTGACACGCATTTTCCAGAGCGCTGCAACGGAAGAACATGCAGCACCACCTCCAAGCCTACATCTGCCGTACTCACGTATTTTGAGTGGACAGATCTTGACCGATTCTGCCTCAGACGTCAAGTCAACTACTTCAACAGATCCCGCAGTCGGTACAGGATTTCTCTCTCTTGTAGTTTGAATTGAAGAGAATGATGACGGTGTCCATTGGTCTGACAGTGTTGGCTTACCTTTAGAACTGTTTTGGGTTCTGCACTTGAAATTCATGTTGGCCTTTTTGCAATGTTTAAAACGTCGCCTGCACCCCAATCTAAATCCAGCTCTCCTGGTTGCTTGCTTCTTGGTCCACTTTGATCTCATTTCGTCTTCGTCTGAGCTTCCAATGCCTTCTGGTAAGACTCTCTTGGTTAACGAATCAGAATTGGTCCTCCTTGCGTCATCAAATCCCGTCGATACGGCAAAATCCATTTCGTCTTCTTCTGAGCTTCCAATCCTCTCTGATAAGACTCTCTTAGTTAACGAATCAGAACTGGGCCTCTTTGCGTCATCAAATCCCGTCGATACCGCAACATTCACGGTGGCCCTTTGCTCTGATGATTCTGAATGCTCATGTTCATCAACATCATCTAAATCAAGCCACGCATCTCCATTCTCAGTTCCACCTGCATTATCTCGATCAAATGTCGAATGATCCAATATGCTGTCATTCTCCGAGAATTAGTGATCACTATTCCCAGGGAAGTCGATGCTCTTTGACATCCAATTCGATTCCGTACTATCAGCTTTTCCAGATGCGATGATGGTTCAGTGACCGCATTGGGGTCTGGTGAGTATGACTGAAGGGTTTAGGAACCGATACGAGGGAGCATGAGAAGTTTGTGGTCACTCTCTCGTAATTGAGTCGGTTTCGACTCGATCGATGGTTATCCAAGACGGGTGTGAGGGCAGTGAGTTGAAGACATTAAGAGCGTTGAAAGACGTCGATCGTGTTTTTATTTAGCGTGTAGCGATAAAAACTGTTTAGATAGAATACACTTGGTGCTCGACACCTAAGGATCATCGTACCGCTGTTGCGTCGATGTAATGAATCCCTCGAAAACCGCTATGAGAACGTTTTAAAAAGAGGGGAGTGCCATTTGAGGTTGGATGGCACCAATGGATAACACATGGATGCCAAACGGATGGCGCATTGAATGCAATCAATCGACGATTGCAGCCTAATTTCGCGGTGTCACATTGGAGGACGCCCGCTAAGCACATGGAGCGCACTTAGAGTGCACGCGATACATGTCGCACTTCATCTGCACTCACATTGTCCGCACTTCGCCCCCCACGATCTCAGTTTGCACTCCACGCGCACTCACAATAATGAAATAAACTATTAAACAATTAAAATGCTTTGCTGAGGGTGTCACATTGGAACGTGGATGGCGTACAGGCGGAGTGCAGTTGGAGGCTAAACACCCCGAAAGATGCACTCCATTTGCGCTCACAAAAATGAAAAGATTTCTTGTAGGGTGGGTCACAATGGAGAGCCCAGGCAAAACTCGTTAAGGGAAAACTAAAAGGGTTTGCAGTAGACTTGCAACCAGGATGACTGGTGTAGTAAGTTAATATGACGAATCTCATTGAAAAACAAGTAAGTTTTTGTTTCACTGACATATACATGAGTATGATTTTTTGAAAAAATTAAATTCCTTGAAAGTGCCCTTAGATTTTATTGAAAGGCATCAATGTAGAGCAAAACCCCTTTTTCGGGGAAAGTCGCTAATAGCGCTTCATAACTACTAGATCCGTTGCGACGGTAACACCCTCGGTTATGAGTATCGGCAGGGAGGATTGGCGCATTTTGGGAGCTTACCGGAGAAGGGTATAGTTTCCGGACACGTGTATTGTGGCCGCCCCTGGCGGACGGCCCGTGAGTCAAGGGGGTACAGTGAGGCACACGTGGCCAATACGGGCCACGGTGCCAGCAGTGACTAGTAGTCTAGGGTAGCTTAGTGCCAGTATTTAGGCGACTGCGACCGCCGTCGCCCCCACTAAGTAAACCCCAACAAGGGGAATCTTGGCTCTAACTAGTTCCGCTGGTGAACGGTTCTACTCCATTGTGGAGAGTATCGCCACTATTTCGGTGTAGTTATCCCCCGTTGCCCGCCAAGGAACCACTGCCCGTACGCTACGGTATTACTTACTGCTTTTATTGTTTGTTCCTGTGTTGTTACTCTTACGTTGTTTACCCACCGTTGTGGTGTGTTCCGCCCTGTGTATACAGGTATATCCAGCGCTGTTTTCGCCATCCACTCCTGTTTCCTGGGTTTGTGTACCGCGTACACGGCCCAACTTCCCCGTCCCTTTCCCCTTTTTATCCCCGCTAATTCGGATCTTCCCACTCTGGTGGCGTGCCCCCGCCTCATCGGGCCCACCACATTCGTGGATCCTCCTGACTAACCTCCGTCTGCAAGTCAGGAAGAGGTCGCCCGGAGTTACGCCCGGCACGTGTCGACCTCACCGGAGGGCTCTTCCGCTGCGCTACCCTTTCATAGGGAGCAAGGCTGAACACCTTGAGAGTGCCGCGCACGCGGGTGGTTTTTGTCTCCTTCCGCGGAGTGGTTTTGCTCTACAAGTGGTCTCCCGACTTAGAAATCGAATCCGGAGTTTTTCCTCACTTCTGGAGTCTGTAAGAACCGCTTAGCGGAGTTGTTTCCCGTTAACCTCTTTGCAAGAAAGCGTACCTGATTCTTCAGTGGCCCGATCGTTTCGGAAGGATGTCGACTTCGAACAATAATCGTTCGTCTCAGAATCGCTCCCGGAATAACCGTTCGAGGACGGGTTCGGTCCCCGGCTCTGCTGGTCCGCCCGGAACCTCCGGCTTACCCCAGAGTCTGCCACCGCTTCCGCGGGATGCCCTTAACGTCCCGGGAAATGATGAACCAGGCCCTGCTTCGCGGGGCGCCCGTTCAACCAGCAACGGTACCCCCCAAGAACAGGTTCAAGGACTGGCTGATCCCGCAGCGGCGGTGCAACCCCTGTCGTCGAAGTCCGGCGAGTATGCACTCCGAGAATTGGAGGCACAAGTGAGGATTCTGCAGAACTCGCAGGTGAACCTAATTCAGGAGATTACGTCGCTCCGCAGTCGACTCCATGATTCGACTGTGCGGGACGACACAGACGTCATTCGTGTGCTGAGATCTGACGTAAATCAGTTGATGGAAGACCGACAGGTGTCGGAAGCCCTTCGCAGGGACGATTCCGAGCTTGTCAGCCGCCTAGCAGCCCGCATGGAAACGATGGAGGCAGTTATCGTCGCCGATGCTCCACCACCGGGTGGTTTCGATGCCGAAGAATCTCAGAGATCCCACCGCCAGGAGGGCCGCCAACCGCGGAAGTCGAAGAAGAAAGTCAAGTTAGAGGTAGATTCGCCCCTGAACTCCTCGTCAGAATCGGACTCGGACCGCAGTTCGACCTCTGACTCCTCTGTGGAGGAAGTAAGGTTCTCCTCACGGAGTCGACCGACTAGGTCGGAGGTAACCGAGCCGACCTCGGGCCTCTCACGTCGGGAGAAGGGATGGAAACACCTTGGTCTTAAGGAATTGAAGCCGACTAACCTTTTATATCGGAAGCTGCTCTCGTACCGATATTACCGGTTGGAGGACTCAAGTGGAGTGCGAACCCCAAGGGGGACGGCCAGAGTGAAGGATTGTATCCAACGCCTGGAACTGACCCTGAAGTACAGCAAGTTCTCCGGAGAGGACCCAATCCTAGTGTTGGATTTCTTAGCCCGTTTTGTTACGGAGGCGGAGATCCTTCTCATGAGTGAGGCCCAAGCTTACATAGCTCTCCCCTACTTCTTGAAGGGAATGGCCAAGGACCGATTCAATTCGGTCCGCGGTTCGTCGCGAGCCTCCGAGGGGGGAGTCACCTGCTGGCCGGAAGCAGTGCAGTACCTTTTGAGGTCCTACGCAACTGGTACTGCCATCCAGCAGGCTGTCCTCGCACTACGAGACACAAAGCAGAAATCGGATGAAACGGAAATCACCTACTCCACTAGGTTTAACAAGGCTTTCCACCGTTGTGGCAACGTGTACTCCGCAAGAGAGAAGTGCTCCATGTTTGTTGATGGACTCAGCCCGGCTATCAGGATACTCGTGGCCCGCCATCGCGAGGAACGACGGAAGATCACGTACCTTGAACTGGTACAGTTCGCCCAAGCCGAGGGTGATGCACTCCGAGCTCGGAGGGGATCAAAGAGGCAACCCCGAAAGGCCCTCTATATGGAGTCTCGCTCACCGTCAGTGTCCCTCACGAGAGGCTCAGCTCCAGAGGAGTACGATAACGTCAACCTACTACAAGGCGACGGCTCCCTACCCACTACGGAGCTCCCTTCCACAACAGACCCATCTACTGAAGACGTGGACCCCGTCCTATATGCTGGGACCCATGTTCCGGCATTGCCGGTTCCCCACTCTAATGGGATGCGCAGTCAACGCCCTGGATGGAGGGATCCGTACCACCGACAGGACCGTCGACCGCCTAACGCGGACTTTCTTCGCCAGCTTATATGTCACATTTGTTATAAGCCGGGACACATCGCCACGAACTGTCTTCACCCTATTAGGGACATGGCAAAAGTGGTATCTCAGTACGAGTCATTATCCCCAGCCGAGAAGGCTAGGGTTCCTACTTGGTCTTATGAAAACGCCAAGAACGGGATGCCGAAACCATATTCGGGACCCCCGTTACAGGACAGGTACCCTCGCCCTCCCCGAGGAGGAAAGGGCACTATGGAAGCTTCTATTGCTCCCCCAGCGCCACAAACCAGCGGTACTGCTCAGAAAAACTGAGTGCGGGAGTCTCCTCTCATGGAGAGGCACCTCCAGAGCCGAGTTTGGAGGCGCCCGAGGCGCCTGAGCCTCGCTCCCCGGTCAAAATCCTCACCAGAAAGATGGCGACCACTGACGTGGACTCGGAACATTTAACTGTTCTCCGTCGCCCGTGGGTACGGTCTAAAAATCTCCGTATTCCGGACAGAGTCCTGGTCATGGCGAAACGAAATTATAAAGTTTACGCCGACCTAGGGGCTTGCTTCTTCAGAGCCCGGCGCAGGGGACGCCGAACGATCGGTACAGTAGTCCCATCTTCCATTTCGATGGTTCGCTTCCGCGGTCGAATTGCATCGACGAAGCGGTCACAGAAGTCGCAGCCGAGGATAACCGGCGCAGCGAGTTGCTTGCAAACCAAGAAATCGAGCTTCGCCACGTAGCGGCCAAGCCTGACGAGCAGGTCTATTACTCCCACAGTCGAAAGTGGCCGATTGTTCGCATCCGCTATATCAATCTGCGGCGCCGCACGAACGCGAGACCGCAAGTGCGGCGGAATCATCGATTCAACCAAGAAATTTGGCCCAGCTCCTGTATCGAGCACGGACAACTGCCGAACCATGTACTGGTCGGAAACACCCAGGTCGGCGTAAACTTTGTAGTTACGTTTCGCCATGACCAGGACTCTATCCGGGAACCGGCTGTTCTTAGACCGTATCCACGGGCGACGCAAGACACCAAGGTGCTCAGAGTCCACGTCTGTAGTGGCCAGTTTCCTCGAAAGGATTGTGACCGGGGAGCGAGGCTTCTCAGCCTCAGGCGCACTAAACCCCGTCGCTGGGGGCGCCTCTCCATTGCTGGAGGCTCCCTTGCTCAGTTTTTCTGAGCGTCGCCGCCAATCTGCGGAGGTTGCGATTCCGCAGGGGCGGCTACAGTTCCACCATTCGATGGCACCCTTTCCTGGTTCCCAGGCTGAGTCTCCGCCTTCGCACGAAGGTACGATTTGTCGGGAACACGTTCTCGCTCGGCGGGCGTCAACGACTCATACTGAGGCACTATCTTCGCCATATCCCGTATGGGCATTAAGCAATTCGGAGCGATGTGCCCTGGCCTGTAACAGGTATGACAAATAAGGTGACGAAGAAGATCCGCGTTGGGCGGCCGGCGCTCCTGTCGAGGAGGATACGGGTCCCTCCATCCAGGGCGTTGGCTTCGATATCCGCCAGAGTGCGGCACGGGCAATGCCGGGACTTGACGTCCGGCGTACAGAGCGGGGTCTGCATCCATTGTAGACTGCTCCGTCGTCGACAGCAATTCCGAACTCGGCATTGAACCATCGTCCTGTAACAGGTGCAGGTTATCATAACCCCCTTGAACAGAACCTCGCGAATGAGGCAGTGAGGAGTCTCGGCCTTCTACATGAAGGAGTCGGCGCGTGCGCGTCTTGATACCAGTGCGTGCTCGAGCTGCATCTCCCTCCGCTTGGGCAAATTGAACGAGTTCCAGATAGGTAATCCGGCGTTTGTTCTCCCGATAATGGGCTACCAACGTCCGAATTGATCGGTCCAGTCCATCAACAAACATCGTACACCGCTCGGCTGCGGAGAACACGTTGCCACATCTGTGGAAAGCCTTATTGAGGCGGGTCGAATAAACGGTTTCCGACTCTTCGGCTCCTTGCTTCGTGTCTCGTAGCGCGAGTATGGCACCTTGTATCGCATTGCCTGTCGCGTAAGAACGCAGGAGATATTGTACCGCTTCCGGCCAGCACGTAACTCCTCCTTCGGAGGCGCGAGACGACCCACGAACCGAATTGAATTGATCTTCGGCTACACCCGTCAAAAAGTACGGCAGCGCGATGTAGGCCTGTGCCTCACTCATCCGAAGTACATCGGCTTCCGCTACGAAGCGGCTAAGAAAATCCAAGACAAGAATTGGATCTTCCCCAGAGAACTTGTTCGGCTTTAGCGTGAGCTCCATTTGTCGGAGATGATTTCGCACTTTGCCAGTCCCACGTGGGGTCCTCTGTGGCGTCGTGTCATCAAGCCGATAATATCGGTAAGATAGTAGCTTCCGATACATTAAGTTTGTCGGCTTCAACTCCTTCAATCCGAGGTGTCTCCGTCCTTTCGTACGGCCTCGTGCAACACCAGAAGTGGCTTCAGTAGCCCGCGAACGGGATGCACGATAGCGAGAGCGCTCTTCCGCGCTGTCCGAAGAGTCGGTAGACGATCCCTTTTTGGGGCCCTCCTCATCAGAAGAAGATGAAGAAGACGAGTCAGACTCAACCTTGACCTTCTTCTTTGCCGGACGATCCCGGGAACGGCGCGAGTGCTGGGAACCCTCAGAAACCGGGGCTCCCGGCGCAACAGCATCAGATACGATGATTTGCTCGACCGTCTCCAGACGGGTAGCCAGGCGGTCCAGGCGTGCGGCAGCCTGCTCGTGCAGACCAGCCGACACCTGTCGGTGTTCCATAATCTGGTTGACATCAGACCGTAAAACACGGACGTCGCTCGAAACATCCCGGACACCGGCTTCATCGAGCCGTTGCCGGAGTTTCGTAATATCCCGGATGAGGCCCACTTGGGAGTTCTGCAGGATGCGAACCTGAGCCTCTAATTCACGGAGGGTATACTCGTCGCACTGCGACGACATAACGTCAACCGCTGCGGCGGCATCAGCTGCAGGTGCGGTCTCGGTTGGCCCACGAGTGGGTGGGGTCCCGTTATCAGAACGGCGGCCCCGGGAAGCCGGTTTCGGGTCGCCATTGCCTGGGACCTCCAGTGCGTCCCTCGGCAACGGAGGCAAACTTGCCGGCAAGCCGGACGAACCGGGCACAGAAGCGGCACGTGGCGCGCTACTCCTGCGACGGGACGACATCGTTCACCGACACAGTCGGCCAATTGGCAACCAAACAACTTCCGAAAACGGACAATGAGAGAACCGCAAGAACGGATATTCCCAACTATCTGGGCTCCAAACAAACGAACCAGCTCCAACGATTGTTGGCCAATAAAGCCGATTCTAGGTCGGGAGACCAGTTTGTGGTGCAAAACCCTCGACGGGAAAACAACAAGCCGCGTCGCGGACGAGCACCTCAGGGTGTTCAGGCCCTGCTCCCTGTGAAGGGCAGTCGAGCGGCAGAACCCTCCGATAGGGCCAACACGAGCCGGGTGTAAATCCGGGTGGCCCCGATCTGGGCGTGCAGTCGGAGGTAGAAGGGGTAGAATCGGCGTAGGTATCCGGATGGTTCCGGCGAGCCACAGCGAGTGGGGGTATCCAGCCCAACGGTATGGGACGACACAAGACCAACAAACGAGCCGCACTGCGGAGCACTGACTCGCGATAGGCGGGAAAACTCCCGAGACAAATGGGACAAACCTACAATGTAGGGCAGAGTAGCGAAAGCCGTAAGACGGAAATGAAAACAATAAAATAGATAAGAAAAGTGCCGTGACGACGGATTAGTACTCCTCAGGGACGGAGGTTGGTTGATCAGCCCGGAATTGCGGCGGTACTCCCCAGGATGGGGCTTGTGAGCGGGCGCAAGCGGCAAGAAGATCAGAGCCAAAGGCCTCGTTGAGGTTTACTTCCCGTACAGTGGCGGCAAGTGCCGCCACTTATATACGGCACTTGAAAATATCAATTAAAATATCTAACTATCCGGCGCTGCCGGCCAATACACTACAGGTGTGCCCCCGTGGCATGCTTGCCACGGCGCCCGCGCTATCGGGCTAACTTGGCACACGTGTGCAGAAATACTACCCTTCCTAGGCATACCCCAAAATAGGGGCACTATCCCAGTAGCCCCTCATAACCTGAGGTGTCGAAGCCGGTAACGGATCAACAAACTATGAAAAGCACCTCGGTGCATCCCCACAAAGGGCGTTTTGCTCTACACTGCGGCGCACGGTGCACTCCAGTCGGGGATGCTCGCGGGAATGGCCCTCTGCGGAGTGGCGTCGGTAACTGCCACGGAAGCAGGAGGAGTCCCTGTCGGATAGGGTACGAAACGGAACCGTGGTTGCACGGGAACGAAGAGGCGCGCAGTACCAGGTCGCCGGGGAATCGGAGAACCGCGACGCGGATACCGCGGTAGACGAGGCGGAGAATTCGAGCTGCCGCCTTGCATCGCGAGGGAGGACTGCAGTCGGGCAGGGATCGAGACGAGGGCGCTGTCAATTGGCAGGGCGTTGACCGGAACGACCGGAAGAGCCCCGGGATGGGGTGAAGTACTTATACCCATGGCGGTGGGACTGACCGAAGGCGTTCGGGTGTTACCGCCTCAGGAGGGGGAGATGTAGAGCAAAACCCCTTTTTCGGGGAAAGCCGCTAATAGCGCTTCATAACTACTAGATCCGTTGCGACGGTAACACCCTCGGTTATGAGTATCGGCAGGGAGGATTGGCCCTTTTTGGGAGCTTACCGGAGAAGGGTATAGTTTCCGGACACGTGTAGTGTGGCCGCCCCTGGCGGACGCCCCGTGAGTCAAGGGGGTACAGTGAGGCACACGTGGCCAATACGGGCCACGGTGCCAGCAGTGACTAGTAGTCTAGGGTAGCTTAGTGCCAGTATTTAGGCGACGGTGACCGCCGTCACCCCCACTAAGTAAACCCCAACAAGGGGAATCTTGGCTCTAACTAGTTCCGCTGGTGAACGGTTCTACTCCATTGTGGAGAGTATCGTAACTACTCCGGTGTAGTTATCCCCCGTTGACCGCCAAGGAACCACTGTCCGTACGCTACGGTATTACTTACTGCTTTTATTGTTTGTTCCTGTGTTGTTACTCTTACGTTGTTTACCCACCGTTGTGGTGTGTTCCGCCCTGTGTATACAGGTATATCCAGCGCTGTTTTCGCCATCCACTCCTGTTTTCTGGGTTTGTGTACCGCGTACACGGCCCAACTTCCACGTCTCTTTCCCCTTTTTATCCCCGCTAATTCGGATCTTCCCACTCTGGTGGCGTGCCCCCGCCTCATCGGGCCCACCACATTCGTGGATCCTCCTGACTCACCTCCGTCTGCAAGCCAGGAAGAGGTCGCCCGGAGTTACGCCCGGCACGTGTCGACCTCACCAGAGGGCTCTTCCGCTGCGCCACCCCTTCATAGGGAGCAAGGCTGAACACCTTGGAAGTGCCGCGCACGCGGGTGGTTTTTGTCTCCTTCCGCGGAGTGGTTTTGCTCTACAGTCAATTTCATTTACTGCCGCATGATGATTCAGTGATCATCAGTTTTGCTAGGGGAGGAGCTCCTTCATCATGGTACACAGGACTGTTTTATGCACGATAGCTACGTCATGAATTGATATGTAGTAATGGCAGCCGACAAGGTTCAAAGCCGAAATCAATACAAGGTTTTTATAGTACGCTCTCGTAAATTCTCCACCCGATACAATATGAGCAGAACGATTTGCTGACCAGATCCGTTCCTCGAGTGCGTCAGCCTACTTTCCTCTCGCAACTGTGAGACCTACAGAGCTGTAGAGGGTTATGCTGTTCTCTGGAGTGGCGCCTTTTGCGAGCACGGCAACGTAAACAACGGACCTTGTGCATTCCTGTACGCCATGTCTACAAAAGAGTGGCAGAATATTGCCATTCTGAATAAACACAGATTCTTCTCGCCATTTTGGAGAAGTACACTCAATGACAGTGTGTAGGGCAGACGTTCTGACACATAGAACGATCGGACGTAGAGATAGATGCTTTATGCTTATGTAGTCTGTGGTGGACACATGACTGTCTCCTGAATGACCGAAATATCGAATCAATGTGCGAATACGTTTTTTCCCGACGACTAGGTCCGAAGTTGATGGACGTAGTTTTGTCGCTAGGATCGGTTCTATATCTACGGAGCTCATGATGATGAACATTGAAAGGATTCTCTTTAGTATTTGGAGAGGAGAGAAAATGCATGTTAGAATGAACTGGTTGGATACGTAAATAGAGTTTGAGACACAGGAATCTTCAGTTCCTTTCTGATGGAAAGATTGTTTATGAATAATTACTAGAAATGGTGCGTAAAACAGTCGTTTCTGTCAAAAAGTATCGAAGAGTAAGGTTTTGCAGTATATAAATCAAAGGAACACATTTCGTAGAAGATGGAAAAGTAGGCAGAAGTTTAGATATGAAAATGGCAGGAGCGTAGTATACTTTGAGAGGTAAGCGATTGGATGATGTAATATTTCCTTTTGGGCTTCTCGTACGATTTTTTTGAGAAACTGCTTTTGGAACAAGGTTAAAGCTCATGATGAACACTATAATTCGTAGTATTGTGTGCTCCAAAAAGATGTTAAGTTTTTATATGAAAGAAGACCATATTCACAAAAGGGCGACGGGTTTGCAAACAATGGGTGTGGGAACATATACCGTTTTAAAATGTATCCATATAGGCATTTCTGTTTTTCTGGTTTGGGTGAATCAATAAAAACCAGACTCTGCAATAAATGTCAGATTAGAATGGATGGTGCAATGTACAGGGCGAAAGAATCCATGTTCATGCTACTTGGTGCAGGTGCAGGGGTTGGTTGGGGTGCCATAAAAAGTGCTGCTTTTATTGTACCCTGATAGAATTGAATTTAAATTTATCGCCTTTTTATTAGTAGTATGAAAGGGATAGAATTTGCTCTGGTCTACCAGTAGAGTTCATCCAAGCCCAATTACAACCACCATCTTTATAGCGCAAGTCCCAGCAAATCTTCCGTGTTAAGTATTAATTTACTTTCACTGTTTCCTGCAGTATGGCGGAATGGACATCTGTGATGATTCTTTAGTCGAGCTGTGTTGAACCATGGCAAAAGATCTCTAAATGTACTGCTTCTTGAGAATTCGGTTGCAAAAACTTATTCAAATTTATTGCAGCACAAAAGCATTACTAGCCGAAGAGTTGTAGAGAAATACTGCTGCAGAATTCTAATCTGCACGTATTTCATGTTTGGAGTGTAACAATTTTTTTTCGGATTGAGCTTCTTTTTCTGAACTCGAATGGTCATAATCACGAGAACTATGGCCAGCACACTTTGATACAAGCACAAAGTTGTGCGGTTAAAAATGTTGTTTGTCATAGCAGATAAGGTTGATCGGCATGATTTTCATCTTGCTGCTGTTCCCGTTGGTCTTTTATGCTTCCACAGAGTAAAGCGTTATGCTTTTACACACATTCTACGTAAATGAAGCACCTGATGTAGATTGTAGATTACTACAGTTTATCGATAGTTTGGGCGGGATTCTTAGCGATATCGTCTGCGCAGCATCGTTCACTGTTTATCAGAGATAGAGAAGGAAGCATGACGCTCTTTCTTCTCGAGCCAGGATATTCTTGTTGCAAACAGTAAACTGTTCTACGCTGCCGACCCGTGTCGGTACGCTCGCACGCTATCTTCTTCGCCCGTCCCTGTGGACAGCCAAAGAACCCGTGTTCTTTGGTGGGCACCGTTACCCCCCCCCGTTTGTCGACATTCGCGAATAGAAGACAAACCGTTACCGTTCATCATGGCAGACCCCCAAAAGCCTTGGGGCGTTATATCGCTGCACAATAATGTGCAACGTGGATTGGAGAACTCATTTCTAAGCTACATGCAAGAAGATCCCCCTCTCGAAGGCGTGGAACTATTGGAAGCGATCAGAGAAGACATGGGAGCAATGCAGCTGGTAAACCCGGACATTGTCAGCAATTACGAGATCTTTAAACGTATTCGTAAGTTCTTGGAAGAGCGAAAGGTCGATGTTCCACAAACTGCTGAAACTGGACGACTTATTGCTAAGCGAGTGATCGCTGCAATTTGGCACGGGACGCAGTACGACGTTCCCCGTAAACGAGCCATGGAGTATCTCGATGCCGTTCGAAATGGAGACGTTGTTTTGTATTCCCCCACTGGTGTATCCTCACCCAGTAGTGCGCAGATTCCTTTCCAACTTCAGACTCCCCACCCTGTCGGTTCGCAGGCAGCTGGAGAAGCTGGGAACGGTGTCGCAGCAGACGATGAGTATGAGAACAAGCGTGTTACTTTCTTCACAAACCGCTACCGAGGAAGGAGAGATAAGTTCAAAGGAGATCTGGAAGAAGACTGGAATGATCACGTCTCTTCATTTATGGACTACTGTAACCTGCAGAAAATTAATGGAGACTCGAGAATTCAGTACTTGCATTTCGCACTCGCCGGAGATGCACTACACTTTTTCAAGGAAGAGGTAAAGGGAAAGATACTCAATTGGGGCGCTGTCGTTGCGGTGTTTAACTCTCGATACGCATCTGAAACAAACCGAGAAGACATGTCCTCGAAGCTGGAGGATCTACACCTCTCGGATTTCTTGAAAGAAGAAAGTACTCCTCGTGAGGCATTGGATCTTCTTGTCAAGGAAATAGATCGTTTGGCCCCTATGGCACATCAAGAGGACCGAACAGACAGACGCAAGCGCAAATTCTTGCGTAATGCTGTGCAGGGCATTTCATGGTCCCAAAATATCTTGTCGCAAATCAACGCAAAGCATCTGACATACAGAGACCTCGTAGCAGAGCTTTTCAGCGCTGAGAGAAATCACCGTCAGTTCTTGGTGGGGCAGCGACGTTCCCAAGGACGACAACAATCTCGAGACCCATCCGCCCATGACGTAACATACCGCCCCTCGCTTTCCACCGCATATGTGGCAGAGGGAGCATTGGAAGATCCTCATGACGTTTTGTTCGCAGGCCAAGGACGCTACGCGCGTACACCTTCAAGTCGTTCTACTTTTAAACCGCCGCATTACGAAAGAAGGTTTTACCAGAATCGAGCTTCTGCGCGACACGTTGAAATCCCATTCATTCTGAAGGTGTGTTGGAATTGCCAAGAGAAAGGATGCAGGCTTTTCTCTTGTCCTAAACCACGAAACGAAGCTCGCATCAAGCGGAACAAGCAACTCGCCAAAGCTTGGTACAGGAAAAAGCGAGAGAGACGTATCAATTTAGTGGATGCAGACGAGGATTCACAAGCCGTTGTAGAGCAGCTAACCGAACTGCTTCTCATCGACGATGGATCTCCCGCGGATGACCCGCCGTTATCATCCAACCACGACCTCTGCATTACGGACGCAGAGCTCGAGCCAAATCGGACAAATATCTTGAACGCCTATACCGCCCATCCCCTTCCACAAGGTCGTTCCACTGTCCCGCTGTTGCAGACAAGTGGAAATGTGGACAGCTCAGATGAGGATTTCTAGCTGGAGATCGACGTGGCCGTCCGCTCTCCTTACAAAGGCCTAAACCTCCTGATCCAATCACCGAGGATCCTCGTGTCGCAATACAACCACAACCTCCTCCCGCAATTCGTATCGGACGTTCACGCCATCGTCAACCAAACAAAACCCCACTGTACACGGCACGAATAGTGAAAGAGGTTCTCACACAACGGATTAACTCAGTTGCACCAGCACTCTACTCGAGCACTAAGTTTGAGGGTGCATGCGTTGACCCTGGCGCACATAAATCGGTTTGCGGATATGCTCAAGCCAAGGCTTACTGTGATGCATCCAGCACGAAGTTCAAACTACGACCGTCCCCGTATGCCTTCAAATTTGGCGATGTAAACCGGAACAGCTTAGGACAGCTGATGGTTAGAATTCCACTTCCTGCCAATACTTTCGAAACTTTCTGGATGGACGTGGTTGATGCCGACGTACCCTTTCTAATCGGACTAGACCTACTGAACCGTTGCGGTGTATACCTCAACAATGTTACCAACCGCCTGGTTCACAATGGCACCAAGTCCTTCTTATCTCTTATTCCCAAGCATGGTCATATCTTTCTGGAATGGGATAAATATTCCATCTTGTTCACGCGAGCCGAGCTTGTTAAGCTCCATGAACACTTTTACCACCCCTCCACTCAAAAGTTGTTCAATTTGCTTAAGCGAGCTAAACCAGAGGACACCACAGCGGAGACCCAGAAGATATTCCAGGACATTGCCAAGAATTGCAGGTCCTGTCAGCATTACTCTTCTGCCCCGTTCCGCTTACGAGTCTCCATACCAGAAGGTAACATACGGTTCAACCAAGAGATCGCCTTGGATCTGATGTACATCACGTACAAAAGGCGCAAACGTATCCCTATCCTGCACATTGTAGACACACAAACGCATTACCAGAACGCAGTGTTCCTCAAAGGTGAATCAGCAGAACATGTCTGGGATGCTTTCCTCGAGGCATGGGCAACCACCTACACAGGAATGCCGAGCAAGATGAGAACGGATCAAGGCTCTATATTCACGTCCAAATACTGGGAACAGTGCACAGGAGACTTCGGAATAGAACTCCAAACATCTGGCATTCAGTCTCACAACAGCATTGGTGTCGGCGAGCGCTATCACGCTCCCTTAAGACGCATATTCAACACAGTGCTGCACTCTTGCCCCAAACTTGACCCAGAACTTGCCCTTCGATTTGCAGTTAAAGGTATGAACGATACCATGGGTCCGGAGGGATTGGTCCCATCATTACTCGTGTACGGTTGCCTCCCTCGCCTACCAATGTCAAACTCACCGGTTCCCAAACAGGAGGAACGATTGAGAGCGCTGGATGCAGCACGAAAGGAGATGTCTACAATCACCGCGAAGCTACGTATTCAACGTGCGTTGAGAGCCAAAATTCCCCCTGCTACACGATATCTCATTGAACCTGGCGACAAAGTGCACTACTACGACGAGAAGAGTAAGCAATGGCGCGGGCCCCACACCGTTGTGAAAACGATTGACAAGGAAGCCACAATTAACATTGACGGTCGATTGGCAAAGTACAACATTGCGCACATCTTACCCGATCCGTCCTCGTTCAATGATCGTGAACTGAGCCGCCTTTTTGAAGGCCTGCAACACTTTGGGTCCAAGCCCCTACCGACCGTGTATTTTACAGAAATATTGCATCCGTCCGACTCAAGAGGAACCTCGCAGCTTTTTGATGACGCCAAAAGCCAAGAGTTAGCCGGACTCGCCAAACGTGGAGTGTATGAGGTATGTTGCCGGGAGGAACTCGACCCGAACACCCGACATAATATCCTTGGAGGCCGTTTTGCACTGTCAATTAAGAATAAGGATACGGAAAAAGAAGTATACAAGGCCCGATTCATAGCACAAGGGCACACTGATGTTGAGAAGAATATACTTGTTCACACCGGAACAACACTAAAGCAGTCATCCGTCCGTGTCCTCGTTGCTATCGCCGCGCTATTTGGCTTCACCCTATGGTCACAGGACATCTCTCAAGCCTATCTGCAGTCCGCCGACAAACTTATGAGGGATATTTACGTGAAGCCTACTGCGGAGTTTTGCCTTTCAGAGAACCAGCTTCTGAAGTTATTAAGACCACTGTATGGATTAAGTGATTCGGGCGACTATTGGAACTCTACGTTCACAAAGCACTTACGTAACGATCTATCGATGATACCGACTGCAGGAGATCTTTCGTTGTTTTTCAAAACGGTCAACTCCAAACTGGATGGTGTAACAGGAGCTTATGTAGATGACACAATCAGCACCGGTACAGGACAATTTGAAAAAGAATCACGACTCACGGAAGCTCGTTTCGAATCAAAGGCACGGGAATACGAAAACTTTAGATTTGCTGGCGTCGACATTACGAAGACCAAGGACGGATACAAGCTTCAACAAACGCAATTTGCTAACCGCATCAAACTTTTACGGCATGAAGCAACGTATTCTGAATTTCGTTCCAAATGACAGGAGCTTGCGTGGCTCACACACATACGCCCGGACATATGCGCATCAGTCAATTTGCTCGCACAGATTACGGAAGCACAGTATAATCTTGCTGCCGTCAAGAAAATCAACGAACTGATCCGTCGTGTTCGAGCTACAGCTACGCGAGGAATCTTGCAGCATCAACTCAACAAAGAAAAGCTGCATATACGCGCTTATAGTGACAGCTCTTTTTGCAACACCCCATCTCTTCACTCGCAGCTTGGGTACCTAGTTTGTCTTTTGGATGACACCGGACGCCATAATGTGATACACTATTGCAGCTACAAGAGCCGCCGTCTTGTAAGATCAACAATGGGTGCCGAGCTGTACGCTTTTTGTGATGCGTTTGACTATGCGTACTTGTTGAAACGGGAATTACAAGCCATGCTAAACTGCGACATTCCGTTAATAATGTTAATGGATAGCGACTCCGTGTTCAAGTCTATCACAAAAAGCACTACAACCACGGAGAAACGTTTGATGCTTGACATCAAGGCCGCTCGCGAGGCCTACCACAGCATGGAAATCAGTAATATTGGCTGGATACTGGGTACCGACAACCCGTCTGACGGTCTCACCAAGGACAAATCTTGCGTACGTCTTGAGGAATTGCTCGACACAGACTTGTGCGACATAAGAATTCAGCAATGGATCATTCGCAGCGCAGACGAAAAGAAGAAAAATCGAGTGTAGATTGTAGATTACTACAGTTTATCGATAGTTTGGGCGGGATTCTTAGCGATATCGTCTGCGCAGCATCGTTCACTGTTTATCAGAGATAGAGAAGGAAGCATGACGCTCTTTCTTCTCGAGCCAGGATATTCTTGTTGCAAACAGTAAACTGTTCTACGCTGCCGACCCGTGTCGGTACGCTCGCACGCTATCTTCTTCGCCCGTCCCTGTGGACAGCCAAAGAACCCGTGTTCTTTGGTGGGCACCGTTACCCCCCGTTTGTCGACACCTGAAACTCTGGATGGGGTTCGACTGACCCCATCCAGAGTCGAAGTGTTTGGCAACAATTATGTGTACGTGCTTTTCGGTCATTTATTTGTTCGCTTTCCATCTGGAACTCTGCTCATTTTCGGACGGACCCATTGTTGCCTGACCGCAGAGTTGGGTTCTATTTATATTATAGAGTTCGGACACAGGAACAAGTTGTCAACGATAAACCCTCAAGAAGTTGTCCGTGCACAGAAGCAAATAACTTTACGAAATTCTGTTGTACCTTCGTCCATTGAGGAATATCGCAGGACTATGTTTTCTACATGATACAAATAATTGTTGCTTACTCCTCGTGCAAACCTGCGTTTCGTCGATCTTTTGATTTCTAGACGCCTTTAATTTGGTCGGGAGATAGACGATATCTTCTCGTGCAAACCTATGTTTCGTCGATCTTTTGATGGCTAGACGCCTTGAATTTGGTCGGGAGATAGACGATGGTGTAGAAACTCAAATCTTAATGCACTACTGCACATTTCTTCACTGCTAAAGCAGTCAATATCTCATATTGAGATGAGAAAATTATCTACATTGGAGCACTTTTCCTTTTGCTCCTCTTACTGAAGCCTCGAGCTGGCCTCAGCAGCTGTAGATGGACAAATATCATGACGCCTTCCTTTTCAAGGGTCTCTGTTAAACCTTCAACTAGAACGTACTCTATAGCTTTTTGCGCGCTGTATCTGTTTGACGACATGTCGTCGGATAACCCCGCCCGTGGTTAGAGTATGCATCACCACACACACACCGCTGAGCCCCATAATATGACCTTAACCCTGGATATTCACGTATCCATACTGATGGAGCAAGTACTGGCCTCGCTCACACCAATATAAAAGAAGACGAATCTTGAACTCCTTGGAAATTAACTCTTCGCAATTCAAAGTCTTTCTGTCTCATCTCTGATCTTATCTCTTCCAAGCATTGGGTTCCCAACTGCAGTGTTTTTCTGGAACTGAAGCACAATGGTCAAAAGCATTCTTTTTCAACTTGCTTTTGTGATGATGTTATCCTTCTCTTTCTCGACGCCGATCAGCAAAGAGCCAAATCATCTGACACCTGCAGCTCGTGTCAGTGCTTCTGCTGCCCTTGGAGTAGGTGATTATGGAACTTGCGTCGGCAAATGCAGCAAGGCAGGTGCTTCTGTAGATAACTGCATTAAAGCTTGCCGTTTCCTCCTTTTAGTTCCTGACGGTACATTCGATGCGGCTTCCCCAGGCGAGATTGTACCTGTTGAAGGCGCAAACACCGCTGGAATCGCAGCAACCGCCTAAGCTTACAGTGCGGTCACGATTGGCTACCTAAAAAGCCGCATCCATCGAGGTTGTATCTTGGAACCAGTTTAGCCGACGGAAAAGGGTGATGGCTTGTATTTAGGCTTTTGTTGTGCTCCTTCGTTGATCATTTACTGCGAAGCACAGTAAATCCGTTCGTTGGAAGGTTGAAAGGCTTCCATTCAGCATGACGCAAGGTCTTTGCCATTGTGAGCGCACACAAAAGTGCTCGAATCATTTACGAAGATACTGTTCTTGAGAGTAAATCTTTTCTTGTTTGATTTGTACCGAAGCAACAGCATCTGGTCAGGCCAATACTACATACAACCAGGGGTAGCACATGTAATATTATTGTCCCCGGAACCCTTTCCGCTTTCCCCCTCCCCCTCCTCCTGTTCCAGTGCTCTTCATTGTGAAAAGTATTAGTCATTTCTTTGTCTTGCTTGTTAGAGCATCTTATTAACGTTCCACTGGACTTTTACGAAGTGATTGTTCTATGGAGACATTCTTCGAGCTAACAAATTGGAATCTTACGCACACATTTATGCTGCGAAGGTCTGTGGCTTTGAGACAGTACAAGTACAACTCTTATGGAAAACTTGATTCGTTGTAGTGCAGCCACCGGCATTCTCACTGGGGCTCTGATGTTGCCTAGATGGTAAACGTGTTCTACCAACCCGTTCTTTCGTCATTCTCACACAGTTCATGAGAGAGTATATGAGACATGTAATGTGGAATTCGGTGTGACTGAATTGCTGCGGTGGTATACTTCTATTCCAAAAAAACTGTCGTGGGCTCTGCCGCAAAAGACTTCAAAGTTGTTTTGGAATTGTTCTTTTTCGTAACGACCCTTGCTAAGCAAATTTTGTGAGTTGAAAGCTAACGCTGAAATTTGCTACCCTTTGCACCTCGACACTCCCAGACGGCTAAAATAATAACGGCATTGGTTCAGGCAGGCTCGGAATTGGCGCTTCTGGAGCAGTCTCTTCCGGAAGCAGAACAAGGGAGGAGCTGTAAGAGGTAGTCCAGGCGGAGAAGGAGGAGCAGGCGCATTAGCTCAAGGGGCGCGTTCATACTACAAGCTTCGTATGAATTGCTAATGCCCGCTTTGTATTTCATCTTTTTCTGAGTCGCTGGAGGTCAAGGTTGAGAGAAGATGATGGTGCATTCTCGACTATGGAAGAGGCTTCACATGAACTGTAGTTAATCTTCGCACCCACGCTTTTTACAAAGTCTGCTTTCTCCTGACTTTCATTGGTTTTGACCGCTTTTGGATGTATGCTTTTCGTATGTCCAATGTGGGAGCTGGATAGGCGTACAACATCGTGCCGATGGGAGGAAGTTGTTGGGCTTAACGTGGCTAAGTTATTGAGTACTTTTATTGCTCACGCCTTGTCTCTGTTCGCTGCTTCGATTGTTGTTTTCTGGCGCTTTCTTGTGACTGTGAAGTTGTAGTTTGATATAGCTGAGCTCTGTTGCATTCTTTGATCCCGTTTGTAGAGTGCCTGGGGATGCCCATCATGACGATTAATACCTCGCGCTACGCACACGCCCACTGTCGTGTGTTTGCATCCTTGGTGTTTTACGTCATGATGGACGCAGAAGCTTTCCGCGCAGGAGCGTTCGTCGACGTGGCAAGACATCCGTGTTCAGGCAGGTGTTGTATTCGATGCACATTCTTCATCACTGCGAACTTCCATCATCGCATGTTAGTTCAACTTAGTTGTGTTCAAAGTGCACCCCAGTCAACAAGGCGCCAAATTCAGTGTGAACGAGCACGACTAGCAGACGCCGTGGCGGAGCAAGTCATCTTCCGCAGAAACGAAAGCATCAATGATCATCATCGATGGACGAGAATAATTACAGTACCTTCGCCGAGGTATAGGCGCGAAGCGCTGGGCGTCAATACACCAATGGGCGGCGAACACGTGCCCGCGGTGCTCCTCGACGTACGTGCAAATGATCTGTAAGCCGCGGCTTTACAGAACGCGCTCCACGTCGCTGTGGTGTGCGCGGAGGGCAGGCGCTGCACCGCCCCCGAATTTATACAGCGCTGCGCGCGCGGACGCGGCGGCTGCACGCGTCGACGCGCTTTCCAGACACAAGCTTGGCGGCCGCGGAAATGCCACACGGCTTGCGGGCGGCGCCGCGCGCGAATTGCACGCTTGTTGTTAAGCGCGCTGTGTGAGCCAGCGCATCTTCGTCGAGCGGCACGCGACGGCGGCGCAGCACGCGACGGCGGCGCAGCACGCGACGACGGCGCAACATGGCCAACCGCGAAGGCGGTGGCGGCAACACAGGCGGCACGGGCTTCTTGTTTGGAAACATTGACAAGAGGGGGCGCCTGGACGAGGACTATCTGGATGAAGAGACCAAGGATAACATCGATCACGTCGGAGGCAAGGTGGACAATAATGACAGGCAGCTGCGTGAGATTGAGTCGCTGCCGCTCAAGAAGGGCGTTTCCTCCGACGATGACGAAGACTACGACGAAGACCCGGAGAAACAGGATTACTTCGACATCGACGACCCGGATGAACTCGACGAGAATACTCGAAAGGACATGAATCAGCTTGCCAGTCAGTCAAAGCCAGTCATCGACGAGGACGAAAACTATGACGACGATGACGACGACGACGGTGCTCAACCAGCCTCGCAGTCGTTGCAGCAAAAGGGCCCCGCTGCTGCCAAGGCGCCCGGAACACCATCGTCTGCCACGAGGAAAGTTTCGTCAACGTCTGCTGCCAAGAGCAGCGCGTTGACGCCGGAACAAGCTGCCCTGGAAGCGCAGAAGCGCCTCATGAAAGCCGCGCGCGAGGCATCGCAAAAGCCCGCGCTTGCGCTGGATCCAGTTGCCGCGGACGAAGAGGAAGAAGATCCTTTACCATTTACCAAGGTCTTCTTCCGACCACCGCCACCGTTGCGATTCGTCCCGTCACAGAAGCGTTACGGAATTGTTCGCGAGCCGCAGACGGTGCAACTTGCGCCTGATGAGGGGAAGAAGCTGCAGTCGGCTCCGAGTATGCCGGAGGTCGACCCGGTTGGAGTTGTGCTAGCGCTGGATCGGAAGAATGTGCTTGAGAGGAAAGGCGTTCAAAGTCGTGCTGAACTTGTTCCGGTTTTCACTCACGAGTATCATGATGCTGCTCGCTTGGTGATCAGCTTTCCTTGGAGCCTGTTCAGGAAACACATGCGCTCGTGCAACAGGTGGACTGGGAGAGCGATATCAAGTGGGGTGAACCTAATGACGATGAGGACGATGACTGGAAAACGGAGGCCGTTTGCGAGAAACCTGATGTTCAGATGAAGGATAGTGATGACGACGATGACGAGTTTGAAGATCCAGTGCAGCTAAATGTCCAGGACAGTGCTAAGGAGGCAGGTGCCGAATCTGATGATGACATTGAATGGGAAGATGGTGGTCTGCCTGCAAACGAGCCTGATGCTGCGAAGGCAGAAGCGATTAAGCCGCCGGATCCGATGGAAGTCCATATGCCAGCGACGCAGGTTTCAAGCAAAAGCAATCCAGATTCCAAACCGGCTGGCACCAAGGAAGACAAACCTCCGAATTCTGCCAAACTTGAGACAAAGAAAGATGACGAGGCCAAGACTAAGGAGAAAGAAAGCGAGAAGGACACTGCCACGGAAGTCAGTCTCGTTGTAGAGCCAAACAAGTTATTGGAGTCGATACCACCCCAGAATCCTGAACTTCGAGATGGCAGCTGGGTGCACGGAATCGCGTGGGATTCCCAAAGCGAAACCGACCCGGATGATGCGTCCAGTTCGTCATCTGAACCAACAAAAATCGCCGACGTTCGGAAGAAGCTTGCACGACTAATTTTCGATCTCAACGACGGGAACATGACATTCGAGCAACTGGCCGGTGAGGCGGTCGACGAGTCTCGCAACATTCACAACGGAAAGAAGGTTGTGGATGTCAAAGGACACAGTCGAGATTTACTGCAAACGACGGGGACCAGGCTGCAACAGCTCTTAGAAGCCGACCGGTTCAACATATCGAATGACTTGTACTACGCAAGTGGCTCGTCCACGCACCAGAGAATTGATCGTAGATCGATTCTTCGCGGCCTACAAAACGCTCCACCTGCAGTGAAATGCCAGACAACGCACTGTTCACTGATTACTCAGTCGCTGTTGTCTTTCAGAAGACCGAAGCTTACTGCGGATGATTTACCAAAGAAAATGACGTTGCAACCGTTCCGAAGAAAGAGGCCGAAAGGAGGCAAGGCGCAGATTGCGGGCCAGATCCCAAAGAAGTTGTCAGAACTACAGTGTTCAGTGAAAGACGCTTACCGGGTTTCTTTGTTCGAATATGCTCTTGAGCGGCAACCTTCGGTACTGCCAATACCCGGCAGGCATCAAGGGTTGTCACATTTGCGAGGAAGAACTCCGCTGCAGAAGCAGCTCAGGCTTCAAAGAATGCAGCTGGTACTGCTGAAGCGGATACGGTTTTCTTGGCGCCTGATGAACCCCCACCAGTGAACGCCGGTGATATCGATGCGGATGGTAAGCCGCTGTCTGTCATTGAAAGCCATGTCTATTCGGCACCGTGTTATAAAACGGCGACTCCAACAACTGATTTCTTGCTTGTGCGAAATGATAACGAAATGTTTGTTCGCGAAATCGACTCTGTGGTATCGGTAGGAGTTACGGAGCCGAAGATTGAGGTCATGGCTCCTAACACGGAGCGGTACAAGAAATTCGCCAAAGATCGCGTATCATTGTGGGTGATGAGGGAAGCTGCAAGACAACGCAAGGATTTCTTAAAGCAACAGAAGAAGCAACAGAAGGACGACACCAGTATTCGCGAGCACCGAGACGAACCGCAACCTTTCATTGAGAAGGAACAAATATTCAGGGCCTTTCCCCGAAGAAGAACGTACCCGGAGACGTCGCTTCTTAAACTACTTCGTGAGATGTCTAAGAATCAAAATGGGAAGTATGTCATTTCCGAAGATTTTACGAAGAACGCTCCCGTCAGAGAAGCGAAAGAGGCCGAGCTGCTTCGAACCCTTACCCCTCAGGAGACGGCGGCGTATGAGTCAATGGAGGCTGGTTGGGAACATATGCTGGATATCGGTGTGCAAACGTTTACCTTTCCGAGTGGACAGGGAAATATTCTTGCGGCATCGGAAAAGACTGGGCATGAAGCTGGAGTGGCGGTTGCGACGTTTTTGAAGTGCCACTTGCTCAAGACTCCATGGTATCAATCCCTGAATTTGCTTGCTGCGCAACGTGCGCAGCGAAAGGATTTAATGCAAGTTCTTTCGTTGGCAAGGATCGTAAACGACTTGAAAGAGGGAGGAACTTCAATGGAATCGAGGCTGATGACTCTTTCTGCTGCCGAGCTAAATCACGTCCTTACGAATCATTACAGATTGAACCAAAGAAAGATTCCTGGTAATGTCGAAGAGCGAAGGGCTTTGATCCGGGAGATGGTTCACAGGAAGCAGAAGAGTAATGTGCAGGACCTTTCGGATTACTCGAATGTCATTCGAACTGTTTTGAAGAAACACAGAGACGCTGGTCTGGCGAAGGGCGCCTCCATCGCGGCTACGGGGACTACAATGTCAAGCGGTACCATGCTTGGAATTCCTCTTGACATACAAAGGCGAGCACTCGAGGACGGCGACGTTGAAGACCTTCCCATCGAAGCTGATGACTACTTTCCGGAGCACAACGGCGCTCAGGTCTATGCCGATGCGCGCAAAGTGTTTGGAGAAAGATCGAAGAAGGAGGCTTCAAAGAAAGAGAAAGCGCCTTCAGCATCGTCGTCTGCAACTGCTGGCGGTTCAAGTTCGAAACAAAAAGCAGCGTCACAAGCGAGCGGGAGCAGTAGTGCTGGCGGCTCAGGAGCAGCGCCTGCATCCGGCGCTCCATCCAAGAAAGGCGGCGAATCTGCGAAAGACCCAACTCGCAAGCCCAAGAAGAAAATTTCGAGGCTGAAAGTGACAAAGAAAGTGAATGGTCCTGATGGAAAGCCGAAAACGGTGGTGACGTACATTACGGATCCCGAAGAAATAAAGCGACTGAGAAAGCGTGCTGCTGCGAAGAACAAGAAGGAGAGCGGTCAGGGGGGAGCAGGAAGCGCAAAGTCAGATAAGCTGACGATTGCAATCGGGTTGCGAGACTTGCAGGGTGGCATAAAGAAGGGCAAGAAGAAGGCATCACCTGCGGACAAGAAGAAAGGGGCGAAAAAGGCAGCTGCTGGGCCGTCACAGAGTGCCATGGACAAGCCGATTCAGAAGATCAGCGGGGAGAAGAAGGGCCAAATTGGAAAGATCAAAATCAGCACCAAGCAGATCAACAAACAAAAGGAGCAGGCTGCTTTGAAACGAAAGAGATCTCAGTACGGGGATGATATTGTGGACTATCGGGCAAAGAAGACTGCGAAGACTTCCCGTCGAAAGCGCAATGGGACAGTTGAACTGAATGGAATCATTGAACAAGTCGAGGATGCTGTACGCAATACGGACGGGTACATCGTTCCCGGGGCGAGCCCGATATTGATCGCACGGCTTCACGACGGGGAGTCTCCCCCTCCGGGGGTGACGGCCACGAATCTGGCGGTTCCAGCGAATACTGGACTGGATTTCACGGCTCCGGTGGACGGGAAGACGGTGCCGACGTACGCTCAAATCGTGAAGAAGCCCATGTACCTGAATCTGATCAGGCAGAAATGTAAGAAAATGAGCTACGAAAGCGCTGATCAGTACGTGGGCGACATGGAGCTGATGGCGTCGAATGCGCGGCTGTTCAACAAGAGGGCGGACGCGCAGTGGGTGGTGCAGCACGCGGTGTTGTTGCTGGAGGTGGCGCGGGAAGAGGTGCACAAGCGGGCTGACGACATCAAGGCGGCGGAGGAGATGGTGAAGTTGGAGAAGGCTGAAGCAAAGGCGTCTGCGGCGTCGAGCAAGCCCAAGAAGAAGAAGAAATCGGGCGGTGCGGGCAAGAGTAAGGGCGGCGCGAAAAAGGGGGGCGAGGAGAAGAAGAGTGAGGATGTGGTGCTTGTGCAGGATCACTCGGACGACGTGGTTGAGGTGAAGGCGAAGGCGAAGCCAAAGGCGAAGGCGAAGGCGAAGGCGAAGGTGAAGGCGAAGGCGAAGGCGAGCTCGAAGGAGAGCTCGAAGGAGAGCTCGAAGGAGGTTGACGTGATCGACGTGGATGAGGCGGCGGCGGAGAAAGACGCGCAGGAGCCGATGGTACTGCTGTAGCGAATGAGTGTAAAGGTGAGCTTTGGTTTTGTTTGTACTTTTTTCATTTTTTTTTTTTTGTTTGTTTGTGTGTTAGACGATCTACCGTCGGTACTAGAGAGCTCTCTAATAAATCGTCACGGTTTGTGTGTTTTGTGTGTTTTGTGAGACTTGTGTGGTGTGTGCGCGCGGTGCACTCAGACGCGTCGCGCATTTCTGTTTGCATGTCTCTGCATGTTATGAGGCCAACTGCAACGCTGAATCAGCGATGACGCCAGCACCTAGGATAAGCGCGAAAGACGTGAAGCTTGTATATGGTGTGCTGATTGTTGGCGTCATCGCCCTGTACTGTGCGAAAGTGGCGGTAACCTTCCGCTGGTATGTGCGCTTGCGATGCGAATGTTGCGCGCTCGCGATTTTGTGACGCAAACGCGCGAACGCCCAGAAAAGGCGTTTGCGAGTTGTGTAGCTCTCATGCAAAGCTTTGACGCTCGACACGTTTTGGCGGCGTTGAAACGCGAGCAACATTTTGGGGGGCAACTGAAAAATTTGAAGCGCGTTCGTTTGTTGGTTGGTTTGAGCTTGATGATCGTGTGCTTGAACGCACGCCGCCGCCGTCGCTCGGGTGCCAAGCTAAGCACGCTTTGGCAAAGCGCGCCGCGCGGACGAGTGAGATGATGAAGCACGTCAAGATCCTCAAGAGACCGACGGCCACGCCGCCGCAAACGCCCTCCACGCGCGTGCAGCGCGAGGTGGCGCAGCTGCTGGACGCGGCGCTGCATCGCGAGCGCGCGCGGCTGGAGGCGTCGTACCGCGAGCGGCAGGACATGCTGCTGCGCGCCGTGTCCGAGGTGCTCAACAACACGCTGGAGCGCGTGGTGACGGCCGCCACGCGCCGCGAGGTGGAGACGCTGATGCAGGCGTTCCTGAGCCTGCAGGAGGCGGCGCCCAAGGCGGAGCTGTCGGAGGAGGAGGTGGCGCAGGCCAAGCACAACTTCATCGGCGCGTTCGAGAAGCGCGTGCTGCCCGAGTTTGAGCGCGCCATCGCCGCCATGCTCGGCACGCTGTCGAAGCACGTGGAGCAGGCGGTGCACGACACGCTGCTGTCGCCGTCGGCGTGCGTGGTGACGAGCCTGGAGAGCGCGGCGGACAAGCTGCGCAGCGCCAAGGGCGCGGTGGCCGACATGGCGCACGACGAGGAGGCGGCGGACCTGGCGGCGGTGCAGGCGGCGCTGGACGCGGGCAACATCAAGCGCGCGCTGGTGCTGTGCGGCGGCAAGTCGATCCGCGTCAAGGCCAAGGCGGTGAGCGGGGTGCTGGACTCGTCGGTGCGGCCCGAGGACGCCATGGGCGGGCCGGTGCCGTCGATGGGCAACCTGGTGCGCTTTGCGGCCGTGCTGAGCATGGAGCTGAGCGAGCGCACCGAGGCGCGGCTGGCGTGGCTGTACGAGATCATCACGCTGATGGACGACGCGGAGTGCGGCGGCGCGGACGCGGACGCGGACGCGGACGCGGACACGGAGGGCATGAAGCGGCGGCTGGCGGGCACGATCGAGCGGCTGTCCGAGTTCCAGACGACGGGCACGCCGGCGCCGGCGGAGGCCAAGCACGCCAAGCTGCTGCTGCGCGTGCTCAAGGCGCACTTGAACGGCATGAGCTGAGAGCTGAGCTGAGCTGCGCAGTAAACACAAGTGCTTTTTATGGTTGTGACTGCAGCGCGTCGACCCACATGCCGCCGGCGCAAAAGTCGCCGGGCTGCGCGTCGGCGACGGCGAGGCGGCGCTGGCCGCCGTGCGGGCGCGCGCACGCGTCGCCGCGCTCGCACACGACGCGCGCGCGGTGCGGCGAGCCGTGCGCGCGCTCGAGGCGCTCGTACAGGCGCCAGGTGGCGCGGCGCGCGGGGCGCAGCCGCACGGCGCGCTCCAGCAGGCGGCGCGCGGCGGCCATGTCGCCGGCGGCGGCGTGCGCGCGCGCGAGCGCGGCGAGGCTGGGCGCGGCGGCGGCGGCGTCGAGCGCGAGCGCGGCGGCGAAGCAGCGGCGCGCGGCGCGCAGGTCGCGCGCGCGCAGCTCGAGGCAGCCGCAGTCGTGCCACGCGCGCGCGGCGGCGCGCGAGCGCGGCGGCGCGGCGGCGGCGGCGGCGCGCAGCAGCTGGCGCGCGCGGCCGACGTGGCCGGCGGCCAGCTCGGCGCGCGCCCACGCGCGCCAGCTGGGCGCGTGCGCGGCGTCGGCGCGCAGCGCGGCCTCGAACAGCGGCCGCGCGCGCGCCAGCCGCTCGGCGCGCGGGCGGCGCTCGTCGCGCAGCTCCAGCACGGCCAGCAGCTGGCGCGGCGCGGCGCCGCGCGCGCGGGCGCGCAGCGCGCGCGCCAGCACCGCGCGCGCGCGGCTGCGCAGCCCCGCGCGCTCCAGCGCGGCGGCGTGCGCCACGAACGCGCGCGCGTTGCGCGGCGCCACGCGCTGCGCCGTCTCGAACGCGCGCTCCGCCGCGCGCAGCTCGCGCTGCGCCGCCTCGAACGCGCCCCACGCCACGAACGTCGCCGCGTTGCGGCCGTTGACCGCCGCCGCGCGCGCGAACAGCGCGCGCGCCTGCGCCGCGTGCCCCAGCGCGCCCTCCAGCTGCGCGCGCACCTGCCACGCGTAGTAGCTGCGCGGCGCCACCTCCGTCGCGCGCTGCGCGCACGCGCGCGCGCGCGCCACGTCGCCGTCCTCGCGCTGGTGCCACACGCTCAGCGCCACCCACGACGGCGCGTGCGTCGGCTGCGCGCGCAGCGCCGCGCGGAACAGCGCGCGCGCGCGCGCCGCCGCGCGCTGCCGCTGCTCCAGCACGCCCCACGCCTGCAGCAGGTGCGCGTTGCCCGGGCACGCGCGCACGCCGTCGCGGAACACGCGCCGCGCCTGCTCCGGCTGCCGCTGCGCCACGCGCAGCCGCGCCAGCCCCAGCCACGCGCGCCCGTCGCCCGAGTTGAGCTGCAGCGCGCGCCGGAACAGCGCCTCGGCGCGCCGCGGCGAGCGCCGCATCTGCCGCCGCGCGTGGTAGTTGAGCAGGTCCAGCTGCAGCGGCAGCGCCGCCGCCGCGTGCGCCGCCGCCGGCGCGTCCAGCGGCCGCTGCTCCTCGCGCAGCAGGTGCGCCTGCACCTTGTCCGTCATGCGCCGCGCGCCGTCGCCAGCGCCGTCGCCGTCGCCGTCGCCGTCGCCGTCGCCGTCGCCGTCGGCCGCGCCGGCGCCGCGCGCCGGCCGCGCCGCGCACGCGGCGGGCCATCGCGCGGCCGCGCGACGCGCCGCGCCGCGCGGCAGGCGCGCGCGCGCGACGGCGGGCAGGAAGGCGGGCGCGCGCATCGGCGGGCGGCGGGCGGCGGGCGCGCGCATCGGCGGGCGGCGGGCGGCGGGCGCGCGCATCGGCGGGCGGCGGGCGGCGGGCGGCGGGCGGCGGGCGGCGGGCGGCGCGGCGCGCGGCAAGCGGCGCGGCGGCTGTTGAGCGGCGCGCTCGCCGTGGAGGAGGCGACGCGACGCGCGCGCGCGCGTATGCTGCGTGGTGCACGCGCCGGCGCTTGGCGCGCGCGCATTGGGCGCCGCCGCGCAGTTGCTCCCGCGCGCACATGCGCCGCGCAGCTCCAAATTGGCGCCGTGCGCTGAGAAATGAGCCTTGTTATATTAGTTGCGTGTTCACTACGGCGACGCGTTGCGGCGCGCTATCGAGTCGTCCAGCTCGCGGAACGACGGCAGCGGCGCGCGCGGCGCGCCCGACGCCGCGCGCAGCAGCTGGTGCACGGAGGGCAGCCGCTCGGCCGCGCCGGGCGCGCCGGCGGGCCGCGATGGGTGCGGCGCGCGCCCGCGCTTGCCGATGGGCGAGAACGTGCGCGAGAACGACGCGCTGCCGCCGCCGGCGCCGCGCCGCCCGCGCGCGCCGCCCGCCGCCGCCGGCGCGCGCAGCGGCGCGGCCGCGGCCGCGGCCGCGGCGGGGCCGCGCTGCCAGCGGCGCAGCTGGTCGTCGAGCACGGACATGAGCGTGGAGCCGGAGCCGCGCGGCTTGCCGGCCTGGCGGCCGGCGTTGGTGCTCACCAGCTTGGAGCTCTCGTCGGCGCGCGGCTTGACCACCTGCCGCACGATGGCGCGCACCATCTCGGTCTTGTGCAGCTGGATGGCGTGCGCGTCGTCGCCGGCGGCGGAGCACACGGCGCGGAACAGCTCGTCCCACACGGGCTGGCTGTCGGCCGCGCTCAGCCGCAGCAGCCAGCCGCGAAAGTCGCGGAAGCCGGCCGGCTGCACGTGGCGCGGCGCGCCCACGCGCTGCGTGAACGTGGTCACGGCGGCCTGCATGGCGGGCGGCAGCTTGTGCGCGCGCGAGGCGGCGGCGCGCGCGCGGCGCGCGCTCGAGTGCGCGCTCGCGCTCGCGTGCGCGCGCGCGTGCGGCGGCGACGCCGACGACGACGACGAGCGCGAGTGCGTCGACATGGCGGCGGCGGCGGCGGGGGGGGGGGGAGGGGGGAGGGGGCGGCGCGGCGGCGGCGTTGGGGGCGCGGCGGCGGCGGCGACGGCGGCGGCGGCGGCGGCGGCGGCGGCGGCGGCGCTTTTATCGGCGACCGGGGAAGCGGTCGGCGCCGATGCGCACCTTCGCGCGAAACCGCTGCGTCACGCGTGACGCGCACACGCGCCGCGCGCGCGCGCGCGCGCGCGCGCGCGCCGTGCGCGCGGCGCGCGGAGAGCCGCGTCCGCCGAAAAGCGCGGCGGCGCGCGGCTACGTCTCGTCGGCGCGTACGCGACGCGCCCGCGGCGTGTGCGGCGCGAATGGCGGCGCGGCGCGCCGCGGCGGCGCGCCGCGGCGGCTTGCCGCCGCGGCGGCGCGGCGGCGCGGCGGCGCGGCGGCGCGGCGGGCGCACGCGTTTGATGCGCCGCGCGCTCGCCCTACGCGCGCACGTGCACGCCTCGACGCGCGCGCGAGCTCGCGCTCAACTCGCGCGCGCGCGCGCGCCGCGCCGACCGGCTGTCATCGCCGACATTCCCGCGGCGCGCGGGAAACCGCTGGCTAACGCGCGGCGCGCGCGGCGCGCCGCTGCTGCTCAACGGCGGGCGGCATGCGCATATGCGCGCGCGGCGCGCGCGCGTGCGCGCGGCGAAGGTGCGCAGCGGCGGCGTATCGGCGCGCACGCGACGCGCACTGCGGCGGTTTCCGAGCTGTACGCACGCCGCGGCGCGCCTGCTGCCACAACGTGTGTAATTTGGCGCCGAATTTGGCGCGCGGCGACGGCGATGATCACAGTTGTGCGCGTGCGTCAGAATGACGCGCGCGATCGAAACAACGTATGGCGCTTTCGAAGCCGAACGCGGCGCGACACGCCGCCGCAAATGGCATGTGGGGCGGATGCGCGGCAACAAGAAAGCAAACGGGCGGCGCCAGCACAGAGGAGAGGAAAAAGGCACGCAGCACACGGGACTGGTGAGACCGCGCTCAGAAAAGCAAATGGCGCGCCGCCAGAAGAGTTGTTTCCCAGCGCTGTGCCGTGAGCTGCAAGCTGCTGCCGCGCGCGTTGAATTATGAACTATCATACCATCATTTACACATTGATCTGGTGGCCAAAATCCACTTTTTCCTTTTTTTTTGTGGCTGCGAGGACCACCTGCGGGACGTGGCACAAGGCCACTGCGGTGCAGAACGGCAACCTCGCGGCCGCCGCGCCGCAGCCGTCCTCGGAGGACGGGCGCACGCAGCCAAGCGCCGCCGCAGTCAGCGCCAAACGCAGTATGGTAAGCTCATTATGGCGCGGCGGCACACAACGCGCACAGTGCTTGAAGGAGGCGCACGGCCGCCGCGCGGTCACGCCTGCGCCGTGTGATCGATCGCGACGCCGCCAGCACACAACAATTGCGCAAAAATTTCGCCAAGCCCAGTTAGCCTTACACAACGCGATGCTTCATTTGCCACGCGCCTGATTACAGCGTGTGCGCGTGCAACGTGTAAGTTTAGAGCACTTGTGGTCCCGCTTGCATGCCCCGATCGGCCACCCGCGCCGCCGCCCGCTGCCGCGCCGCCGGGACCCGCGGTCCGTGCAAATGCCACCTTGTGTTCGCCGCGAATTGAGTGTCATGCCGTTGCGCCACGATGCCGCCGCCGCTGCCGTCATTGGTGTCGGAGGCCGCACACAACGGATGGAGGCTGCGGATATACGTGCACGCCCACTGTGTTTTCGTCATTGCTTTTTCATGTGACGCCACCATGGCCAAAGTGGAACACACACACACACACACACACACACCACCACCAGATTGCGATTCGTTCCGCCCGTACTCCCGTGCAGTATCGCAGCAAACACACCCAAGCAATGCAAGTCCTGTAGGATAAGGTCGAAGGCTTGGCTGCCGCCCAGCCAATTTTCGCGCCGCTTCCCGCCGCCAACATCGTGAGAGTGCGATGGAGCGCGCGCTTTAAATGCAGGTCACGCTACATGACAGCCACTTGTTTTCGGCGCGGTGGAAGCCAACACCACTCCAGTTTGACATGGCAAGCAAACGGAACAGGCTTTTGCCCCCACCAACACGGCAGCACTTTACACCATCGCGTTTTGGGTGGAAGCTCTCACCCTTCCCAAACTGATCAAACAAAAAAGCTTGCTCTTGCATGGTTTCCGATGCTCGAGCGTGAGCGCCCAAAAAGCTGCTTCGCATCGCCTCAACGTGCTTTTAATGCAACTGGAAGGAGGCACCTCTCTTCTTCTCCATCCTTTTGCTTTCGTGGCTCATATGCGCAGCGCGATTGCGATAGGGCCTTGAAGGACAACAACTGTCGGCACATGTCTACCACGCTGTTGGAACATGTCCGCGCCGCTAGAAACGTTTGTTGAGCCACACGGTGCCCAAGTTGATTGATGCTCCATCTATTTTTCGAAAACGCACAAACGGTCACCCCTTTTTCTAGATGAAACAAAACAAAGCGGGAGCGCCGCGCGCGATCGGCCACCGTCCTGGTTGTTTTGATCAGGCACCAAGACGCCCACTTGTTCGGAAAGCAAAACAAAGAGGCGAGCCGATTTATGGAGTGATGAGCACCAGCTTGCGACAAGCAGCCAGTGCCTGGCGACAATGCGCGCCACGAAGAACAAGAACGTCGGCAATATCGGACCTCAAAGCTCAAAAATCGTCACGATTACATAACTTTGGTGCCGGCACACGCATGCAACGCACATGCGGCACCCTAAACCAACGCGTGCATGCGTGCACGCCGTGTGCATGCGTGCACGCCGTGTGCAACACGCACACGTGCGACACGGCGCATGTCGATGTTGATGTCGATGTTGATGCTGTGTGATGCTGTGTGATCCGCGCAACGTGGTGCGCTGGACACTTGGCTCGCGGTCAGCGCGTGGCGCGTTCCAGCCAGCCTGCCTCCGCCATCGGCGGCTGTGTGCTCCATCGCCACCGCCGCGCCCCTCGCACGGCCTACCAAGGTAGTTTGCAGACGCGGCGCTCTCCACGTTCGAGCCAACATGTCTGGCCTGCGACTAACAGCGCGCGTCCCGCCGCGCGCAAGAGACGAGTCCGTCACAGCCTCTGCGACGGGCGCGCCCATCACGCGCACCACGCGCCCGATTGTCACCGGATCTTCTGTGATCGCCATCAAGTGCAAAGACGGCGTCGTGATCGCCACCGACACGCTGGCCTCCTACGGATCTCTTGCCCGCTTCAGACAGGTTTCGAGGCTGTATCAGGCCACGGACTCCTGCGTCATCGGCGGCGGCGGCGACATGTCCGACTTTCACGAGATTTGCGAGATGATTAGAAAGGAAACCACCATGGAGTATTGCCACGACGATGGTCACATGATCAGCGCCAGCGCCGTTCATCAGATGCTCGCCAGAATTATGTACAATCGAAGGAGTAAGATGGACCCGCTGTGGAACTACCTGGTTGTGGCCGGATGGCAACACGGAAAGCCTTTGCTAGGATACGTGGATCTGGTGGGAAGCCATTTCAAGGGCGACGTCATTGCTACCGGATACGGTGAATACCTTGGCTTGCCGCTACTTCGGAAAGCTTATCGCGACGATATTACGGTGGAGGAAGGCAAGAAAGTCGTCATTGACATTCTCAAGGTTTTGTTTTATCGAGACGCGAGAACTATTGATCGTGTGCAGATTGCGTGTGTAACGGAGAAAGGCGCTGTTATCGAGGAGCCTATTAAACTTGAAACCGAATGGAGCTTCAAGGCGTTTATTAGCGGTGCGAGGAAGTCGGATGTTTCAACATGGTAAAAGAAAAGCTCACATGCCTGTAGACGCTGGCAAGAGCGTTTTGTGTAACTTCACCAATCTTATCCCCTCGCCCCTGACGCAGAATGCATATCTGCCGTGCCAGATACGAGACGTGGTTTGTGTGCGTGTGCCGAATCCCGCTGGGCTGTGTCTTCTTGAGATTTCGACGCCTGGCCTAGCATTGTTACTCGATAACAGAGGCAAACGAGACCATTGAGTTTTGAACTGCGGCATCATATTTTTAAACTTCTCGTGATACCTTCGTGGTCATTGCTATGAGCAGTTCCGAGATTGGCGTGCGATACCCAGTACCTTCATGATTGCTGTGTCAGCCCGACTGGCAACCGTGCCGCGCTTATAGTGCAGAGTTGTTACAGTGGTGCTTTGAACAATGTGGCGGTGGTAACGCTGACGTAGAAGAATTGGGAGGGCATTTTTCTTTCCGCCGACCTACGCAGGGCGGACAAGATTAAAGCCGGCCTTTGTACACTGACGGTCGCCGTCAGTGTACGAAGGCCGGCGACTGCCGGACGCAGCTGTTCTGTCCTACGGTATATTGCACAACGTGCGGTCCCTGATGTATGCAATTAGGATTTATTCCTTGTGTTACAGGGGACCAGGAGTTTCTCACCACCGAAGAATCACATTACATCGACAATGCATATCCTGCTTACGGGTCAACGATGCCGACAACCCATAAATACACGTTGTCAACTGTACGTTTAACAATCGTTGGAATTGGAAGACCTCGTGAGCCCAGTTCCAACCGATCAATGCCATGCTCATGAGGCGGAGTCGAATCATGCTTACTCGATAGCGAGAATCAGGTCATGAATGCCATTGAAGCAGTAATCTCGAGTGCTAATATATCGCGTAGAAAAGGCTTCTGGCAATGCATCAAACAGACGACTATGAGCAGTTCGTCCATCTACACTGCGAAGGCATTTATTCTTGTGTCGAAGTCAGGCGGCAACGATAGGCTTGAATTACAGGATGTGAAACGACAATCTCAGGTAGGTAAAACAGCCATTCACTACAAGAGTAGTGCTGTAGAAACCACCCCATATTTCCCTCCCGGCTTCCCCGTTGCTCTGCGAACACCGCCTGTTTCACGAAGCACGTTTAAACATCTGCAGGCCATTGGATACTTTGGCCGCTGCTGAAACACGCGCATACGATCGAAAACAATATCATATTCCTCGACTCTCTCGTCCTCTCTGGGTACAGTGGGCATATACCTGAGATTTAAAGTCTTGTCCAGTATATTGAAGAAATACTTCAACTTTGTGAACTGATCAATTGACATACATATCGAAATGGGGCATCAAGAAGCTACAGGAAAAGTGATTCACGGAGAAGATTTGGGCCCGTTAATCACAGAAGGATATGTTGTGAATAAGAAGGGGGGGAAACTAACTCTGCAAGAAGTTACCTTGCCGCCAATGAGCGCAACAATGGTGCAGGTGAAAATCGATATGGTCGGCTTATGTCACAGTGATGTCCATATGAGAGACAATGACTTTGCGATTTCTAATTATCCCCTACTGGTAGGTCATGAAGGTGTTGGAACCATCACCGAAATTGGATCTAGGGTAAAGAACATGAAAGTTGGGGATACCGTAGGTATCGGCTGGATGCGAGACTCGTGTACGTACTGCATGTATTGCACGGAAGGCCGAGAAAACATATGCGAGAAAGGATATCAAGGTCTCTTTTTGTCCGAGGGGGCTGGGATGTTCGGTTCATCTCCATTAGAGTACAATCTTCATGGAGGTTGTTTCGCTCGCTACCAGAGAATAGAGGAGAGATTTGCGATTAAGATGCCCAACGGTATTAGTCCTGAACTTTTCTGCCCTCTTGTTTGCGCAGGAGCCACAGTTTACGAACCATTGTGTGACTATGCTTCTATCGGAAAGAATGTTGGAGTGATGGGAATTGGCGGGCTAGGAACGTGTGCCATCAAATTGGCGCGATTGCGAGGCTGCTTCGTCTGGGCTCTTAGTCGTTCCAAATCGAAGAGGGAGGGTGCGATTGCGGCTGGTGCTCACCACTTCATAGATATGAAGAATGAGGAGGAGAACACGAAAGCTCTTGGAAAGTTGGACCTCATCATAGATACCACACCCTCGAACACGCAGGTAATGTCTTACTTACAGTTTCTCCGGATCAATGGTACTTTCTGCAAACTTGGAGTGCCCCAAGCGACAGACAGTGGCTTCAGCGTTGATTGGAGGCCGATAATCTTCTTACAAAGGAGAGTCGTAGGTAGTGGTGTTTGTGGGACGAAACGCACAGCTGAAATGCTCAACTTGGTTGCCGCCAATTTGAAGTTTATGCAAGATACTGATGCATGGAAATCAGAACGCATTCCTATGTCGAAGGTTAATGAAGCGATGGACGAATTGCAACACGGCACGAATCGAGCTTATCGATACATTATGGAATGGGATTAAGTCATGGAGGTATCTCATGCCGATACTGTAACTGTAAAACACATCGTTGAAGGACTTGCCCATTCCCACAATTGTCGCGCCCTTGGTGAGATGTGTGAACGTGGAATAAACTCGTGACAGGTCTATCCGATGAGCACTGCATCTTTGTATCTTCTTCCAGAGCATTTGAATGATGTTCATTCGCAGCCATGGGAGCGACTGATGCATTAGGTGTGACTTACGATTGAACCCTAGAACAAGGTATACGAGACCCGGCGTGCTGTCTTGGAACTCAAAGAAGAAGTTATCTTTCCCATGTCCTGAAATGTGCTATACCGAGAAAGTCTTGATCATCAAGATGATGGGGCATGACACCATTGGTCCGAAGAATTGGAGATACAGGGTAGTACGAAGGATCTTACGTAACCGTGAATTAAGTTCTGAAACAATCAAATCGACACTATCGATAGAAACTTCATGTCAGAGACAATACGTGTACTTTTCAAGTGCACGGCTGTGTCGTCTGTAGTACAGATTGTACTAGCGGCACTGGATCACGCAACATGATGGGGTTTCTTCCATGAAAGGCAGATAAAGGCGGCTCCAAGTCCCAGGCACCAGGTAAAATCGCTACACGACACAAGAGATTGCCTGGCCGCTTTGATTCAATACATTTCGACAGAATGAATAACACATCGCTGTCCTACAATCTTCGAGAAGTTGCCCTCAACGATATAATCGAAACGACGAACTATGATGATGATGATGGCGCGGCCTACGGGCAATGATGTAGCACTGTCTTTTGAACAGGCGGCGCGTTTCACAGCTTTTTGTTCAATCTTCGCGGCAAATGACTATGTTCTGATTGAGACGTATTGCCGTCGCAGACAGGGACAATTGAGCCACACGCCCATTGTAGACCGGCCCTTGCAGGCCCAGGGCAATCCGGTTATGCAGCCATAGATGTACATGTCAGAAGTGCACTTGGAAGGAAGAAAGTATGTACAGGGTTGGAACTTGCCAAAACAAATTGATTTCTTGGGGTCGTCTCAAGGTTTGAAGTGGGGGCATTGCATCAACACAACTCAAGAGAAGTTGCAGACCGAACTGGAAACGCAGTAGTTCGCCATCAGATGTACATGTCGTTCACTGATTCTCCCCCACCAAGATTCCTCCCGTTTTCCCCGTCGCCTGAGAAAGACCCATATGTTTTGTTCCATTGCACATAACCTTTCAACTCATTCTTGCCAACGCTAGCCCTCACGACTCTGGAGGCCTTTTCAAAGTCTGCTTGTCGAATGGGTCTTACGTTTGAAGCATCTACACTGCCAATGTTGTCACCCAATTCTCGAACAGGTCCCAACGAGGCCTCCGCACACAAGGCATACAAATCGCTCCCGGAATATCCATCAGTCATCTTGGAAATATGCTCTATTTCATCCTCCTTCACGTCGTCGCCCTGCTGCTTTTCGAGCAAGCGTCTCACCAAACTCTTTCTTGCCGACGCGTCTGGCAGAGGTATGTACAGTCGCTTTACAAGTCGTCTTCTCGCAGCCTCGTCCAACTCTTGAGGGCGATTTGTTGCACCAACAACCAGAACACGGTCATCTCTGTTGGTGCCTGCGCCATCCATTTGTACAAGAAACTCGGTCTTCAGCCTTCTCGATGACTCATGCTCGCTTTCACTTCGTGAGGTCAATATACTGTCAATCTCGTCCACAAACACCACGCTGGGCTGCATTGCTTTCGCGGTGAGGAACAAAGCCCTGACAGTCTTTTCAGCATCACCAATCCATTTGGACATCAAAGAAGACGCGCTAATGTTAAAGAACTTGGCCTTGGACTGCGACGCAATCGCCTTTCCAATCATGGTTTTGCCAGTACCCGGAGGCCCAAACAGGAGCAATCCCTTCGGAGGGCCTCGCAAGCCCACAAAGATATCCGGTCTTAACATTGGCCATATGACAGCCTCCTTGACGCAACTCTTCGCAAACTCCAAACCCGCAATGTCGTCCCACTGCACGTTGGGACTGTTCTCCAACATCTCCTGCGTGACAATCTCGACAAAGCGCGGTTCCGCGCCCGGCACTTCGGGAATGTCCTTTGTGCCGTCTGCATTCGCACCCAGTCGCGGACGCTTACCGCGCATATTTTCGACACTCTGCAGAGTGTGAGCGAGGTCCCGCAGACTGGAGGAAATCTCAGACTGTCTTCTCTTCACGGCCAGCCTGGACCTGGCCGATCGAAATGGGGTGGTGGGCGCGTCGTTGCCCATGCGCTGCGCGTACGACTTGAGCAAGGGGTGCGCCACTCTGCGACCCAGTAGCTTTCGCGGCGGGGCGGAGCAAGGCTCGGTCTTTCCGGCGCTCGGGGCGGCGTGCGCTGAGGCGCCATTCTCCCTGCGCAGCAGCTTGTGCTTGGCGCGCGGCGGGAGCACAGGGTGTTCGGAGCGGGCGGCGGTGAAGAGCGTGGCGACCACCTCCTTGGACAGCGGGGTGAGGAACAGCGACGGCTGCTCGATTTCAATGCTGGCGGCGGGCGGCGGGTAGTTGAAGGGCGAAAACACGTCCGACGCGCTGGTTGGACGCTTTCTGGGCGGAAGCGACGCGACGGAGCGGGAGATGGACAAGGTGTCGAGCGCCATGTGCAGCGAGGTGTCGTTGAGGGCGACGAGCCGCGAGTAGCGTTGGTTCTGCATGACGCGCGGCGGGGCGGCGGACGGACGGCGCGGGCGACGAGGCGCAAACGGTGGCGGCAGCGGCGGCGGCGGTGGCGGCGGCGGTGGCGGCGGCGGTGGCGGCGGCGCGGCTGCGCGGCGGCTGCTCGATTTGCGTTTTTAAGCGCGTTTGCGCGGTTTTCGCGCATGCACGCCGTTTTCGGTCGCGGCGGCGCGGCGGTGAGCGCGGCGGGCGCGCGCCGCTGTGTGGTGCACGCGCGCGCGCGCGCTGGCCCGGCGCGCGCGGCCGCAGTGGCGACCGCGGCGTGGAGGACGCGCGGGGGGACGCTTGTTGGAGGCGACGTGCAGCGCTTTATGTTGTACGCTCTGCTGCTACACATGCACTCACTGCGCCGGCGCGCGGGGCAGCTTCCTGACCACGTCGCCCACGCTGACGCGGCCCGGCTGCACCACCAGGAAGTAGATTCCACGCAGACGGCGCTGCTTGCCCAGCGGCGCGTTGACCAGCCTGAGCGCGTCCGCGCCGTACCGCGCCGCAAACTTGCTGCAGCCGTTGTGCGGCTTGGGCGTGACTTGCAGGATCACGTGCTCGCCCACCTGCACGCGGTCGCCCGCGGCCAGGTTGTCCCTCGCCAGGTCCATGTCGAAGAACAAATTGTCGCCGGCCGCAGACCATTCGACGGGGTTGTCTCCGTTGGTGATGGCGCGAATGGCCGCCTCGGACATGACGCAGATCTGGTCGTTCTTCCCGTTCTTGGCGAACTCCTCCCAGCCGGACCTGAGCATGCCGCCCTCGACGGTCAGCGTCGCGCTGCGCACGATGTTGCGCTCGTTGAGGCCGGGCCGCTCCACGATGAGCGACACGCGGCCGTTGTCGAGCGGCGCCGCGGCGCGAGGCTCGGAGAGCAGCCGCTCCGAGAGCGTGGCGAACGGCAGAAATGGCACGATGCACTTCAAGTCCCCGCACTCCTTGCTGCGGTTGGCGCTTGCGAGCGGCGCGGCTGGCGCGGCTGCGCCCACTGCTGCTGCCATTGCGGGGAGAGTCGTTTGTAGATGGACTGACGGGGGTGAGCTCAGCTCAGCTCACGGTGTTCGGACTCCGAACTTCGGAGCTTCATGGCGGGGGGTGGCGGCGGAGCGGAGGAAAAGGATATTTTTTCGCAGCTGCAGATGCAGAGATGCAGTGATGCGGCATCGGATGCACCATGAGATATCGCCGATGAGATTGCGCCTGCCGGACGCGGGAACGGGCCGCTTCACCGGCGGCTTTCGTGAAACGCGCGTGTTCAACGGCGCATCTCCGCGCGGCGCCGCATCTCCGCCACTTCGCAACTGTCCTCCGTCGCCATGTGATCATTCGATGATCGAAGCCACGGAGCTGATGGTGTTCTTTCTCCGCCGTTTCTGAACACAACGAGCCGCGTGCCAGCGGCGCGGTCATTGATCCGTTCACCACAAGATTTTTTCGGTCGCAAAAAATATCTGGCGTGTGCTCTTCCATCGTCGCACTTCGCCGCCTCTCCCCCGCCGCAGCACATCGTTCTGCTCCCCCCCCACCGCACCACAGAATGACGCAGCTCGCCTTCGCCCCGCGCTTACTCGCGCCGCTTTCCACGCCCCGCCATCCCCGGCTCGTCCCGAGAAAGCCCATCTCGTCGCCGCGCTCGCACCGCCGTCGCCCTGCCGTAGTGGCCACTCTCGCCTTCGACAGCAAGACCGTCACGTCATTTGCAGAGCAAATCAAGGGTGAGTGGACCGGATACGAGGGCAATTTTAGCCCTCACACGGGACAACCACTGCCGGTGCCTGATTACTATATACCCGAAGAGTTTTCGGAATGGGGCTTGACTCCGCTTGGCTTTGAGAGCAATCATTCCATCATCGTCAGAAGCGATAAGCTGTACAGAAAATTCTTCCGCGTGCTACCGTCCGTGTCGCTTTTCGCCGATCATGTAGATGCGGAGGAGGATTTTAGATGTGATACCATTGGAGACGGCCTTACCATTTACTCGGATGGCGGTTTTGTAAACGGCAAGAACAAGCTTCCCACAAAGAAAAGCAAGTTGGAAAGACCGCCGCGTATAGAATTTCGTTTGCCGCATCCTTATCAGCAAAAGCAAGCCGCAAACGTCACGCTGCAACTCGACTTTGAGTGCGCCAACCTCGTGCAGGACATACGCGCCGTCGTTGAGAAATGGTCTTGTATTTATTGTGACGGCGCCGATATGGACGGTTCGTCAGGCTATATAGAGGGCTGGGTCACGGGTGCGCCTGAAGGGATGACCTCACGGGACGATGGCTCAGAGGTGACACGCTGTTCGAAAGAGAACAAGGTGCTCAGCGCGAAGGCGGCTTTGTATTCTTGCCAGAAGGAATTGATGTAGCTTTCGAACAGCGCGAGGATGGAGGCAGGACAGCTAGGGCTGCTTGGCGCGTTCGCGATCGACGTGTGGCGTTGCAGCGTATCTTTGATGCTGATGGAAATGTTGTCAATACGGAGAGGTTTGTTGAACAGCGTCAGTGAGTGCTCTTTTTTTTTGCTTGCGAGTTTGGCATTGCTGCTCATTTATGAATGAGTTGTACAAATAGACAACGCGAAGCGATGTTAAACTTGTGTTGTTTGAGTTCAAAATTGTGCTCAGTTAAGTTGATACAAGTGTTTCGCACGATAACGACATGGCGCCATGCACCGTATGTTATCATGTTTCCCGAAAGACTGACGGTATAGACAATCGATACATATATCACAAATTTCAAGAATGTGTACGCGCGGAAATCAACGACGGTTGTTGCTCTACGAAGAACTTCTTTGAACCAGAGGTGCTTTTGTCACATTGAATGTCTCTGTTGCCCAGATGAGATCAAGCGGCCAGCTATAAAGCGAATCTTTGAGACGCATATCGCCCCTAACAAAAGAGAATAGAACAATGTGTTCACCCACTGCAGCAAATCATAATCTAATCCGTAGATGCTTTGGATTCAGTCCAAACTGTGTCTGACGACTTCCGCGAGTAACCGTACTTAAAACAGACTCTTCCAGATACAACGAGAAAAGAAAACTTCCGCTAGAGAACATGACGAACGTTTTCTCAAGAGAGAGATAGGTACAGAAGTGTCTGCACCCAAAAACGGAGAACAGAGAACGGAGAACGGAGCACCAACGAACGAACACGAAGTTGAGCGCTGCCAGAAAAGGGAAAACAAAGTTCGAAAAAATTTGTAAGGTGGGGAAGAGATGGGTACCGTTGACAACCGTACCAAAGATACACAGGCACGCCTCTCCACTTCGGAAGATGACGACGGCAAGATATTATCTCGAGTTCGGGGGAAAATGATTAGGTAAAGAGGGATCAGATGTACCGGTAGCGGAATCGGTATTGCTCGCAGCACCAGGCGCCGCGGCGGTAGTATCTTGTTCCTGTTGCGCAACAGCTCGTTCCATATCGTCCACGCGTTTAGTGCACGCATCCAGAATTTGCATGTGAGAAGTTATGTAGTGGGCACAGAACTTGGTAAAGTCATCATGAGCACCCTCGAACACACGAGGGATATCCAAGGCTTCCAAGAGTGTGCGCAGATAGCTAATAACTTGTCGTTCGTTTCTGTGTGTTACCGAGACGGTGAAATCAGTTGAGGCTGCGCGAGATCGCTCAGAATCATCCAAGAGCATAATTCTCAGGCTGATGAGCATCTCCTTCGGTAGCGGGTCTGCAAGAGTGAGAGTAAAGTCCATATCGGTGTAGCCTAGAGCGAGGTGGAGGATGAGCGTGGTAGCGACCACTGTCTCTTCGGGTGACTGCAAAGATACATCAATGCCGTCGCTAGGGTTGTGCAACAATGCAAAACCGTAGTGCAGTAGCAATTCCCAGTTCTTCAGTTTGCCGTATGAAATGCAGACCTGCTCATCGATCGGTATATCCCTTGTGGCATACATTTCCAAACCTATACGAGAGGTATCGTCCTCAAACGCGTAGCCGCGTACTTTTGCATTGCAAGCGTTGGAGTCGGTAGGTGCATGATTGGCCATATCAGCAAACGGGGCCAATAAAGTGAGGGAGTCGATTCGAAATGCGCGAGTCTCGATTACGCAGTGCGCATACTGAAACAATTCAAAAGTGCATACCTCTGGCGGGAAACACTGCGGGTAAGGCCTGGCAGCGAAAGGGAGAAACCAGTCGTGAAACATTTCTAGTAGCTCTTCACGCAACTTGACGATAAGTGGGAACACAGGCGTGTCATAGAGCAGGTCCTTGACGCGTTCAAAGGGCAGTGAGAAAGCAGTATGAAAAACGGCTGGCAATGATCTCAACCACGGGGCATAGAACGAAGACCTTGCATTGGCCAATTGTAGCATAACGAATAGTAGTAGATGCGCATTGTCTCCCACAGCATCGGGCAATCTCTCGTGCAGCTTTGCCTCCCTTGCGGCACGCATAATATCTGGGATGGGATAGGTTTGGGCAGCGATTTGAGAGGTGATGAGGTGGGTTGGCGGAATGCGTAGCACGGGAGTGGACTCTGGGACAAGTGTGGTGGCGTGAAGAGATCGGGAATTGGGGGAGTTGGCGTTGATGCGGAGGTTCAGTAGTGCGCCCGATGAGCGTAGCCAATCGCGCAACGATTGCAGGGCGACCTGATGGGCGGGCTGCGGTGGACGAACCATGAGAGTGTTGAGGGATTTGGTACAAATCACGAGCGTCCCTTTACTGGTATAGGGGGAAGGGAATAGGGGGGGGAGGGGTCGGGAGTAGATGGATGGGGAATGGACGGGTGGGGCGGGGTGGGTCGGGGGTGGTAGAATTAATGGGGGGTGGAAGGGAGCGCGGCGTGGATACGGAGGCGTATGAGACGAATTGGGCTCACGAGGCGCAGAGGATGTGTCTCGCGTATGTGCGCCGGTGGGACGGCGCGGCGGCGCCTTGGGGGGAGCGGCAGCAAAGCAACGCGCGGAGCGTGTGCGCGGCGGCCGCGAAAAACCGCCGCTGCGTACGCGTATCACGGACTGATCGGCAGGGCGGTGTACAGTGCGCGCACGTGCCTTCTGCAGCAGCGCTCTTACCCCAAGGGGTTAAAAGAGTTGTGAACATACATTCCGGTTAAGGGTTAGCTTCCACCGCAGCCGGTGCCCGTTACGCCTGGCGTGTGGTAGGCTACCACTGGTAGCTATCATACCTTCGCTGTGGCTCATGCGTCGCCTTCCTCATTGTCCTCCGACACGCCCGAGCCTGGCGATCCCGGCGCGTTTCGTGCGCATGAGCTGCAGTCACGTTTCTTGCACGTGGTGCCGTTATTGCACTGACGCCATATCACATGAGCGCCGTCAATGAAGCGTGTCCCACAGTCGTGGAACACGGTGGCCAGAAGTAACGCGCCGTCAACGAAAGCCCCCAAGTGCGCACGTAGAGCCGCGCACAGATCTGAGCGCGATTCGGCCTGCGCCGCAGCTATGAATGGTTGCGTGAGCGCAATGAGTTGAGTCCAGATTAGAAGTAAGTCGCTTTGAAGGCGAACCGGACGTAACAAGTGGCTGCCGCTATCGTCCTTGTAGCCGTGCCATTCCATGCCACTTTTCTGCTTCTTACTGCACACGGCGTTGCACACTTCGTAAGTGGTGATCAACGTATGGACGTCGTCGTTCCTATGGCGGTACAATCGACGTAATGCACGAATCCAGTCGCGAAGCGGCGTTTCAAACAAGAGCCATTTCCACTCTCGAGTGCGAAATTGTCTCAATTTGGGCGTCGCGTCCATATCGTGACATTCCACGCGCCAGGTTTCGCGAATGTTCGCGGTTGATTCGGAATGAAGCGCACACGATAGTGGAAAAATCTTGTTCACGTCAATGAGCAGCTGTACGGAAGCATGTAAATCACTAGTGACGCCATGTTCCACATGCTGTTCCAAGAAATCCAACATTTGTGTCTGTGAGACTTCGGTTTGAGACAACGGAATTCTCTCAGCGAGGAATTGCTTGACACTTTCCACCACATCACGCCACAAATCGTGCTCGTCGCACATGCGTAACATTTCCAGAAAGGAGATGTTGCGCTTGTTCATCTCCGAAGCGACGAATAACTGCGCGGCGAATACGTACGCAAAGAAGACGAGCACGGTGATGACCGGGAGCCTTCTAAACCAAACCGGGAAGTCGGTGGCCATGAGGTCCAGCATGTCTTCGTCAACACGACCCATCTCCATGAATATGCCGCCCTGGGTGCGCCAATCGGTATTGTGCTCGTTTGCCATTTGGGCGATGAGGTAGCCGATTTGTATCAATAAGATGTGCTCACATTGCTCAGTTGAGATTTGCGGCTTTCGCGCGTTGGTCTTTGGCTTGCAACCGGTGGTAAAACACTGAAGAATGTCAAGCGGCAGATAATAGCCAGACTCCTTCTGACAAACTCGAATGTTTTGGAGAAGCTGGGAGAGCGATATGGACAATGGATTATCAAGAAGAATGGGGTTGTAAATGTTTGCCATCGATACGGCCAGATTTTGGTCGCACATGTTCGATGTGGGTCTCGTGTGCTCCTTGTGTGAGGGATATATCGCGAAACGCCTTTGTTTTCCCTCGCTTTTTTCAGAGAGATGTGTGAACTGTGAATGCCCGCGGATGGTCGCGGCGTGTTGCTCACGCTCGTTGTGTCGACGATATTGGCGCAAAAGTGCGATGTGCGAGTGGCTGTTACAACGGCGGCAGATGAGGCGTTACACACCCCGTCATGGTGAGCGGTTTCAGGTGGTTCCGTTGCGCCACGGGCACCAACCTGAACGGCCGCTCCGGAGAAAGCGCATGAACCGCCGCATCGTGCGGATGTGGAGACGGTGAAGATGCGGTGAAGACGGAGAGATGCAGGAGGAATGGCCTTCATGCAGAAGCAATCACACCGAAGCAACGTGAGTGGACATGAGCACCAAGTGGCCACGTGGCAAAGCCTTTGCCGAGCGAAGGCAGATATTCGTCGCTTTGGTTCGTCCTCATGTTGGGGAACGACAGATCGTCAGCGCCGGTTTGGAGCTCACCGCGCCATTGGCGAGCCCCCGTCGCGCCGGCAACTCCCCAACCGTCAACGCGCCCTGCGACCATCCCGCCGCCAACCGCCCCCCAACGGTTACAGTACCTAAACTTTATCTCCACCGCCCCGCTGGCCACCTGCCAACGTCCTCCTCCTGCGCCACCAGTCGCTCACCATGACGGCGCTCACCTTCGCCAATTCCGCCCTCGTCCGCCTGCCTACCAGCCCCTCGGCGTCCTCCTTCATTTCGCGAACCGCGCCTGCCCGTCATGTCGTGCCTCGGCGAGCGCGCCCGCTCAACCTGCGCATGGAAGCCGGTGACGAAGCCGAGGATGAGGCGCCGTCCGACGTCTCCGTCCCGGCCGGCGACGCCGTTAAGTCCATGATTCCCGGCATGGACGACGCAAAACGAACAGCGCTCGTTTCAAAACTGCTGCAGTATGCAGCCATTACCGATCGCGGTATGTCCGCTTCCGAGATGCAGCGCGCGGCTGTGGACGACATTGTCATGACCTTGGAGGAGCTTAACCCCAATCCACAGCCCGTTGAAACCGATTTAATCGACGGCGAGTGGAATCTTGTTTATACCACAGCCAAACTGTTTCAATCCAATCCGTTTCTCATGGCTGCCGTCACGCCTCTTCTTCAAGTGGGACAGATTCGTCAGAAGATCACCGTTGACGACGGTAAGCTCAGCACGGAAGCAGAGGTCACCGCGTTTCCCGTCACTTCTTGGACCGTCAAGACATCCAGTAGAATCACTCCTGTAGGCGCCGAACGTCTCGAAATCACTGTCGAATCTACCGATGTGACGGGCGGTAAGATTGCTGATCGCATCGACCTTGGCGGCATCTCGTTCAATGTGCCGGTGGAACAGATTTTCTCGCGTATCAGGAATGCAGCACCGGAATCATACATCGATACATATTACCTAGACGAGAACCTGCGTATTTCGAGGTCCAAGCAAGGGAAGCTGTTCATTTACACACGACTAGATTAGGAGCACCAACTGCGCTTTCTACATCTATACATATGACAAGCTTGGGAGCAGTAAATGACAAAGCGTATTACATGTATGTATGAGAATGCTTGTTTATATGTGTGTATTATATGTTCCGATTTGTATCAACACGTATCAAGCTGCACATGTACACGCAAAATTCTGTAGTACACACTTGATACAGACATTGCTTGATAAACGTATACAACATGAATGAAAATGTATGCAAGTTACATATACCGGTTCTCTGTTAAATGTTCCGCTGCTCAAGCGTATGGACAATGATATTTGTATTTGCATCCGTAGTAGAAAGCCCACTGTTTGCTCTTCACGAGCTTCCCCTACCACCGTCAACAAGAGCCACCTTTGGGCACCAACCCTCCAAAACGAAAAGGCCTACAACCACGACGTTACAGTCACGGACGGTACATCCGAAAACACAAAAGACATACAAAAAAAAGGAAGGCATGAAAGATCGAGTTGACTCGATCTTTCAACTGATCGAATTTAGAAACATGAATTAGTCAACAATTCGGTACCGAGAGGAGGGAAGTTGAGTCGGCCGGATTGCAGGTTGTGCTGGTTGCAAAGTGTATAACGTGAGAAGAAGTTGGGGAAGCGTAAGCTTCGCAAATGATTGCAGTCAGTCATTCTAACAACAAGAAAGCACAATTAAGAAAAAGGGAGTTGAGAATGCAAGAAAGATGAAATAGCAAGAGCACGAATCTCCGAGACAATCAACCAAATTATGACTGTTCGCGAGACGACAGTTCGGGATAGGGTACAGACCGGAACGGTATCTGATTCCGCACAGCCAAAGCAATGGGTGGTCTGACGTCAGCCGCAGCCGCAGAGCCATTTAGTACAGGTACGGGCAACGCTTGAAGCGGATCCGCTGCGTTCGATTGCGATACGACCGGTTGCGGACTGGGATTCATATCTGCCGCAGATGGCTGCGCGTCAAGAAACCGCGTCGAAGACGCAAGCGCATCGGCGTCCCGTTGCTTTCGTTTCTTCGCATGCGCCTTACCCTTGAGATGAGCTTCGTAGTTGGCCGCACCAGAGACAGTGATCTGGCATATGTTACACACGATGTTGTGGTTCAATGCAGAGCCTTCAACTTTCTTTCGGTGGCGCGCACTCGCCAGATGGACATTGAGATTATCGTTGGAGGTGCACGTGACATTGCAAACAGAACAGGCGTACGCTGCAGCATTCTTGTTGTTCTTGAAAGGCTTTGTGATTGTGCCACGCACGGTGATGTTAGACGAAGTGGGCGAAGATTGCATGGCAGGATCTGATGATTGTTGACGTGAGGGCGAATGCGTCGAAGATGGAGATTCGGTGACAGGCGATTGCATAACGGCGATGGCAGCAGACACGGCAGCCGGCTTAATGGCAGTGACGGGCATGTTTTGCGCGGCACTTCTGCCAGAGGTGTTGCGAGCAGCGTGCAACAAACGCTTGTGTTTCGCACATTGCAGGTGTTGCAAAACTTCGTTTTGGGCGTGCATAGAGGCAGCGCACAGTTGACAATGCCAGCTGGAAGGCTGTTGGTAGCCAATAGACTCGGACGGAAAACGCTTCTCGGCTTGTTTGAAGGCGTTGAAAAGCTCGGCCTTCTTCCGATGTTTCTGACCCGACGAATGACTTGAAAACTGCGCCATGGTATCACACGAAACGTTACAAAGCTGGCAACGATACTGCAAGGTATCCGGCTTGGTGACGACGGGCGTGGGCTGCTGCATGGCGAGCGCAGAGAGCGGCTGTCCCGTCGCATTCATGGCCGGGGCCGGAGCAGCAATGAGCGGATCTCCCGGTCGCAGCCACGGCGGCAAATAGGCGGCATCAGGCGCAGACGGCGACGTCGGCGACAGCGCGCTAGCAAGCTGCGACGCATGCTGCGCAGACGCAAAGAACGAGGGGTGAATGGCTCGCACGTGCGCCTCGAGCAGGGCGATGGTGGAGAAGGAGGCGGCGCAGACGGAGCAGCGCGGGGTGAAGTAGGCGTCGGCGGGAATGAGCAGCGGCTTGATGGAGGTGGGATCTTGGAGGGCGGCGCGGTAGCGCGGCGTGAAGGCGGCGAAACTGGCTTGAAGCTGGTCGAGAGGGGTGTGGACGGGGACGGGGACGGGGAGCGGCTGCGGGTGGGTGGGCAGGTGCGCGGCCGGCGGCTGCGACGGGTTGGACATGACGGGCAGCAGGCGGCGGGCGGACGGGAGGGCGGCGGGCGGGAGGGGGGAGGGGCGGCAGAAGCGCTCAAAGGGGAACGCCCAAAAAGAAACGCGCAGGGGGAACAGCAGAGAGAGGGGGCGGAGTTGCGGAGTCGCAGTCGCTGCGCCAGTGGCAAGTCGCGAGAGGCGCGCGCACGCGGCGCTAATTGCGCATTACGCGCGCGCGCGCGCAATTGGCGTTTACTCGCCGAACACGTCGCGCCCAAACACGTCCACCACCTCGATGAGCGCCGGCTGCGCGCGCACCACGTCGGCGCCGGCGCGCGCCAGCGCCGCGCCGTCCAGGCTGGTGCTGACGGCGATGCAGCGCATGCCGGCGCTCTTGGCCGCCTGCACGCCGGCCACGGCGTCCTCCACCACCACGCAGCGCGCCGGCTCCACGCCCAGCTCGCGCGCCGCCTTGAGGAACACGTCCGGCGCCGGCTTCTTGCGCTCGATCTCGTCGCCGCTGGTCACGTAGTCGAAGTGCGACGGCGGCAGCCCGATGGCGCTGAGGTTGGCGTCCACCTTGACGCGGTCCGCCGACGACGCCACGGCCACCTTGAGCCCCAGCTGCTTCACGCGCGAGATGAGCCCCGCCACGCCCGGGAACGACGACATTTCGTTCACGTAGCCGTCGTTGATGTACACGTCGAAAAACTGCTGCTTGGCCTTCTCGCCGTCAAAGTCCTTCACGCCGTACACGCCGGCCACGCCGCTGAGGAAGTTGGCCTCGCCCGTGCCGGTGAACGGCGCGAAGTCGTCCGCCTCCACCCGCGTGCCGTAGAAGCGGCTGAACACGCACACAGCCGCATGCCGGCTGGCCATTTCAGAGTCGCACAGCACGCCGTCCATATCGAACAGCACCGCGTCGTAGTCGCGCCGATGCGTTGGCACGCTGGAGCAGCAGCGCGCGCCAGCTCGTCCAAAGTACGCGCGCTCCATGTGTCCGAGGTAGTTGTCCAGCACAATTGTGCCCAGCTTGGATATGCTTCCCACGCCGCGAAAGCGCTTTGCCGCCACGTTCTTGAGCCGCGTGTGCGTGTTGTGTGAGATGGCCACGCGCTGCGAGGACGCGATGGGCGATGAAGACGGCGGTAAACCCAGGTACGCTGCGCTCGCGTTCCGGAAGTTCATGGTGCTGCCGCGTTTTATAGGCGTGGGGGAAGCGGGCAGCGGCGGCGACTGGCGGACGGATGGCGCCGACGGTGAGCGCGGGAGGGCGGCGGTGCGCGGCGGTGCGCGGCGGTGACGTTGGTGACGTTGGTTCGGTCGCACACTTGTGCGCGTCAGAGAGCCACCATCGATTGTCGAACCTTCGACCAGCTCCCCGCGCGCGCTGCACGTGATGCTCCTCAGCTCCGTGTGTCAGCCGCCAGCCGCTGTGCGCCCTCTGTAAGCACGGCGTGCGAACGCGCGCCGCTTCGAACCTGCGACCTCTTGAGCTGCCGGGCCAAAACCGTCGCATATAAATAGCGCCGCCGACGGCACCCCCTGCCATGACCGTACTAGTCGGGATCAGACTATAGGTCATCTACTAGCCAATTCTCTCAGAATTGACACTCAACTCAAGCGTGGGTGATGACATTGTGGCTGTGTGCTGAGCAGGATAGAGGCTCTGTGCGCAAGCACTTTGCATAGAAGACCGTGCGATTGTGAGGGCGCTGCCCCGCGATCGCGGCACGCAGCACAGTCAGACCGCTGTTTTGCTGCTGCTGCCCATCCCCCGTAGACCCGTCGATTCTATTATCTTTGCTCATTCTAGCGCCTTTCTTGTTTTGTTTTACTTCGCGACGAATGCTTGACTATCCTTCGCTCGTACTTGGTTCAGCAGCAAGCTTCTTTCCGCTTCGTCTGCCAGTCGTAGTCGTCCGCTCTCGCCTTCTCTGATCCACACCGCGCGCCTCACGTGTTCCTCCCCCTTTCCAATCTCCACGAATGCATATGTGCACTTCCTGGGCGTGTCGAGCGCGGCGTCTTCGATCTCCTTCTCCAGATACGCTCCCCACTTGCTATTCACAACCTCTTCAGTGTGCATGTCCTCATCCGCAACATCGCTCTCGTCATCGTCGTCCTCTTCCCTACCTTCTAAACCTTTCTCACTCGTTGTAAAACGACTGGCATCTGCCACATGTCTCGTCCGCATCACAAACTCTTGCAGTTCACTCCATGAGTCTACCATCTTTTCCCTCATTCGTTCAATTCGTTTTCGTTCTTCTTCTTCACTCTGCTGTATCTGCTTCTCACGATGCTTCCGAAGTGCATGCAGTTTCAATAAACTCTCTACGTTTTCAGAGTGTGCGCCAAATCGTTTGGAGAGAGTTGTTGTGTTCCATCGCTTTGGATCTTCTTCATGAAGCGCCATTATTTCTTCCTTCGTCTTGCGCGGAATGTACAACAGTTGTTTCCGAGACGCGGTTGAGGTGGCGTTCTTGTGGCTTGTTGTGACTTGCGTTCGTGTCCATGGCGCCATGCGCGATCGCTTCAGGTGGTAGATGACGCGATTCATTTCTGAACGGATCCAAGGATGCGCTTCTGCCTGCAGCTTTGCTTTATCGCGATGACGACTTGGTTGATTATACCCTGGGTAGTACCTTCGTACTATCAAGTTGGGAGTGCTCGTTGCACAGCATAGCAGCTCACGAGCCAGATCCGCACAAAGCGCGGGGCCAAGCGATTTAAAGACGAAAAAGCTATTTTTCACTTGCTGCAGAATTAACATATATACCCTTCCCAAGTGAGATATAGCCGGTCCGTGTTCGCGCGTCCTTCCCCCTGCCCCCCGGCACACTCTTATCTGTTGGAGCTAATCGTTGTCAGAAATAATCTGTCATCCACACGCCTTGAGGACGCCGAGCAGCGCAGGAAGATCAGAAGTTCGAAACCACGCCAACAGGCACAATTTGTCTGACTCGTCAGGAACAAGATCGAACGACGCAATCTGAATCTACAGCAACCGGTTAGACCATTTCCAAGTTGTTAGCATTCCTATCGAGAGAAAACTTCCTAAAGTTTTAGTCCTCCCTAGAATCATTGGTAGATGTCCGCGCTGAAGAAGAACAGGAAGAAGAATGTGTCTGACGCAGTCAGCACTCGCTTATTGCCTCCTTGACAGACTCGCTCGGTTTAGTACGCTCCTCTCCCTGTGCTAATATGTTACCATCCACCTCGACAACCGGCGAAATATCATGTTCCATAAAGTCTTCCGCAGCAACAATAACGGCGTTGCCATCGCCGTACCCCTGTTTTGCCTCAGCAACCAAAGAAAAGGAATTCGTCAGGTCCTCATCTTCATCAAGGGTTTCGCCTAGGTCATCGAAATCTCCATTCCTTTCCACATCCTGACTAATCAACAATCCCTCATATCTGCTTGAAAAGTGCGTGAGCGCAATTTTCTTCGCGTTTATGCGCTTTCCAAACTGACCTGTCATTCGAGCTGTACTGTGCATCGACAAGCGAGCTTTTGCTCTCAAAGCATGTGTGAAAGTAGCCTCATGTACCAGCAGATCTGTATTTCTTGCCGCCTCCTCAATCGCTCTCGAATCACACGTATCGCCAAGAATTGTAGCACTTCTTGCGAATGTCTTCTTTTCTGAATTCTCTTTCAACTGTGGCTCTTTAGAGTTTTCTGTGTCGCTCTCATGTTCTCTCAAACCATTTCCTTCCGATGAGATTGCAACATCTTCCGGACGAACTACAAATCCTGTCTTTGACGCGGTGATAGGGCGCCCGCTTCTCAAAACTTTGAACTGCGATCCATACACACCCAGCTCTCGGGCTTTCTTCATGTCAATTTCGAACCTGATGTTCTTCTGTTGCTCTTGTCCCACAGCGACGCCGTTCCCATTCGTTCCAATTTCACTCGTCTCGCTCCGCGCGACAAACTCAGTTTCATCTTTGACGTCCTTAATTTCTCCTTCTTGAGCACAAGTAGAGTATTCACTGATGGGTTCTCTGAAGACGTAGCCAAAACAGGGCAAGCGATGTCGCAAAGGAGCAGCGACGACCTCGAGTCGCATCTCTTCGTCTTCTTGCTTCCAGAGATGCCACAATCCATCCTCGCTAGCATGCACATCTTCTACTCGAACTTCTTCAGGATGAGGTGGAGCACATTCTCTTTCCAAGTCAATCCCCGAACCCTCTTGAACATCAGAACTTCCGCACTCAGCAACGTATATCTTTCCACCTTCTGGTATTTCATCCAATCCTCTGATATGAGCAAAATCGTTCTCACGGGGAACCAATTCTGAAACGGCGAATCGCACTCCGAGTGGATTTGTCCAGTATAAGCTGGATCTTACGAATCCGCGAGTTCCGTATGGACCATATATCCGTATGATTGGCTCCGAATCAACATCTCCGCTTTCTAAAGCTAATCGACGGCGAAACTGTGCATATTTTCCAATGTTATACAGCAGCATCGGTAAACCGTATATGTGGTCCCCGTGCAGGTGTGTGATAAAAATCGCCCTTATCCAACGAAACCCGTGGGTCATGCACCAGTTGCAATCCCTCAGTTGCCAATCCGTGTTTTCCCCAACGTCGACGAGAAACATCGAGGGCTCACCTTTGACTTCGAATGCATTCTTTGGTTCAACTATAAACGCAGTCGACGATACGTTCCGCTTTCGAGTAGGAATCGCGGAAGAAGTGCCCAAATGCACTACCCGCCAACCCCCAGGAGGGAGTCTTAGCGGTCTTCGTCGATGCTCGGAAGCATTAGATGGATTGGGACGTTCTAACTCTGGATTGCCACTTACGTACGATATCTCTTCATCCGAATCTACGTCAGTTGCAATTTCCTTCAAAACTTTGATGCTCAGAGAAGTTGGGTACTCCCCCTCACCAGCTTCTGGGATAAAATATGGATCAATGATAGGAGAAGGAGTCCTCAACAACTCCTCTTCTTCTTCCGTGGTGGGGACCCACTCCCCAATGTCTTCATCATATCGCACTGCGGCGGCGTACGTGGCAGGCTCCCCGTCCCGCCCCAGTGGACGTGGAGCAGGAGCAAGATCCTCTTCCGTCACATCAGAGTATCCTTGGTAGGTGATCTCTAGTTCTCGGAAATGGCGATAGTACTCTTTGTCTTCATCGGACCAAGCGTAGAATCCCTTGGCTTCAGAAGGTGGGGCACCTAAGTCGATGTAAGGACTTGGGGGATCGTATCTGGCCATTTCGGCTTTAGGGTCTTCGCTGTGTGCTTCATTTCTTGAGTTTCTTTTCTGCTCATTCCCGGATATCTTTTTGGGCCTTATGGAACTCTTCTCCACATGTTGACTTTCCGCATGGTTCGCTGGTCCCGCCATAGAGGTGATTAACGTTCTTCTAGGGCGTTTCGCAATCCTTGGTCGGCACCATTGTTTGTGTGAGCTTACGCAGTGCCTATGTGGTAGCCATGGCACTGGTACGCGATTGAAGGCAGACATCTAAGTCCACCAAAGCTTGTTTTTTGTTTGGCTTTGAGGGGGGTGAACGAGAAACTGCCGAAATCAAATTTGTTCTTCATGCGTTGGCAGCACCACTGCACCTTCCAACTCAACTAAACTTGGAAGTTCCAACTATTAAGCCTTTGACAACTGAGAACCAGAAACGAATGACTGTCCCCCAATATTTGCAGAAATAGATCTAATCACAGTTAATTTGGAGTGTTATATGCAGCACGAAGACTTTTGAGGGTGCGGACAGAAAACGCAAGACATAGAAAGCGTCTAAATGAATCACCCTGTTGAAAACTGAAGGTTCACGTCATTAGCACAATACAGTCTGTATGCTTATGAAGACAACTGCAACTGTAGAGGGTAGAATTAGTCAGATGGGCTCGCTTTCCGTAAGTAACGAAATACCGAATTCTCCGAATACCGAATTCTCCGAACGAGTGGTGCGATCTCCCCAGCGTATCTATCCTTATAAGAACCGCATCCGGGCGGTTTTACTTGGCGGGACATGGCGGCAAGGGAAAAGCCTGCATTTTGGTTGGTACAGTTGTTAGACGTAAGACAGCAATTCAGAACCCTTATTTGACCAAGGCAGGAGATTTCGAGCTTAAGGAAGGATACTTCCGCACGCCGTTCTCATGACCAGTGCATGATATGACCAACCGGTCCTTGGTTAACGCAATCTCCAAACCGAGTAAGCGTGTTTGACCACGAGAGGCAAGATGCAGAGAAACTCTCATGAATTCTCTACCACTATGTTATACTGTCGTTCACATCTAAATCATCCTTTTCCTGAACTTCAATCATATGTTTTTTTCAAGACCTCTGAAGTGACAGCAGGCAAGGTTTAGACGACGACAAACGTTTAATTGATGTACATAATATTACCCTACTGACTTTCCACTCTCAGAAAGGTATTAGTAATGACCGACCTCTAAAGAAATACGGATTCAGACAACCTGGTTTGGAAAACCTATGCACCCTTTAACAAACTGATATTTTCATTTGACATAGAACGGAAACTTCGTCAACTTCAACCTGTTTTCACATGCCTCTTGTACGACGGAAAAAAGACCATTGGCGGTTAAGGTTAATTGATTAGCAATCCTTTTCACTCGCTTTTAGTGATAGAGGCTCGTCGTGAGGGTCAGGGAACAGCTGCGATGCAACATCAAGAAGAACTTGTAAGCTTCGGATTTCGGATTTCACTTCGATGTGATTCGCATCCGTACTGTTCTTATTCGAGAGGTCACACAAAGTTTCCGAAATACCAAACCTTGCATGACGTAACGACTCCACCAAGTCCAAATCAAAAGCATTCTCGTTACGCCGCAGTGTCCTTGTTCTAGCTCTTACAACTCTAATTTCGCGCTCTGCTGCTAGTCTCTCGTTTACCAGACCCCTTCCACCGAGAGTTAGACTAGCATTCTTAGAAATCTTCAGTCTCTCTAACGCCTCTTCCGCTAATGGCAAGATTCGTTCCGGCAGTGTGATGAGCGTCTTTCGGTCTTTCTGAGGAGCAGAGAGTGAACGTATGTGCGATAAGGTTAATGCTGCGTGATAAAAAGTCAAATTTGATACGACGGACCAATGCGGATCTTTTCTGGCTGCTGCCGAGACAGTAATAACCGTTCGTTCCAGCACATCGCTCAAGTATTGCCAATCTGCGACGGACACAGAACCATGTAGCATGGCAGACGATCTAGAAACAAAAGCTGCAATCGCTGGTCCAATGGAATAGCCGTGTCTTTCTAGTAGGAACGCGGAGAGTCTGCATACAGACTCGATGTCTTTGGATGTCATAGACGCTGGCTGTAGGATATGTAGAGCCGCACAAGACTCCGATAGAGTCAGTTCTTTGGAAATGAGCCCCAGGGCTGTAGTATTCGAAGACTTCGTATCCGAAGTGAATGGGATAAGTGGGATAGCCCATGCAGGTGTGTGCTCACCAGTACACATTCTGGAAATGCAATCCTTCGCCTTTTCTATTGAAAGACTTTTGTTTTCATCTTCTGTTAGGAAAATCAATAGTTTCTGGAATAGCCCACTTTCTTGTTTGTAGTCGACAATTGTTTGCTCAGAGTTGCCTGAACTTGTCGCATCCCTGACCTGGTTCACGACGTGAGTAGAAAGCGAACTCAGTATCCGCAATGTTAACGGGTCTGGTGCATCATTCATTGCTCTCTTTCTTCCCTTTTCCTCGTTCTCTGGTGTCCAGTGGAGAAGATGAGATAGTCTTTTCTCCGTTCCGAAACGATTGAAATGTCTTGCAAGCAATTCAGTCATGAGAGGGATCCAGCGGGTATCGAGATGAGATGATTCGATTGCAAAGGCCACTCGCAGATATCTACATAACAATCCTATGAGATTCTCCCTGCCTTGGTCGTTGAACGAATTTTCATACATACTCTGCAGGCCATCATGTGCGACATATGCCGCGGCAGGATTCGTATCGCTTATTTGCTGAAGAAGAAAGTAAATCATGCTTAACCGGTCATCCTCTTTTGGTCGTAAACCACATGCTAATACGATACACTGCGCCACAGATGAGCTAATCGTGTCCAAGTACGGCTGCCCGGTTGTTCGTTCTCGCAGTAACACTAGCTCAGCATATGCATGCTCGCATAGTTGAAACAGAGTCGGAAGCAAACTCGCTTTAAAGAACGACCATCTTCGGTCTTGTATTTGGCTGAGAGGTAAGGAGTTGCTGTCTCCAGGATCTATTTCGCTGACTTCCCAACGCATAACGTGAAGCACCGCGAGAAGAAGAAAGGAATGATTGGCTATATCCTCAAAGCAGCTTGCCAGGAAGTTGGTAGTATTAGCAAACTTGTCACGACATTTTATGAATACTGCAACTGCCGTTGCGCTAGACTTGTCGTCTGGTATTTGCTGCATCATGTGCAAGATACATCCCAGTGCCGTGCCGATTAAGGGACAGAGTTCTTCCTGAATGCTTATCAACGTTGACGAATCCAACACTGGATCGAATAACAAAATGTGGGACGTGACCGCGACCAACTGCATGGCATGTGAAAGCACATCGGCAAGTCCATCCGAGCACGGTGCATTTCGATTCTCGGAAATGAGCAGCGCCTTTGAACACTTTGCTGCATTGATGCAATAAAACTTGGTAATCTTGACGCAACGAGCTATATCTGGGACATCCGAGGATCTTATCCCATGTTGAACAGAAACTGCACGAACTAGCATCATGAGAGCACTTCGTAATGCGCACTGAATGACGCCGAAAGCTGTTTTCGTTGAACACGACGCACCTTTCGAGATAAATGCCGCTACTAGTGCTTTCCATGCTGCGGAGGTAAGAACAAATACGTCCAAAACTTGAAACGAAGTGTTCAATGAGCATATGTCCAAGAGTTTGGGGATTGCATTTGGTGAAGGATTTTCAAGCAGGTCAGCCAGAACTCTTCGAGCGGTTGCTATAGATGATAAAGAAGCCGCATCTGGACGGGCTGCATTTTCGACAATCCGGGCGACAATGGATACCGCATCCACTACGCTCACAGCTCCGCGGTTTTCCAGAAACTTCTCAAGGTGATGTACGTCCTCTTGAGTGACGGAGCCCATTTCTGTCGTTCAGTAAGCCCAGTGAGTTCATCCATGGGCTGCGAACCAGTTCTGGAATGTGCCTAGGAGACTTACGTGGGCACAATGTTGTGCCAGCGTCTGGAAGTAGGCGAGGCGGAAAACCAAGACCTGAAAAGCAATCCACAGACAGAATGCTTCTGTAATATGCACATGGCCCAAAAAAAAAGTGGCCGTCATTCGCAGGCTTTGTGTTACACCAATGCGCCAATGTTGTGCGTGGTGTGGACAGCAGACAGGTACAGTAATCATGTAATTCGCCAAGCGTCCCACCACACGTACCAGGGGTATAAGGATAGCCTTATACCGTACCTGGTACAGCAAGAGAAGTGCCCGGAACATTCTTCCGGCAGATGGCTTCCTCGGGAGGCAGTCTTTTCCATAACAAGCACTTGGTGCTCCCTGTTTGCCCCCCAACGCAGGTCAATTCATCACGCAGAACTCTTATCTGCAGAAAGTTTACAATTAACCGCTTCTTCTATACTTTGGAATATATTCGTTTCGATGTATCATTTCTCGCATGCAACTAGCTCTAGAAGCGTTATGTGATCCGCAATGCCAGATGGAGATGCCAATCTTATGTAGATCTCGGCAAAGAAGACCTATGCTCTCTTCGCACGAGGGATATACTTCATCGAGCACTTGTTGATCCTGGAGCGCCACAACTCTAGCAGAGGAAGCCCAGTTCCTAAGAACTCTCTTCGTCCTACTCCCATTGGGAACTGGAAGCACAAACCAGTTCGTTCGCTTCTCATTTGCATTTCGGGAAGTCCGGGTTGTAAATATGAGACCATCGTAGTTAAGATATGGTTGTATCCAATTCTCTAATTCGGTAACATTCACCCGCGAATCTGCATCTGAGTATATCAATCGAGAGGGACCGATGTCATAACCACCAGCTAGCAATAGAACACGACACCAATGAACGGGCAACGTCTTTCCATTCAGACGAACCGTCTCTGCCTCATAAACTCTGACGTTGAATCCGGTTCCCGTGTACGAGTACAGAAAATGCTTTATGTAATAGAATGATGGACTCACGCACGTAAAAATGGTTCCACGTGGATTCTCGGCATTGACATTGACTATCATTCTCACTCCGCCTCGATCTTGCGGTACGATTTCGGTAAGAAAAGAAAATGACGGTTTATGCTTGAAGCCAAAGAGAGTTTGGTAGACTGCTAAAACGAACAAGGCAAACAAGAGCGTGTCCTTTACGTTCTGATTACCACAGATACTCATCGGAACGGCACCAATTCCTAATTGTCTAAACAACCGTGAACAAAACTATGATTGCGGTTTGATTCGTCAGAAGTCGGCGGTTTCCCTTTGAACAATTAGTCGGCCTCAGCGTCCTGGCGCGGCAACGAATCCGTGCACTTTCTGCCTTCATAGTGTTGCGACGTACAGCGTTCGCACATGTTCAACAGGGAAAAGTAACTGTTCAACCCGCAGCGTTTCTACTTCGGCGTGCTCTCCCGTTACTTCGCGAAAGAGCAACGCCATCCTTTTATCAGAGCCGCACATCTGACTGACTTATTGAGCCAAAAAGAGTATTGGGCGCTGATCCACTCGAAGCTTTTCTACCGCGGCGTGGTCTCGTTTTACTTCAAGAACGCGAAACGTCCGTGGTCTCGTTTTACTTCAAGAACGCGAAACGTCCGTGGTCTATCAGAGCCGTACATCACCAGGGTAGTTGTAGTCTACTGTACTGCAGTTTCCAGAAGCCAGCTCAACCACAAGGACACGTATTAGTTGTCAATACTGTATTCAAACGACTTCGTCGGGGCTCCCTAGACGATTAAATCAATTATAATTATATTTACTGAGTGGCAATGTGTCGTGGAACGTTCCATCGTGGTTTATTCCTAAACGATAGTTCTAGGTGTTTTTACCCGAACCCGAACATACACGTGTAACATCTAAGTAAGGCACACCCAAAAATACAATCTTCCTGAGCAGGTGCAAAATAGGTCCATACCTACTCACTTCCTTCTCATTGCAGTGACAATCTCCGTTGTTACAAAACAAGAACGTCCACTTGTGTCATAACATTAAAACCTTTCATCTCAATAAACCACGATAAAACGTTCCACGACACGTTGCCACTAAATAAATATAATTATAATGGACTTAAATCGTCTAGAGAGCCCTGACGAAGTCATTTGAATTGAGATGAAGTGCCTTAATGTTATGAAACACGTGTATGTTCTTGTCGTGTGACAACTGAGATTGTCACTGCAATGATAAATAAGTAAACCACTATAGAGCGATTTCACACGTGCTCAAGAAGATTATATTATTAAGTGTGCATTACTTAGATTTTACACGCGTATGTTCCGGATCGGATGTAATGAGAGCTTCAAGTTTGTTGACTGAGGTTTAAATTAACTATAAAATTTATTAAGAACCGTAATGCTTACTGTTCGTTTTGGACTTAAAAGATAAGGATTTGTAACAGGAGGCGCAGATGTGCGTGCTGCGTTGCTGTCGTGTAACGAAGATAATATACCAGCACGACACCTGAATTGGCATATTAAGTAGATAGAGCGTGTATTTATTTACTGAAACTCCAAAAACTAGTTTAGCATGTACTGTAGAGTTACACCTTCGTTTGATCGGTATTCGGACTCTAATTAGATTTTGGTAAGCTCTATCTAACCGGAGCTGATCTTAATTTCTGTGGCGCTGTAGAGCGGGTGTTTTCTTCACCTGATCAACCCAGTGATCCTGTTTCCGTATTCATTGTTGAAATGGATTCATTCGCAAATTGATTGATTCGCAAATTGATTGAACACTGGTTAGTGGAGATGCTACCACTGTAATAGTAGCTTCAAGTTTGTTGATTAAGGTTTAAATTAACTAAAACTTTTATTCAAAATTGTAATGCTTGCTGTTGGTTTTGGACTTAGAAGTTTTGGTTTGGTTTTGGTAGTAATGCAATCTTCATTATCTAGTAGAAGGCAAATTGGACACTTTTACTTGTTTATTGAGTCTTACCCAGACAGGAGACGAAGTGAGAAGCAGTTGGCGGACCGCGGAACTACTTTTATACTAGTTTGAACCGTTCTAGATAAGCGCAAAACAAAGATGTAACTCTAAAATACATGTTAGATTGGTTTTTGGAGATCCAATAAATAAATACACGCTCTATCTACCTAAGTTGCCAATTCAGGTGTCGTGCTGGTAGTTTATCTTCGTTTCACGACAGCAACGCAGCACGCTCATCTGTGTCTCCTGTTTCATCGGGTAACACCGAGAAATATCGTCTAAAAACACTCAATGACCGCAATTAACCATTTTAAAACAAACGCTTACGTCCGTTCAAACAGACATAAGGAATTGGCTTCAGTAGACAAGAAGTAATATGATTGGCTGAAACTTAAACAAGTGGCTTCTATTTTTGTGTGTACTAATATTAGACATAAAGCTGAACTACTGGTAGTTCGTACGGTTTCAGCCAATTTCATGAGTTGGGCAATACTAGTAGCACAAAAAAAGTTAGAATAAACGCAATTTTGTTGTAACATCCAGTGCAGGGTTTATTGTGCACTCTTAAAACCTGCTTGGAAAAAAATGCACATTCCAGAAACCGAATTTAGAACTGTGTCACATGAGAAATCTTACGCTCATGTTTGCTCAAATCTCCGAAGAACACAGTGCCCAGATTCAAGCCACTATCAGCGAATCGGCCTTCTTTTATCATCTTTCTCCAACAAAAATGAGAAACAAACCTGCAGTTCACCGCCGAAAGCGGCGGCCACTTTTTGGAGAGACCTTCTCCACTAACGTAATTTCTTGTTGCATTTAATTAAATGTGCATTATGAGTTCCCAGACTGAAACCACCACATCTCAAACATTTAAAGCAAACAGCAGTGAGTAAAATATCGAGAAGGCAGCCGAGTGGTTCGTTAGAGAGCATCCTTTTGAAGAGTTTGAGGTCTCGGCTCCTGGCTCAGTAAAAGAAAAGAAGATAGTCGAGACAGTGCCGTACTGTTTCCAATGGCGGCAACAAAGTCAACTGATCTTAACGAAAGAAGGTGCCGGGCAAAGAGCGTATGCTCATAACAAGGAGATAAAACTGTTTACGTTATTTCTCAATTCAACTTTTCTCAAGTGCGTTCGCTTGTAAACAAGCAGAGAGCTTATGAAAACAGGGAATCGAAAAACTGTTCTGCAGATGGACGAGTTGCTTGCGTACATGGGCCTAGAACTAGCATCTTCTGTGCTGTGGTATAACCAATCGGTGCTAGCTGTGAGTGAGGAGTCCTGCGCGGGCTCGACCCTGCGGAGGGATGAAACGCGTGACACCCAATAGGTCGGCAGCACCCGCTGTTGTCTATAGTGCACGTTGACCAAGTGGTAAATACGCCTGCACTGGTGTGCGGCAGGCACGTATAACCCTCGAGGTCAGCAAAACTAATAGAGGACTACTAGACTTACCAATTGGTGACTGTAGAACCGAACTGGTGTCGAATTAGCCTATTTGGTGCTTGCCTTTACCATTCGGTGTGGGAGGTTGGCGTCTCGGAGATTTAGTACACCCGAGCGCCCCTCCGGCTCTCACGGGCCTAGTGCCACGTGGGCCAGCGGGAGATGCATTTGTGGTGCACCACCCCGGCCACATATCTACACTACCTAGTAAATATTAATTCTAAATTAATGAAAATAAACTAATTAGTCCTTGCCATGCCTGCGCTTGAGCGTCCCACGTGGTACAGTAGACACACGTGCCCAGAGGCCCGAAACGTCACCACTTGGTCTTGTAGAGCCCCCGTTGATCCGGCGAGCTATACTACAGACCGCCTTCCTACCGATAGGCACGCCCCGTGGCTGTACAGATCCGCCGGCGTCTGCCGCTCTTTCACCGAACTGTCAGGGCCTAACGTCACCCGGCGCGTAGCGCGCGTCATGGCGCGACACGGCGCTTGTAGCGGGGTATCCCCCAAAGGTGGGGGTCTCGAGTGCGTTGATTGCACACCCGCATGGTCGCGCTCTCTGCCAGTGCCACCCCTAATAGGTCGGCACGCCTTGCGCAACAAACGCGCGGCCTGAGCGACCTTGGGGTGATCGGCGCCGAATGTACCCATTGGTCGTCCTCCCCTTCTTCCTATCGTCGGTTTCTGGCTGCACCTAAACCCCTCTCCTAGCGGTACCTCTTTCCGCGGGTCGCGAAGCTGCCCGCGCTTTCCTCTTGGTGAGTCTCATCTTGCGCCGGCTCGCCTTGACGTTCCTGGTTCGGTGTCCGCTCCTCCGTGTCGATTCGTTCCCTTGTAGGTTGTGTGCTCTGCGTCTCTTGCCGTCTTGGTCGCCGTCCTCCGTGGCGTTTCCGCTGCACGACTTCTAACCTCATGGGTGAACGGTCGACCTCCCCTACGGGGTGGTCTATGACCTTCGAGCGCTGCGTGGACGGGGATGACGTCTGCGTGTCCCCCGTCCTGACCGCTGCGGGGCGCGCTTCTGATGCAGGTGCTCCTCACGCGCCCGATTACCAGTTGGTGGACTCCCCACGTCGCCGTGGCCTATTCCAAACCGATACCCCGGTTTCCCTTCCATCGGGCGTCGACGCTCCGGAAGCCGAGACCCTCGTGGTGCGCTAGGAGCCGCATTACGGCCCTATAAGAGCTGCTCCACCTCTGAGGTATCTCCGTCACCGCAGCCCACCCGCTCTGTCCGCGAGGTTCTTGAGGCGTCGAGGATGTCCGGGAAGACCCCTGGGGTAGCCCGCGGGCGTGGCGGCGGCATTTTCAAACCGACCACTCGGGCTACCACCCGGGCTCGCCAGGATCCATACGGTCGGGGCGGCGGCTATGATCCTTATGCCGCCGCTGCTGGTCCCAGCAACATCAACCCCTTGGCGGTCGCCGGAACGGTGGAGGCTCAGAAGCTCACCCCGCACGACCTTAACAGGACACATGGGCAGCCGCACGCCCATTGTGGCGCCCGGTTTGCCAACATCTCCGCCGAAATGGTCGCTCTCGGGAACTGGCCGTTTCATATCAGCTCCTCATTCTGTCCCTTGCAGTTCCGCCATATGGCACTCTCGCAGTACAGCGCCGTCGCCCGCTGGGATTGTCGCCGTCTGGAGGCGGTGCCGATGGCTCCTGCGCCACCCCGTCAGGGTGAGAAGCAGAACCGATTTGGTCGTCCTCAGTGCTTCCACGCACGGCAGAGGCACACGAAGGTTCTCTACTACATCCCAGTGGCCATTCCGTCAGACCTCCCGTTCATCCGATGCGACGGGAAGGTCCATTACTTCCGCCGCTTGGTCGATATCATTCACCATCTGGACGAACCAACTGGTCACCTCGAGGTTAACCTCGACTACGTGGCGTTCGAACGCCCTTTAGACACCAACTACTGGACAGACCGTGGCAGGTGGGCGACCGATGCGATGGCCGAGAGCCGGGTCCGTCACCGTCATGGTCGTACGCGCACGATGCACCTCTTCCACAACGTTGAATACTGGTCACAGAGCGACCAGAACCGCCGTTCGTGGTATGTGAGCCGACCATCTTGGTGGGATCACTACGAAGTTTGCCAGTGGTTGGAGGTGCCAACCCCTCCGGTTCTAGCGTACTTTGGAAGTAGCATCGTCCTCGAAAGGAACAATGCGTACTCCGTTTGGTCGGTTGAGCGTAGCGAATGGGCCGTTATGGTGGCGATTCTCGCCCTTCAGGCATCCGTGGAAGGTGTGACCTGGGACACCCGCTGTTCTGAAAAGGCCGTCGGAATCAGCGGTACTCAACCAGTTGGTCGTATCTTCCACATCCCGACTGATGTCATTGGAGACATTCGTGCGCTGGGGCTTGCCGCCGTTGTGGAAGGTACGAAGTATACTGCTCAGCAACTCGACAACTACCTCACGGCTGTGAGTAACCACAAGTGGGGCGACCATCAAGGTTGGGACGTCTATGACCCTGAGGTACAGAGCATAGTGCCCTTGCAGAACCAGCATGTTGCTGGCGAGGACCCTTTTGGTGACGACGATACCATGATGGTGGCCGCCGAAAACTATGAGTCCCCTGCATTGCCTCCGTCGGCTCCCGTGCAGGCCACTCCCCCTACCCGTGTGGCGGCTCCCACCCCTAGTGGTCCTCCAACTACTCACGCAGCGGCGCATCCCCCCGGCCGGGGGACCCATGGGCCTCTCCGCGTTGGTCTTCAGTTGCTCCCGGTAAACCCGGTACCCCCAGGTGGTGACAGCGGTGCGATTCGGAGCGCTCTGGCGCGTCTCAACCACGCGTCGATGGTGCACTTCAACCGTCCTGGTCCAAACAACATCCTCACCGCGGTGGATACCTTGATAAACTTACTCCCAGTGGTCGCTCACCATGAGCGGCGTACCAGCGAGTTGCGGCAGTTCCGCGACTACTTCCAGCGCAATCTTTACCGTGAGGTGACTGCCTATGTCGGTCAGCTGAGCAACCTCGTGGAAAGCCATGCGCCCGTACATCGAGCCCCTGTGGAAAGTTTCAACCCGTACGCCGCAGCGTCTCAGGCGCCTACGACCGAGATGGTAGGCTTTGGTGGTCTCGGAAAGTATCAACTGCCTGGTGGACCCCCTGGTGTCAATCCTTCGGCACCCTTCCATACACCGCTTGGTCCTCATAACGTTCCTCTTCCTCCAGCAAGTACTGGGGCGGGAGCACCAAGTGGTTTCCACACTGGTTTCGGTTCGGCTTCGCTTCCGTCGTCGTCCAGCGCTCCGATGACACCTGCTGGTCCTGGGCCTTCGGGAGTTGGAGCGCCTCCTGGTCTGGCCCCTGGTGCAGGGCCGTCCAGCGGTCTTGCTCCTACTCCGCCCTCTGGCGGTATCTCTCCGACTAGCTTGCCGCCTTCCTTCCATCCACCCACTAGTCCTGCGAACACCATTCCGGTAGTTAGCAGCGGCACCCCAGTAGGGCCTTCTGCCTCTCCTCCACTACCAAGTGGTGGTGGGCCAGCGAGCGCAGCCAGCGGCGCAGGCGGAAGCTCTGCCGGTCCTATGTCGGTGTCCTCTGGTCGTGGAGGTTCCGCGTCGTCTCGCGGTACCTCTCGTGGCCGTGGGCGCGGTCGCGGAACCGGTCGTGGTCGCGGACGTGGCCGTGGTTCTGCCAAGGCCTCCTAAGTTACCTCTTGTTAGCGCTTGTGAGTCCGTCTTTGACTAGTAAAGTGCCTTGCGTTGTGCGTTATGATCTGGTTCCATTTGCCTGTTAGGTTAGTTAGTTAGCATTTCATGTGGCGTTTGGCGTTCAACGGCTTAGACAACCCCCCCCCCTCCTTAGCGACGCGTACCACGCGATGCAGTACCAGTTGGTGGGGGCGTACGCCCTTGTTTGCGCCAGTATCGGATGATAAAGTTGTTAGGGATATGACCAGGTGGTTCCATAAAGTCGTTTTCTGGCGACCATCCGTACCATCTTACCCTGTAGCGGATATTCTTTGTGGTGTGTTCGTGACCTACAATGGTGTCAATAGCGCACTCCTGGGTCTCTACTTGAGGGTGTGACTTTTCCGTTTGGTCGTGGGGTGCGTGGCTCCCCCTGGGTGGTATGATTTGTTGGTCTCGCCGTGGCTCGGTCTCCTGTGCCTCTGGGGTCGTGGGGTCAGCCGTTACGGCCCTGATGGACGGTTGACCGCTCGGTTGACTTGTCAGAGAAGGGGCTATGGGAGACGTTTCTCCCCTTTGCCCTTCCTTCTGAGTTGGCTCACCTATTGGTTGTGTATGCGGTGTCGTCGTTTGTGCGGCCTTGGCAATCCTGTCGATGGAGACGGTGTTCTCCAAGCCATCCATTATGACGGTAGCGGTATGCTCGTCGGAGCGAATCACCTTGTATGGTCCCGTCGACTTGGGTAGTAGTTTGGAATTGATATCCTCCTCAAGGTGGATATCTTCTTCTATCTCCGCTGGGATTGGTCGCTTACCTTTTGGTGGCACGTCAAGGAAGACCATGTCTCCTGCTCCCACTTTGGTCACTCTGCTCACCGTTTGGTCATAGTCTGCTTTGAACCGTTCTTGGGCTGCTGTCATTTTAACTTTGGCAGCAGCCAAAGCGGCGCGTAACTTCTGGAGTATGTTTCTCTTGACCTTCGTAGGTGTGACTGTCCCGGCCGCTTTCGAGCGGTCAGGTCCGGGCTGGACGATAATACCGTGTGGTGTTCGCGACAGTGCCAGGTCAAACGGGGTTGTTTGAGTGACTCTGTGGACCTGGAGATTGTACGCATATGTCAATGGTTGGACATACTCAGACCATGTGGTTTGGTGCTCTTCGACATAGTGCCGTAGGCGAGCCACTAGCGTCTTATTGAACCGTTCCACTTGGCCGCTGGTTTGCGGATGATAGGCCGTGGTAAAGTAGTGCTTGACCCCTAGCATGGTACAAACTGCCTCGAAGAACTTAGAAGCTAAGTTCGAACCATTATCGGTCATTAGGTACATGGGAGCACCGTATAGGTAGACCCAATTCTCCAAGAAGGTTGTCGCTAGTGTCGTTGCCGTTTGGTTCTTCAGAGGTATAGCCCTGGTGAGCTTCGTGAACCTGTCGGTTATGACTACTACAAAGCGATAACCCTCCGAGGTCTTGGGCAGGGGCTCCAGTATGTCAATCGCGACGAACTCCAGGGGCCCCGCCGCCGAGAATAGCTTCAGATACTTCCTGTGCTTTCTCACATTACCTCGGGTCTTAATGCACGAATTCCACTGCGCCACATAAGTGTATACGTCGTTAGCCATGTGCGGCCAGTAGAATTGCCTCCGAAGGGTATAGTACAACCGCGTGGCTCCAGGCTGTCCCGAAGGCCGTGGGTTGTGTGACAGATATAACACCCTTTGTCTTAATGACTCAGGTACGACCTTCTGGAGAGCTCCGTCTAAAGGTGAGCGTCTGATGAGGTACCCATTGTGGTCGACGTCGAACTGAGAATCCTTCCTTCCTAGTACGTCAGCGAGCGTTTTGCACAACCTATCGGACGATTGTTCGCGTAGGAATTCCTCACGGGTGATTGGGGCGTGTTCCCCTTCCTCCACAGGGAGGAGGGTCTCTACTACCACTTGGTACGTACTGTCATCATGCCAATATCCCTTCAGAACTTCATTGACCTCGTGGTTCACTGGTTCTATAGTAAAACATGGAATGCCGTCGTCCACTGTGTCAGTGTTCAATCCTTCGGTATTCAACCGGGACATTGCATCCGCCGCTCGGTGCTTGACCCCAGGGCGGTACTGCACATCGTACTCAAACTCCGAGAGTCTCAGGCGCCATCGGGCCAGACGACCCGATGCGTCCGCCAAACCTAATATCCACCTCAAGGAGTCATGATCCGTTCGAAGCGTGAAGCGCACGCCATATAGGTAAGAACGTAGCATGAGCATACTCCAAAAAACCGCTAGGTATTCTTTCTCCGTTACAGTATAGTTCTGCCCTGCTTGGTTCAGAGCTCTACTCCAATACCCAATTCGTGCAAGGATGCCGTCCTCCTGTTCCTGCATTAGGCAGCAACCTATTTGGGCGTCCGATGCGTCTGTATCCAGTGTGTACGGGAGTCCCGATTTGGGCAATGCCAGTACCGGTGGGGAGAGAAGCGCTGCTTTCAATGTATAGAAAGCCTCTACCTCGTCTTCTTCCAAGTGGTCAAAGTGTGTGGGCTGCCCCTTCTGCAACCTCCGGTTCAGGGGTGCGGCTATCTTTGCAAACCCCTTGATGAACCGTCGGTAGACTTTGCATAGACCTATAAAGGATCGTATGTCCGTCTGTGACGTAGGGAGCTTGGCTTCCTGTACCGCTCTGATATTCCGTTTGGTCACTTCGAGTTTCCCGGGGCTTATTGTATGCCCTAGGTACTCTACCCCTTGGTTGAAGAACTTACACTTTCGTAGTTTGAGAGTTACGCCTGCCTCCTGTAGCAACTGCAATACCAACTGGACATGCGAGAAGTGCTTTTCAATGGATCTTGAGTAGATGACTACATCATGGATATATACCAATGCGGTTGTCCACTTCACTTTAGACAGTATGATGTCTAATGCCCTTTGGAAGGTAGCGGGGGCGTTTCGTGAACCAAACGGCATCCGTAAGAAGCGATACAGGCCTGCAGGGCATGTAAACGCAGTCTTATCACGGTCACCCTCTGGTACTTCGACCTGCCAATATCCGCAGTTCGCGTCCAGTATGGTAAAGAGGTTCGCATCTCCTAAGGAGTCCATGCATTCGTCCATCCTCGGGATGGGATACGAGTCCCTCACCGTTACGGCATTAAGTTTTCTGTAGTCAATACAGAACCTCATACGGGTCTCTCCTCGTTTTTGGACTAGCACTACAGGGCTAGCCCATTCCGAGTTTGCCGGTTCTATAACCCCCTCGTGGAGCATCCGCTCCACCTCCTCCAGCTCTACCTCCGGGCCTTTTGTACCGCGCGGTATGGCTGTTGGTGGATGGGACGGGAGTCCGGTTTGAGGTCAATCCTATGCTGGGTGGCCTTAATGGCTCCCAGCTTGCCAGACCATATGGTACTGAATGGCTCCAAGAGTCCGAGGATCCGAGCTCTGAGCTCTTCCCCTTCAAGTCCTATATTCACCTCCGTCTTCCAATTGGTCACTGGGTCGAGCTCCGGTTTCTGGTCTTCTCGCTCAGCTAGTTGCTGCACCATATGGTCTGTTCGCGACGAATTCGACGAATTGGCACTGCCCCCCCTTCCTTAGCGTCCACGACCTCGTGGGACCATTGTGGTGTGATCGTAAAGATCGTACGGGGAGCCGGTAGGGCAAGACCAATTACGGTGTGCTTTGGCAACTTGATCGGGCGGTTGCTGAAGTTACTCAGGTAACAGCAAACAATATTGGGCCCATTCTGGAGAGCATTTGTTGTATTCTACCACTCTGGAGTAGAAAGTAGAATAATCTCCACCTTTCCTTTTGAAAAGAAATCTTCAACGGTACAATCGTATATGCATCACAATCTAGGAACCTCTCTCACCTCTTCAGCGGAGGCTCCTTACCAGGAATACCCAAGACATCAACATCCCAACTCATTCATATCACGAGCAACGTTAAGTATTGCGAAATGATAGCGGCAGACCCAGTCAGCATCAACCCGACCGCACGAGACGGGAATATATTTCCGAACGCTGGACGTGAACGTACCTGTGCGTTCATGAAATGATTTGAGACAACAGAGAGACCATCACACCTTCAGAGTCACATCTAAGGTTGGATCGCACTTGGATTACACTGAATATCACGGCCCTTCTCTCTTCTCAAAGCAGAGCACAAAGTGCTCGCGCCGGCGGCCGATCGTCAGCTCAAAAGTTCTTGAATAATGATTTTCATTTTTCGAATTCTCTGCCATTTTTCTGGCCGATCCTGTCGTTTATGTACCCCTTTCTTTGTATGACGGACATTTCAATCTCTCTATAATGTACCAGTGATGTATGCCAATAGCCCTTCCAAGTTGCACTATTTCACTTTTAGCCCTTCAATTCTCATCTCCGACGTGCTAATCAATGGCTTCTGTCGTCCAGCACATCATCTGCTTCTTGTGCTACGATTTCAAATAGTTCTTTGATCTCTCTTTCACTGAACCATGAACTTTGTAAGCACCTGCTTAAAATTTATGCCTCTCTCACATCTATAAAGCGAAGCGCTTTCCTTCTCTATTCGCGAGTAGCACGTTACTGCTCCATTCTACAAGAAGGAATCTCTTTTTTCTCTAGTTTTTCCTCCGAAAATCTTGGGTTCGTAAATGAACAACCCTTTCTTAAGGAGCACCTCGCTCTATTCAAACGCGTATCCTATCGCATCATATTTCGCCACTATACAGCGAAGATAGACTTCCTTCTCTCCCTGCGTAGGCTCCAGTAATCCTTCTCTGCACATTCATTTGGTGAAAACATTCGTAACATTGATGTTTATATTATCCTCCACGTCTGCAAACTTCGATATAAGGTAGGCATACAAGCTCATCGACATCCTCGGAAAGTTCTAAGTGCTTTCCTTATATCTTTCACAGCTCTATCAAGTTCGCTTATGACAGTTTAAAATACCTTGAGAACTATTTGAAGAATTTACATGTATAACCTCTGGGAATGATCAAACGGGGTATGGGGCCAGATTCCAGCGTAAGAAAAGAATTGAAGCTGAAAAAAGGTTGTTTATAAACGTATCCGAATATTACGAATTTGAAATCATTCCTTGTACAACATAATCAGGGCATATATGAAGTGTTAAACTTAGAAGTACGCTAGTAGCGTGGTTGTGCTGTTGTTCTCACTAGATAGAGTACCACAACTCGTTGCTGATGCTGAGTTCTGCGTCGATGACATACAGAATGAGAAGCCGCTTTTTTTGCTCAAGAAGAAAGAACGTCATGCGTGCTGTATCGAAACCCATACCTCAAAAATAACGCCACAGTATACCCCGCCGCGAGAGGCTGAAAGGGAATGGTTCCTTGTACACTTTGAGATTTCTGTAAGCTGTCTGCTTGAAGCGGTGCGCGTTGCATTGAGTCATGGTTGCTGCGAGTTGTTGGCTATCGCCCCGAATTGGGAGAATGGAATGATGATTACGGAATGCGATTAGTAAATGCAGAAAACATTTTGGTGGCCTAAGTATTAGTGGAACGAGGGGAAACTGAATAGAAATATGTGCATGGAAATAATTTGTGGGAAGATGGTGACAACAGGAGTTTCGCTTTGGCAGGTCAGACTTCGCTTAGAGGAGCAATGGAAACGTTATTGATTAACAAATTCTGCACGAGCGACTGGGCACTCGAAAGCACCTTAACTGGCACTTCAATAGAGGGGGAGAAGCATCTCCCACAGTTCACATGCTGAATCCATGCAGACGATAATGCCCTGAGAGAGGCGTGGAGACCTAAAAGCTCCAGATGAGTTGCTAATACACTGTTTTGTGAATCGCTGAGGCTGAAAAATTATTATGATATGCAGGAGAGTGCGCTTGTGCTCAGCATGAGTCTGGTGCACTCTGAGAAAACAGAAGGTCGGAACTAGACTTGCGCAACCTAATGTGATGGTTACACCCGGCTGGAGTGAACTTTATCTTCGTTACATTTGTTGACATCCTCTGTCTCCTCTAAGATCTCCAGTACCACACCATTAGTGGGGACTGTCGTAATCGGCGTCAAATGATGCGTGTAAGTTTTCAGAACTTTTTTTGCACCTGAATGCTGTAAAGGTACTGCGTCGTTGCAGTGTCACTCTCACCCTCGCCTAATTCTTTCAGATCAGATGATATCTCTGAATCTGAACTAGAAGAACCAGAACTGGCCAATACGCTTGCATCCGAAGAATAGAAAGCAGGATTCTCTGGGGCTTGTGAATCATTTAAAGATTCAGCGTCACTCATAGCTGCACAAGACGAACTTGCTGCGCTATCCCCACCCAAAGACCATGAACTATCGGTTTGATCGTTAGAGCTGTCAGTAAGATCACTCGCGACGCTCGTAAGGGCCTCTTCTGGCGCATATCGAGCCCTGCGGTTGGCCGATCGTTTCCGACAGGCATCAGACGTCTCCTCCTGTCGTGAAATTTTGTACCTCTTTCGACTCAATACGTTCTCTCGTTCCCTATTTTTTCTCTTGCTTCTCCATTAGGCCTTCCGAAAAGCATCGCTGAGACCCTTGTTTGTTACTCAGGCAATATTCCCTGGCTGTTCGGACAAAATGTGAACGATTTCGGGTTCGTCGTCCTTCTTCTCGGAAATAGTGTGTTTAAGTACCACTACTTCGGCATTTTTCGGCAGCAAGAACGAGTCCAAAGGAAATGATACCCCTTCAATATCAAGAGAGGTGTATGAGTTGGCATGTTCTGTTGATGATTTCATGTGGGTTGCGAACGGAAGCTTGTTTGTTTCTTGTGATTCGAGCGCGACCGAAGAATTTGGACAAGTATGATGCCATGAGAGGAGTTAGTATACGCTTCGGTTCCGTCCCGAAATTTGTGACGGGACCCAAACGTGTAACAACAATGTACACGTTTATCATCGTAGCGGTGCCAGCCTAAATCATACCGTTTTGTATGGCTTGTGAAATAGGTAATTTCCCACACGCTTCTTCACATGGTTGCGGCGGTCAATACCATCCCGCACATCTTGGCGCCCATTGTTTACAAGAATTATTCAAAGCGCGGTCTCCTGGAGTGGCCAGGCTCACGTCCATGATTCTGTTTTTTTGACGAATGCCTGTTGCCTTGGCCATCGAAGACCTGCGAGAAAGATTGAAAAGTACCCAAAACCTTACCAGATGGAACTTGAACCAGAGATGGATCTGATGTACCAATCGCAATCGAGACTATCTAGCAACATTTCGTCGTGTGTTAAGCGCGTCATCTACATGGACTCAATCATATACGAAGTAAGGCTGCAATTGCTGGAAGTTGTGGAGCAAACCCGATTCTGAGGGTGTCTGATGAAGAAGCTCTTCGTACATGAGCGATGCGCTCGTGCACGTGGCACTTGAAGTTATGAGGTGCATACCCCAATGGAGTCTTCAACCGTTGGTTAATTTAATCTTAATTAGCACCCGTAGAGGGGCGTGCATGGGCCAAGGCCCCTGATTTGGCGTGGACACGTGGAGGTGGATGGCTAGCCTACCAGTGGGGTATTTTGGGGAATATTTTAGTTTGTCTTTATTTTCTGCACCCTGAAAGTGAGGTTGCGTACGTGTACCAACCGTACGGGTGTGCACTATTGTAATCAGTCAACCGGCCCTGCACCTGGGGTACTTAGAGGTGCAGGGGCGGCTGAACACCACCTGATGGTAAAGTAACCAAGCCTCTCCTTCGAGAACTGCTACTCGGATCAGAGGGCACTTGAGATTCATCTTGAGTGTGCGCTCTAGGCGCTACTGCCCTTGCCGGTGTACTACTCCTCCCGGAGGGTCACCTCAAGAGGTACAAGTACGCGTAATCTCCTTGGGACGCCTAAGGAATCTGTACATACCGTGTGGTATTGACGTCTACTATTTCTATTAATTCCTGATTGCAGGACAGATCTCCACCCCAGTATTGGGTTGTTTCTTGTTCTTTTTCTCCGACATGGGGCCTGTTGCCTGCGTGTGCACGGCCCGCTTCTCCTCTTTGGACATATCTCCTTTTCTCTTGTTTCCTGGGCTACGCCTCCTCCCGGAGTGTCTGGCTCACCCCTTGTCGGGTATTCCTCGTTTCTACACCGTTCTTGGCTCGTGATCCTCCTGATATTAAACTTTCTGGATTCACCTCTGTAGGTTTTTCTCAGTACACTACTGGTCGTACACCCTGGTCTCCGGTGTCAACAGAGGCTCGTCCACCGAGTTACCCTCCCCCAGGGAGCAGAACTTCGGACATCCTGTGCGTGTTTCACCCGTCCTGGGTTTGCTCCACAAGTGGTCTCCCGACCTAGAAGTCGAATCTCGGGAAGATCACCTTTTTAGGTTGGTTTAGAAAGGGAATTACCCACCGCGGTGGTTGGAAAGACCCTCATTGTGTAGATCTATCCCTTTTAGAGCAGTTGATAGTTTTAAGAACCAAAACTTCTGTCTACTCTCTGAGAAGCTGAGTTCACAAACAGGGCAATGAGAAGAAGGACGAAGTCTCCCTGACTGTGCTGCATGACCGTTCGGACACATGGGAATACGAGACTTTGTAATGGAAGCCTTGCGAATTGCGGAAGCCATGAGCGTCCTCTAGAAGTATCGAGAGTTTATGGACTCGGTTTCAAGAAAACCTCCATAGCACGTCGGGAAATATTTGAATGCTCTCCTGCGTACAGCAGCTCTGCAAGGCGTTCGTACTCAATCTGCATTGAGTTTCGTTGATCAATATCGGGATCATGCAAAGAACTGTGGCGGGGGAAACAACTTGATGAGACAGAAGGAGAATGTTTAGAGTCATTTTCATCGCTGAAGACGCTAATTCTGTGAGAACTAGAGTTCTCACATTGCTTTCTCGGTGTTGGAGCCACAGAATCACCGTTAGCGCCATAATCACCTATCACATCATCCTGACTGAAGTTTGGAGATTCGATCACGTTTCATTTGTAGTCGTTGCGAATGGCTGAGTTATGAGGCGGAACATTAACCGCCGTGTTGAGGTTTTCGGCCCAGAAAGGCTGGGACATGTTGGATTGAGAGTTATCTACTTCTCTATTCATGGGGTTTTGCTCCGGAAACGACCCCATTGATTTCTGCTGTCTATACGGTCGCTTGGAGCTTCTTTCTTCCGCAACATTCTCATCTACCTGCGCTCCCTCAAACTTGTAGAGATCAAGAGAGCCAGGGCTCCCATATCTAGATATCTCCCACCGGAATTGCTTTCTCTCCCTCCTCATCGAAATCAGGGTTCTCTGCGGAAGTTTCTGCAGGACAGAAAAATCGCAAGCAGCCTATATGAGTTTCCGGGAAGCAGGCAATGAGAAAAAGTATCTAGCTGAACTCCACAAATGATCTCAGCGTCTTTAGAAGCTCATGACATGGCGTCAAACAGCGAGCAATGAATTCTGCAATATTATTGGCTGTTACAAAAGTACTTCAGAGATGAAAAAGGGGTAGTCCATGTGCTTTCGGTTCGTTCTTACTTTCACTTGGATCAGCGTCGCGGTCTCGCGCTTTTGATGTTGCCGGTGACCTTCTGTCACTTGAAGAGGCTGAGTGATACAAACGGCCTTCACACAGCTTTCAAATGCTCACCACCGTCGACTCCAGACTCATTCCTTTCCGGCTGTCCGTCGTTAGCGAAGAGTCTTCTGCGTATCAAACGCTACCCGCGTCAGTACTTTCGCAACACCGGCCTCGTTACGTGAATCCGAAGTCTGTGAGTTCTTCTACCTCTTTCGTTATTGTTTACTCACCGAATGCGTGCATTCCTAACATGATCGTGATCACTGCCCCTCGATTTGACTCGCGCAGTGACTCGCGCAACAGTAGCTATAGGTTCAAGAACTCTACATCATGTTACTGCGGACAGCGCACTCAAATATATATTTCAGGGAAGCAATTCGATTCACGGATCTCTGACAAATGCAGCCATTTCTCGTGGCTCTGCTGCGGTCGGGATGACAGTACCAGCGAAATCCATTGCTACGGGGGATACCCCACCTCCTCGGAACTCGGTTTGCATTCCCACAGCGACGGCTAGGAGAAAGATGAAAGACTCGGACCGACCTGGGATGCTGACTGCGACGGTTATAACGGCTCGTGCAGTTTCTAATCGTTTGGACCAGCGAAAGATGGGGCGCCATGAAGACGACGTTGATCCTAACTTTCCGATTTATCTGCAGATGGCCAACAAGATCAAGGACTACATTCGCCAGTATGTCTACCATAGAATGAAGCTACAGAGAGGGTCTTGCACGTTTTCCTCGATCCAGAATGAGTTCTCAGCACAGCTTTCCAACCTGAAGAGGAAGTTGAGAGAGATGTATCCGGTTTTGAATTCTGCTCAGGGCGGCTGAGTTTGCGACGAGTTCATCAAAGAAGAAATACAGCGTGACAGGAAGTCTGCCGCAGAGGCGAGAAAGAGAAGGACGACTGCGGAGACCTCCCACAAGAATAACCCGACAAAGAAAACCAGCCAACAGGAGTCATCCCCTCAGAGTGCATCCAAGGCCATCAAAATGGTACGCGCAAATAATATCCGAACTCAGGAGAAGCCCCAGGTCCATGAGACAGACGACAACCATGAGCATGAGTGTCCGAATGATGCGGCAGAGATCGGATCTTGTGCGGAACGGGGGGATGTCGAAGGAGTAAAGGACGTGGTGGAGCTGGATATCAGTACGTGCGGGCAGAAGAGGGCATCAAGCGATGCCAACATAGGCAATAGAAGGAAGGTGAGAAAGGACATTCGCATGCGATTCACGTCAAAAAAGAGGGCCACTGTAGAGCAAAAATAAGAAGAGCAGGGAATAGAGAGACGTCAGCAAGCGCATGAGCGCCGAATGGCTCGGAAGAAGCATAAGAAGACTTTTCGACAACCACCTGCTGAGTCAAGCGACGAATCGTCTTCTGAGAGTGAGGTGGATTATGAAGATAATGTCTCTATGTCACACAACTTGGGCGATGCAAACGACTCAGATCCCCATCATCAGGATCAGGAAGGCTCGAAGGATGTTCTTGACAACAGTCAGGATATTGAGAGGATGAGGCGCCGTCGCAAGCGCGTTGCATCTAGGATGGCGAAAGGCCAGAACGCAAACCGTCAGAGAGACCGAAGGGCTTTCTCGAAGCTGCCTTCATCCGCATCCAGGCCCCAACTTTCTACTCCTACCGGCCAACCAAGCACCCCATGTTAACCTAAGACGTTTTACCTGTGCAGTAAGTGACGTTCAACCAAGAACCGATGTACGCTGATGTCTCTATTTGTGTTCTAACCTGCAATCGTCCTCAACACATGTGATATGCGCTTTCTAGGTTGCTTCCCAAGCCTTATTATTTCCTGTTTCTTGTTTTCTGCGTACTGCTTGATTCTGCGAGCGATGATATTATATTGGCTTCTCTTTTGTCTTCTGTGTACTCTGACATACTTCGTTCATAATTGCCTTCTTATGTCCCACGTCCTCCTGCACGGAACTGCAATGGGGACATACACCTGGGCGCGTTTCTGGCCATTCTACGTGCGAATCTGAACCTGCAATGGGTCAGCTCCTCCTTCCGCACGCAGGCGCAGGACGTTTGCCATAATTGTAGTTACAATAAAGAAAACAATATGGCCATAACTTGACATGCATATTCCATCGCTGCAACATGTTTTGGGCTCCTGCTACGTATATGAGCTAGCCAACGTCCGCTTTTTGCCTTCCAATCGATCAGATTTCGCCACTGAGTGGAAAGATTTTGGTCCATTACCCGTTCATTCAATGTACGAACTATGGTCTTCCTTCGGCCTTTCTCTGAGCCACGTATGGACATATTCGACCATATACGGCCAAACTCAGTTTACTTGCGATGACTCAGAAGAGCGGCAGAAAGAGCTCCCATTATGTCCGTTACAATGCCTTTCTGGCCCACATTTTGGCTACATCTAGCCATGCTGAAGAAGGCATTCTTTTGGCCATCTCTGGAGGCCATTATTGGCCCATGTTTGGCCTAATTTTTGTACATTTCTTGTAACCAAAAATAAGAGTTATTTGGACTATATTACGGCCATAAAAGGGCCGTAATTGGGTCATTCATTATGTTCATAGGGCATGCATAATAGTCGGCAAAATGAATGTTTTTTGCCTAGTCTTTCTCACCAGGGCGTAGTGTAGTAGCAGAAACACATGATGGCTCTCGAATAACCGCTCGTTTTCTTTCTATTCTTGGAATTTTGTAATGAGCCCTGCGCTCTTGTTGACGAGTGTAAGCTGTTTTTGTTTTGATACGATGCATTTGCTCGAGATGCGGATAACCGATTCAATGAATAGTTCACGGCAAGCTAGAAGACGAAGAAGGGAGCGAAGAAATCACATGCGGTGCTACAAATATCTATGGATCAAATACAGCGTCAGCGACAAAGGTAGAGTCACGTCGGTTATAATATATATGGTTATCCTCTCGTTTCGTTCCAATGATATTTCAAAGACTGTTTTGATTTTGTACCTTCGTTTCACGTATTTATCGATCCTGGTAATACTTCGCAGACTTTGAAAACTACATGGAGACTACTTCTTTTTTACACGCGGCGTAGTTCTTGCTCTCTGTTCAACAATTTCATCGTTTGGAGTCTGCAACTATGACAGACGCGTATGTTTGTCTTGCATCCTACAACTGCGTTTGCAGGCCACCAGGAAGGGCTGTTTCGCTGAGTACGATGAAGAGACATCGGGTTTTGATCGTCGACATTTGTTTGCATTGCAGCCTCTGCCACGGGGTCCAAAGTTCACACGAGAATCTTCAGAGATGCAACGACTTATTCATGAACAAACTATTCGCTGAATACGTTCTAAAACCGGGAGAGGAGGAAAGATCTGTTGTAATAGGATCAGGAGATTCTCAAGTCAAGTTACTTGTAGGAGACTTCTCCCCTCCTTTCTCTCATCTTCAGATGCACTCACAAACGATGATGAATATCGTTTGTAGTAGTGAGATAGCTACTAAAGTGGAAAATACGAACCTTAAGTGAGTGATTAAGTCCCTTCTCGCTCTGTACTAATCAGCAGCATATGTTTTCTGACATGGTGTGATACTAATGGAGAGGAAAATACTTTCTTCTCCCGCGTATTCAGCAAAGCCGAAAATCTTGTTGAGAATGATGTAGACCAGCTTCAAGAACCTAACCCTGAAATCAACATCACTTCCGACGATCATCTCGGTACCAAAAGAAACTCCCCTCCTGATTCAGTGATAGATTTACATCACCGTCTGCCACAAAATTCTAAACCAGCACAACAGATCTCAAAGGAAGATTCACATAGTAGTTTCCGAAGTGAAAGCACTGATGGCCCACACAGTCAAACTTCCAATCTGCAGTTAAATCATAGAGAAGCTCGAGATTATGGATGGAACGTGGAAGAAGGGGAATGGAGAGGGGATTCATATGTTTCCTTCTTGGACTGGAGTGCGGAGAATAAGAAATGGGTTGAATTCGGTGTTGAATTTGGACTAAAGAAAACAGTTATGGATAAACTTCTACAAAATTTTGATGCACCATACATGTTCTGAAACACTGTTAAGCGCAATATGATCAAGTATATCGAGCTTAAAACTGTGAAGTACCTCATTTGTCCCGGACATGAACTACTGAGCGCAAAAATGGTCAACGAAAGCCACGGCGAAGCTTCTCAATATTCCCAGCCGTGTTCCGTCTGTCTCAAAATTAGACAAACGCAGCCTCTAAATGACTCATTTGAGTATATTCCCTTGCTCTCTCGGTTGAAAACGTGGGTTTCTTCCACTCGAACTATGTATCTCCTTTACGATTACCGCCAAAACTTTACGTCTCGAAGAAGAAATCGACAGTTTCAAGATGAATACTACGAAGATTGCTACGATGGAACACTATGCAAGTCTATGGTTCACAGTCGAAGGGGTGAAACGATAGCCGTTTTTGATATCTTTCTCGACGTATCGACTGACGGGTTTGACGTGTTCTCCAGGAGTCAGTATGATTGTTGGCCTATTATTGCAATGGTACACAATCTTGACCCTTCAATACGGTTTCTCATGCACAACATCGTTTCCTTGGGGTTCATCAAAGGGCCACGAGAACCTGTTCGCCTTGATACTTTTCTCTTTCCGCTCATTGAAGAGCTGAAATTCATCAATAACGTTTCTGGAACCAAGTTAACATTTGCAGATGGTGTGCTGAGATATCTTAAGGTACATCTTCTCTGAGCATAAGGAGACGGTCCAGCTTCACAAAAAGTTGGAGGTTTGGTTGGAGCTAAGGGGAAGCGAATGTGCCGCTTCTTCGATATTGGTGGACACTACTATTCCTGTCGCAAGTCTTAATACTTCCCTTCAAAGGTCAAAGTGCGAGATGATCGAATTCGAGAAAGAACGCATTGGAAGCGGTACTATGACCCATCTCGGCTTCCAGCACGATCTGAGTCACAAATTAAGTCTCAATGGAAGAAACTTGATCACAAGCGCCTTTCTTGCCCATCGAAAGGAAATAGCTATAAACTGCTGCATAACACGACGTACATCATTGTATGAAGTTGAGAACATAATTCCATTCCATTCATTTCCACTCAATATTATGCAGCTCACCATGAATATTGTTCATTAAATAATGATTCCGTTAGGAAAGGGAGATCAGTATGGATCCAATTCAGACATTACCGACGACTACGTCATTTCTGAGCGTTCTTGGATCCGTATAGACTCTGGGATTAAGAAACTTGCTTCAGGAACATCTGAATCTGTCTTTAGGAGAAGATTGCGAGAGACATTATGGTACCTTCAACAAAAGGCGGAAGAATGTCGCATTTTTATTATCTCCTATGCGGTTATGCTTCTGAATGGCAGAATTCCTAACAAGTATCTCTATTGGAATACGCAAGCTTTCGGACCAATTGGAACTCTGTTTTCGTCCTCAGCTCTCATAATGCGATGTAAAGCAGGTAGCGCGGGTTTCAATTGACTCTTTTGAACACTATGACATTATTTTAAGCATGAAAAAAACCGGGTTCATCTTTCAAAATCCACTTTTCATGCACTTCTCCATCTTAGCGGAAACATTGACAGGTGCCCGGCTCGTCTCTTGCAGCCAGTTTTGGATGGAACGTTACGTAGGATTTGTGAAGCAAAGGTTGAATGCCACATACAAAGCTGCGGAATCGTTGACAGAGAACGCCAAACTATACCAGTCTTATCGCCTCTTTTCTGGAGACCACTTCGTAGATGACGGTGGAGAAACTGCAGGGTACCATGGAAGTAATAAAACTTCGATTGATGTAGGGAGCAGTGAGGGAACTTTACTCCTGGCTCCCAAAAGAACTTTTGGCATTGAATCTGACATACTAGGGCAACGAGGCATTCGGAAATTGCTTCTTGCTTATGCCACACAAACGTGATGCAGTGCCACCACTGAAGACTTGAAGGGCATTATCTCAGATGAGGAGATCGTAGTGCCTGCGAGAGCTAAGAAACGATGTGCGGCTGGTGAGGTACATTTGGGTTCATTTCTGATGAGAAAAGAGAGCCGAAATCGCCATGAATATCTCATTCCGGCGCAATTTGACACTGATAAAATCAGCGGGAGGTCTACGATGGTCGTATTATATTTTTTCTAGAGTACACTTTCAACATCCACAACCAGAGAGATACTCATTATCTGTACATAGCTGACTGGGTGGCAGGACTAAGAAAGGATCGGATGGATGAAGTTTTCGCGTCAAACTGTTGTAAGAAGGTCTTCAGTCGCGGAACTTCCATTGAGCGGGTGGGAACAGTTTCTCATGGAATTAGCATGGTCGCGCATTGCAACCCTCGTGAGGAATGGCAGCGAACATACTTCTTGGATGCGCAGATAAGGGTGCTTCGCCTTCTGGAAAAGGGTATAAAATCTCTGGACGGTATGGACAGGTATCTTGTGAATGTCTCCGACTAGCAAGATGAAAGTGTTGCAGCCAAAGGCATTCATGCTGAAGACCTGGTAACATCTCCTAATTTGCGGCAGATAAGAAATAGGATATATATTTGCGATTGATAGCGATGGCATTGAATCCTGCGTGACAATTCGAATGTTGTAAATGATACCATTTTGGTACTGAAGGTTGTGTGTCGTATCTATGTCTACGACACGAAGTATCATTCTCTCTGTGTCAGAGGGCTTTATTCTCCGATAAAAATCTGTGTTATGCTTTGTTTCTGGTTTACTTGGGCCCCACAAATTATATCAAACACAGAACAGTTTCAAGTTGGACATATAACATGAACGAAAACATGGCACACATCTGGCAAAAACCTGGCATATAACCAAGTAGGGCTGTTTACGGATACGTTAGGGCACGAACACTTGCCCGAACGGTGCCCCGGGCAGGCTCGGGTTCCCCAACTGCGGGGAAGCTGATGGACTAGGCGGAAAAGGCGTGCTGCGACGCGGGATAGGAACACTTCCAAAGTTACCGTTCGGATGATAACTGCTCGGATTCTTCTGAGGGTTTCGATTCTCGCTCGGTTGATTCGACATGTTTGCGTCCTCCGGACGAGATAGGATGGATTCTGCTTCGGGCTGTAGCGTCGTGTAATCGCAATCTTGCTCGGGACGTCGAGAAGGACCGGCGCATTCTCCCGCTCGGTCTCTATCGGCTGTGATGATGGTGGATCTGCGGCTTCACTCCCGGTTGTAGACTCCATCTCTTATATGCCGCACGCTGCGAAGCATCGTGCGCGAGGGGGCAGAACTGGAAAGCAGAGCGCTACCGTCGGATAGGAATACGGCGCACTGGACTACCGATCAGAAACGCGGTCAATGCTCACGAAAGCCGAATGTAACTTACGGCATGTATCTCCAGCCATCGATTGGGCGCGACGTGGACGCCGCGCACTCTCGGAGGGAGGTCTGTAGTATGGTGAGGTCAGCGTTGTGGTATGGATGACCCAAGGGGTATGGCAGGTAAGAAGGGGTGCGTCAGAAGCTGGCTCAACATACCAGGCGTCCCACGTGTGCGGGGATGATACGCCGTGCGGACCTGTACGATAGAGAACTAAATATAGCGTAGCTGTATATAGATGGCACCCACTCAACCTCTGCATATTTTCGCCACGTTGGTAGGGTACCGATCCAGACTGTGAGCGGAGAATCGCAGCGTGGAGGTGCTAATTATGCACGTCCGCTCCTCCCATACACCCATCAAGTAAAGGGTGAGTACCACCGTTGTGAAGTAACTTCTCGCTAAATGAGACCAGCGACTAGACCATGACGGGCAACTACTAGATTCCCACTGTGGTGCAAAACCCAGCGGTGGGAATGACACGCAAAGGCGATTCAGACCTCCCTCTTATAGGGCTGCACAGTAGTAGAGCGCCCTCACGGGATGACACGGCTAGGCCGGGCGTAACTCCGGGGTCAACCCTTCCCGACAACGGAGAGAGCGAAAAACAAAGAAGACGCGTCCAGCGGTAGAGATCACGACACTGTCGGCAATGACGTCACAGTGGCGAGTAGAATACTCTTACGAGAGTGGCGACGACACCCGGTAGCGGTAAGGAGCCACGCGGGTGGTCGTGCCAAGAACGGTGGGCACTGGTATGCAGCGCAGCAGTACCTGTATGACAAGGGCAAAAAGGAACAAACACGCACACAAAAGAAACACGCAATAGCGGTAGTGCTGTTAGAGATGTCGCGAGGCGGATAACAATCCCTTCAAAAGATGCAAGCTCTCCGCAAGGAGTTTACTACACAGCCAGGGTGGAAAGTTAGAGCCTAACACTCGGTTGTTCCGTTTACTTCCCCAGCACTGGGTGCAGCTCAACCTACTAAGTAGTGCAGTAGTTTGGCCCACTGTCAGTGTGGTGCAGCAGATATGCTACAAATATCTACTTAAAATACCCCAATGAATGGGTGCAAACCCCCCACACGTGTGTGACTCACCGGCTAGGCCGTGCACCTCATAACACTAATTCTAATATTAAGTATACCCAAGAATGGGCTGATCTCACCAGCTATTCATACGGTGTGCCACCACCTCCCAGCATCGCCGTGCATATTATGAATCGCATCGCGACAGAGTCCGGCAATCGCGTTGCACTACATTTCCCCTCCTTAGGGTGCGAGACGACCTCGCAAGCGGTTTCGCTTTCCTCCTCTGGGGTGCGTTGAAGCACGACGCCATGACGGTCTCGAGTCCGGCGTCCCCGGTCTCTTCTAACGGCGACTCCGGTCAACCCCTCTCCACGCGTACTGCGGTAGTTTCTCCTCCGATACTTCGGCGCGCTCTCCCTTCTCTCTTGCTTCCAGCGCTTTCGTCTCTTCCTCGCGCGCTTCCTGCCATGCCGAACCCGAATCAAGGTAGCAACCAACCGTCTGGTGCCTCTCAGAACCAATACGTTGGTGGTTTCGCTAGGCCTTCAAACCCTTCCTCCTCTGGAGTCCCTCTCTTACAGCCGTCTTCCGCTGGCGTTTCGTTTCCGCAACCGGTCAATCCGGGATTTCACACGGCGCCTCTTCCCCAGACGGGTGGTCAACTTCCGCCCCCGGCGTCTGTACCGCAGTGGAACTGCATCGCTCCTGCTGTCCCGGTCCAACCGGTAGTCAACCCGCATGCGGGCGCGTGGGCGTCATATGACGAACTCGACAACGTCGACCCTCGCAGCAATCCCACACCGTTCTTACGGGCTGCGTGGTTTCATCCGCAAGGCGTGACCAACCGTTCCCTCGCCGAGGCGTATGCCGATGGCAGTGGTCACCTCCCAGGGGGCGTGCACGTCTGCATGAAGGTGACGTTAGACTGGCATTACCGGATTACCGTGCCTACCAACGCGCTCGTTCACCATCGGGGTCAGTCGCACAACTCCACTCGGGCGGCCATGGTTCGCGTAGCGCACATGCGAATGTTTCATACCTACTCAGAGCGCCCGATTCCGGTGAACTTCCGTTTCGACGTGGCCTTCTTCCGAACACTCGGCGAAATCCAATATGGAGAGAATCTTGCCCGGCTCGCCGGTGTGGTGGAGCGTTACCAGAACGTCCCCGTTCACCAGGATCTCCTGTGCTGGACCCGTCCGCTCCGGCGTGCTGAATTTCGATATCTCCCACGCGTGCCGCGGTCCAACTACCTTCAAACGATGATCCGTCGCGAACGACGTGCCCGCTCCCGATGGGGTTACCTTATCTCGTATCAAAACATGGAGTCAAACCGGATTCGTCCGCGCCACATGCATGGGAGATATGTTCCTCTCCTTTTGTGTGGGCGTCGGTGGAGGTCTACCGTGGTTGTTACGTGGAACTCCCACCCTGTCTCACGTATGTGCGTAGTAGGCTCATGACAAACCCGTTTACTGGATGGTGGAGCGTCGTCCTCACGGAGTGGGTGGCACGAACAGCGGTGTATCTCCTCAACGAGGTGTATGACCAGTATGGACTGTGGTTCATTCCCCCGCGCTTACGTCAACTCATCCAAGCCTTGGATCTCACTATCCCGCTTGGCGGTAATGGAAACTTCTCGGAAGTCATGTGCCTCTTGCGAGTGATTGATGGAGTCGACTGGAGCCAGGTTCCTATTTCGCAAAGCGCGCGGGACGAAGGCAATCCCGCTGTTGATCGGTCTCTAGGTCGCAGGTCCCCACTGTCGGGTGATTACATCCATTACGACCCCTGGACACGGGTGCCGATTACCAACGCCGAGGCGGAGCTCCTTCGGAATGCCGAGCGAGTCATCCCTCCGGGGCACCCTACGGGCTTTATCATAACTGATAAGTTCTTCCACCCTGTTGGGGACCAGAACATCATGGTTGATGACGTTCCCGATGACGGTGACGAGTACGGCGACGACGACTTCGCGGCAGCTCCGGTGGAGGGGACAGTACCTGCTTCAGCACTGTCAGGTCCCCAAACGGGTGCTAACGCGGCCTTCCCGAGCCCGGTGAATGTTCCTTCGGCGCCTCAAGCGGTTCCTGGGCTCGCAGTAGCTCCGGTGCCTACGTCTGTGGCGGCTCGAACTCCAGCGGAGACTGTTGCTTCGCCTGCGATGGCAGCGTCGGCTACGCCGAACGAAGCCGCGAACGCGGAACTCTCCAACGAAGCACGGGCTGCCGTGATTGCTCAGTTCCTCAGCGAGGCTGGTCTTTCCGACGCGGCATCCGGCAACGTCTCGCAGATGCGCGACGCGCTGGTAGCGCAGCTCGCGAGCGCGAAGAACCAGCAGGAATCCGAGTAACTCGTGCAGCTCTCCCTCCAAGGACTCCTTCCTAGCTGATACCCAATAACTTGGCCGCTTTATGCTCGACTAGCGAGCCACAACCTAGTAACAACGACCCGTAAAACTGTGAACTTCTCTTGATCTCAAGACTTCTTCCCTTCTGCCAAGGTGTATACTTTTTAACTTCTCCCTTCCGGGGTGATATTCCTCTTACGAGTTCATCTTCCTCTTCATAGAGTCTTCTTCCTCTTACGAGTGATTTTTAACTTCTCCTCTTCCTGAGGGCATAACTGTTCGAACTTCAACTCTCCTCTTCACAGAGTATGTCTTCGCAACGCGAGTAGCGGTACAGTACTCCTCTGAGGATTGTCACAGCGTCTCTCGAGAGGTGATTGTGGTTCGTAAAACCATCCGTGCGCGGCACGCGATGAGCCTCCGTCTCCGGCGACGTGTGTTAACCGACCATTGCTTGGTGTAGGTTAGCCGGCAACGCCGTGTTAGTGCGACGGTGGTACTGCACGATCTTCGATCGGGGTAGGTGCTCCAAGAGCTTGTCCGACTCACGCGACGGCAGATAGCCATACCAGCGTACCTGGTACTGAACATACCCCTTCGGGTTCCAACTGTGTCCCACAATGTGGTCTACGACGAACTCTTTCGAGTATACGCCCCGCTCGAGCTCTTCCTGCGAAGGGTCGTCAACGCGCCGCGGCGGTGCCGTAACATTGTCACTAGTGGTGCTGTGAGTTTCTCCTGACGCTTTCGGCGGTAGACTTGCCGTCTGCTGAGTGTTCGCTTCCCGTATCCGGGCTTCCTCAAGCAGCTTCGCCGCTTTGGTGCGTCCGCGAACGGCTAGTTCCTGTTGTAGTTCCCGTTCTGTCTGTGAAGGCGGACGAGGAGGCGGATTGTTTACCATAACAAGTGCCGGTTCACGTGACGGCACGCGACGCTTCGCAGTGATTGTACTGCCACGCGTTGTGATCGGCCCGTTGTGTGGCGCACGCTGCGCCCCACGTGATTTGTGGTGCACAAGCGCTCCAGCGGTTGCAGTGTGCCTCATCCCTAAATCAGGGCTGTAATCCGTATCTCCGGCGAGCGATGCGCCGTCATGACTTCGTGAAACGTCATGAAGGGCGACTTGCGACTTCCCCACGGCTGGGTGTAACGGCATACCACCATCACCCGAACCAGGGTGCTTGTTCTCCGCTTCAGCGAGCGTCTTCTCTTCTTCCTGCTGTGCAGTGTCAAGAATACCGGGATCTGCCGTGACTTTCTTTGTGCGCGCCTGTGAAGGCGGTGTGCGGCGGTCGTCAGCGACGGTTTGCGGCGACTGCGCATCCGGAATAGTCTGTGATACAGTATCTAGCTTCGCTGTAGCCTTGCTCTGCAGAAGAGTCCGGTGTTCTTGATCAACTTCCGGCCTTGCCGATGGAACTTCGCGAACGAGAGCATGCTCCGCGTCCTGGGTCCGTGCGGCGGTGGGCGCGTGTTCGTGCGACAATTCCCCGTATGGGTGAGCATCACAAGTATCCTGGGACAACCTCGAGTCCGTTCGTTGCGTGCGGTGTCGTTCAGAAAGGTCGCGGTCCTTCGTGGAAGGATGTATATCCTGCGCAGAGTTCTGCGCGACAGCGGCCGACTGCTGCGCGTCATTCACGACTTCAACATGCGACAGCGAGTTATCCTTCCCACTGACAGTGGTGTCCGTAGCAACTACGTCTTCGACGGTGTCCTGAGACGACTCTGCCTCTTCTTCACTACTTTCCCGTGAACCACGGTGCTGCGACGGTAGCGACACCGGTGACCCACTCTTCGTGACAACGCGTGATCCTTCCTCCCCCTCCTTAGGTGGAGCGCTATGGGGAGCAGTCATCACGTCTGTTGATGGTGTAATAGACGCTGTGAAACGCGCTTTCACCAGCGGTGTATGTTCTGATACCTCGGTTTGCGAGGTTATAATCGGTACATCTGCGAGACCCCGTGTTGGGTGACGAAGCCCCACAGGGAATGTAGTGTTCTGCGACGAGGTTCCTCGGTTCTCTGCCTTTTCAGCTTCCTGCTGTGCATTCGAAACGACTTCCGTATGAACGGTCGGTCCCTGTACCACGCGATCGCGGGAAAAACGCTCATGAGCGTCACCAACTTCCAGTACGACTGTGTCCTGATTTACGCTGATGACGCGGTATGGACCATCGGCTATGGGTGAAAGCTTGTGACGCCTCTCCTTTTCAGGGTTATAATATTCTTGCCTGACGAAGGCTAGGTCTCCCACCTTCAGTGGCGGTAGCGGTATCCGCACCCATGCGTCAAAGTTCCGCTTGTAAGCGTGTTGTGCTCTCGCCATTGACGACCTGGCGACAGGTACCATTGCGGATAACCACTGCTTCTATTGCAGGTAATGATCCCGTACAGACGGGAACGTATCCAGCTTAGCTGAGGGTTCAACCGCAACTGGCGGGGGTGTCCGTGAGAGCACGAGCTCAAACGGCGACAACCCAGTTATCCTGTGAACCTGCGTATTGTACGCGTACGTCACTGTGTCCATGTAGAGATCCCAAGTCTTTGGGTGATCCACAGTATAGGCCCGCAACGCGGAGAGTATCGTCCGGTTAAACCGTTCGGCTTGCCCATTGCATTGGGGGTGATACGTCGTCGTGAAAAGATTCTTCACGTCGAGTATCCGGCAGGTATCCTGGAAGAATTTCGCAGTGAACTGCAGCCCATTGTCCGAAAGAAGGTTAACCAGGGGACCGTAGACCATTACCCACTGGCGAACGAATGCCTCCGAAACGGTGCGCGCTGTGATATTCTTCAACGGAACTGTCCGGACTAACTTTGAGAATCTCTCCGTAATAACGAGTAAGAATCGATTCCCTCGGGAAGTGTGCAAGAACTCACGGAGTATATCGATGGCAATAAACTCCAATGGCGCCCTCGCGGGGAATAATGTTAGTTTCTTAGCATGGCGACGCTGCTTCACTCGCTCGTGAGCACAATGTGTACACGCCTTCACGGTAGTGTAGCAGTCCAAAGCTAACGTGGGCCAGTAGAAATCCCGACGCAGTGTCGTGTATAACCGCTTAGCACCCGGATGCGCAGCCATCCGCGAGTGATGCGAGAGGTGCAGTACCCTTGTTTGTAAGGAGTGAGGAACCATAATCTGTGGGTTAGACGGAACTACTCTGACGAGGTAGCCTTGTGGGTTTACCCAAAAGGGAATCTTCGCACCATTACTAATCTGGGCGCGTATCCTCGTACAGAACGGGTCAGTCTATTGTTCTCGCACCATCTCCTCTGGAGAAATGGGGACGAATGTACCGGATTCCGGATCTTCACCGTCTGCGACGAGCAAATCATCACAAATGTCGTCCGACACAATGTCGTAGTCCTCATCACCGTCCTCAATGAGGAAACAGCGGATATCTTCATCATCGTCATCGACGGGTAAGGCTTCGCCTTCCGCTTCCAAACTGAAAGAGCATCCGCTTGTGCGTTGAGCGAACCCTTCTTGTAGGTGACTTCATAATCAAATTCGGCAAGCCGAAGACGCCATCGCATTAAGCGTCCAGAAGGTTCTGTGACTGACATTAACCAACGCAATGCGGAATGATCCGTATTGACGGTAAAGTGTACACCCATAAGATATGGTCGTGACGTCTGCACAGTCCATACCATGGCGAGACACTCTTTCTCGGATACCGAGTAATTGCGTTCATGCACATTGAGCGTGCGTGACCAATATCCGATTGGTTTGCGTTCCCTTTCGGGCGTAGTCTGAAAGAGTGCGCAGCCAATCTGGTAATCACTCGAGTCCGTATCCACGGTATACGGCAACCAGTTCTTCGGTAGTGCCAACACGGGTGCCGTAGTAACAGCCTCTTTAAGAGAGTTGACAGCGTCCATTTTCGTGGGGGTAAGTAGTCCCAATTTGGGCGGTTGTCCCTTCTTCAAGAGTTCGTTGAGCGGTCCAGCGATCTTCGCGAAGCGAGAAATGAACCGTCTATAGACGTTGCAAAGCCCCAGAAAGGAGCGTAGCTCTGTCTGTGTAGTAGGGTGCTTTGCCTCTTTGAGGGACTTCACGCGAGCTTCCTCGATCAGCAGCTGTCATGGACGTATGATATGGCCCAGATACTTCACTGAGTCAGTGAAAAACTCACACTTCCTCAACTTGAGTGTGATTCCTGCATCCCGCAAGGCGGTCATTATCTCCCGAACATGTTCGAGGTGATCGTCCAAGCTGTTGGAAAACACGATGATGCCATCGAGGTATACCAAGCAACTCCGCCATTTGAAGCGAGCTAGCAAAATGTCCAAAGCACGCTCAAACGTAGCGGGGGCGTTCGTTAACCCGAACGGCATACGTTTAAAGCGGTATAGTCCTGAATGACAGGAAAACGCGGTATTGTCACGGTCTTCCGGTCTAACTGGTACTTGCCAGTAACCCCAGTTTGTATCCAAAGTGGAGAACACAGTAGCATCGCCAAGCGAGTCGATATACTCGTCCATACGAGGTATAGGGTACACGTCTTTGACGGTGACATCGTTCAAGCGACGATAGTCGATACAAAAGCGCTAGAACTTATCGGGTTTCGGAGCCAGTACAACTGGAGATGCCCACGGCGACTGAGCCGGTTCTATCACGCCAGCGCGGAGCATTTTGTTGATCTGGAACTCTTCCTCTTCTCGTGCGTTCGGGCCTGCCCTGTAAGGGTGCTGAGCAATCGGCTTGGTCTCCGGCAGTTGGTCAATCCGGTGTTCCGTAGTTGAAACCTCTCCGAGGGAACCATCCTACATTGGTTTAAACTCTCGCAACATGTTGCGCAACTTCTCACGGTGTGAAACCGATACATGACGGAGATTCAATTCTTCTAACTCCTTGATAGGGTCAATCTTGTCATAACTCGTAGGAACGGTCCTAACTTCCGAGTCACTCGTGTGTTCAACCGTCTGAGACCGGTCCGGCGCAGACGAGCGGGACGAGTCTCGCTCCCTCTCCTTAGGGTGAAGCACACCAGTGCGTTCTTCAGCAATCCGGAGCATATCAGCGGCAGTTACCTTTGTGGGGATCAGTGCCGTAGGGTGCGGTAAGACAGTACCAATTATTTGGTTCTTCACCAGATACTGGGGTTTCTTGCCAAAGTTGGCCAACATAACCCGAAAGGGATGCTCGCTGTTGATTTGAACAACTGCGTTCGACAACGCGACCTGATACTTCTCGTATAACGAGTTCAATGGTTGAACAACCCGCAAACCACGCGGAGCAGTTGTAACATCAACCCAAACCTGGAGTTCCGGCGGAATAGAAATTGCACGCGCTACGCGGGGCTTCGGCGACTCCTTTGGAGGTGAAGAATCATGTAGAGGAGCGGGTAGTGGTACCAGCTTAGCCGACGCTCGGCGTAGTGAGCGACGAACAATCGGTACAATCGAACCATCTTCCATTTCCACTTCACGCGCACGCGGTCGTATGGCTTCGACATATCTGTCGCAGAAGTCACACACTAAAATGACAGGGGCAGCGAGCATCTTGCAGACGATGAATTCCACCTGCTTGATGCAGTTACCAATCCTGACAATCAGTGAGACCATTCCAGCCGTTTGTAATGGGTTATTATTCGCATCTGCCACGTCCATGACGGGTCCTTGACGAACGCGACAACGGATTTACGGCGATAGCAACGACTCAACAATAAAGTTGGGGCTTGCAACTGTATCCAGGATGGACAAGTGACGCACCAAATATTGGGTGGAGAGGCCAAGGTCAGCAGAGATCTTGTAGTTTTCCTTGGCCATTACCATGACTCGATCCGGGATCCGGTTGTTTCTGAACCGTATCCACGGGCGACGCAACACACCAATGGTGGTAGAGTCTGCGTCTAAGACGGTCTGTTTCCTCGAAAGGATTCTGACCGGGGAGCGAGGCGGTGACGCCTCGGGCGCCGTAGACCTCAACTCCGTCTGTCTCTTGCAGATGCTAGTTTTTGGCGAGGGTCGCCCAGAAATTGGCAAGGGTCGTCCAGTAAATTTTTTGAAAAAATATCGAGATCAATTATTTCAAAATTTGCAGATAATTGCTTGGGTCGTCCAGAATCTCTGTGCAGTAAATACTGGGGGGTTTTCCACTCGTGCTAGTTCTTTAGTCGAGGGCTACCTGAACCGTATTTCGCGAAGTCTAGGTTCAGTTTCCATTAAGGTGCACATTACACGATACCTTCTGCGGAATGATACCCTGCAACGCATGGAATACTAGTGCTAGTACAGATGATGCCCATTCTGAAATCATACCGTTTTATTCGTATCTATTCTTCTATCGACCGCTTTTGCTAACCACTACTTCGCTATATTACATGTACCATTTCCCCATAATGGAGCCGGTGTAGGCGCAATCTGCGGCAGATGCCGCAGACTGCACCTCCACCATAGTGCTGGATCGGTAGAACACATACGCACTCCGAGAGGATGAGGCGCGAAGCGCCTCATCCTCTCCGTTCCTCATGTAGGGAACCATGCCCAGATGCATGGTTCCCTACTTGAGGAACCTGCACCTGCAACTCGTGAGCTACGTCCGCATCAAAAGTCATTTACCTGTATACGCAAGCAGAAATTATCCATAAGTTAGTCAATGATCCGTTAGATACATTTGAAATGCGATGGAACGTACCATTGATAAAACAAAACAGAAACGTTGCGCTAGAAAAGTCGAGGGACCTGGTAACTCGCAAACGGAAGAAGAAGCAGGAAAGGGATCGGTTAGATTACCAGCAATCCATTCATCGTAAAACGCGAAAGGTCTCGAAGCAAGAACTCACAAGCAACGACACCGAGAATGCCCATGCAGCAAAGATACCGCAAGAGGCGATAAACGAGAATCTAGCCTATATCCCAAACAAGTACCAGAATCGCCTATCCCGAACAGTCAGACAGTAAAACGACCAATTTCATTTTGTCTCTCAAGATCGATGATGGATCTGGAGAGATGAAATAAAATTGGTCGTTTACCTGTATACGCAAGCAGAAAGTATCCATAAGTTAGTCAATGCTCCGTTGGAAACATTTGAATTGCGATGGAACGTACCATTGATAAAGCAAAACAGAAACGTTGCGCTAGAAAAGTCGAGGGACCTAGTAACTCGCAAAAGGAAGAAGAAGAAGGAAAGTGATCGGTTAGATTACCAGCAATCCATTCATCGTAAAACGCGAAAGGTCTCGAAGCAAGAACTCACAAGCAACGACACCGAGAATGCCCATGCAGCAAACATACCGCAAGATGCGATAAACGAGACAGAAACCTATGTCTCAACCAAGTACCAGAATCGCCTATCCCGAACAGGCAGAGCTAGAGCCTATGGCGCAACGAAATGAACTATTGGTCGCGTACTTACAGTCGTCGGTTTGGGTTACCGGGTTCCCGTTTTCACCCTTCAACTCGTTCTATATCTTGAACAAATAGAAGAAGTTGAGGGTGATTAGCTTATTTCCTGCCGTTTCCATGTCGCAGAGCGCGAAGAAACGCGGTGAGGATTGGTTAGTTTAGAGCAAAGATACGTGGAAGGATATGGAAGAACGTACGAAAAGACTGCACGGAATACATCCCTGAGATACGGATGACTCCGTCCTACTTTCTTCCGCCCTCTACTTTATGGAGCCTCCATAAAGTGGAGGGCGGGAAAAAGTACGACGGAGCGGAGTATAACGCGATGATATCGATGGCATGGCTCACGACGGTAACGGAAGTTCGGACGTCGGAGGCGCGGCGGCGGCGGCGAAGGGAAGAGATTTATTTTTCTGTGCGAGATTGGACAAGTGTACAGCGTACAACGTTGGGAAACCACAGGTTTATAACCAGTGGTAGATAATACGAGAAGTACACCCTTGTGTTGAGGTCGACGTGTACCTACGTTCCTTTTTGAAAGAAAGCACGTGATTTAAACTCAAAATATATTCTCCGTTCGCAGCATGACGTCGATCTTGACTGTCGCTCGACCTCCTTCTCCCTTCGGACGCCCTTCCCTTGCAGTCTTTGTCGTCGTTTCTCGTTCAGTTCTTCTTCCCATGGTCTACTACTGTACACATAAGAAGCGTGGGTGCTCCTTCGTTACTCGCCGAGGAGTCTTATCCCTTCAACAGCATGTCAACCATTGCCCGTTTCGTCTGAAAGCAGCGCTGGAAGACGACAATAGCCGGGCCATTCGGAGAAGCAAGCGTCTCAAGCTTTCCGCACCCGCGCCCGCATCTTCCGAAACGCTCACTGCCCCTTGTCGCCTTCCCGAGCCTCCAGTGTCCGAGGACATCGTCGACCCCACTCCGTGCGCCCCTCCCATTCCGGACACTTCGCATTGTGTTTCTCCTTCCCCGGCTCCCGCGTCATTAGAGCGAGAACACGGAAGCAGTTCCCGCCCAGTGCCTTCTGAGGAGGCCCTCGGTGATTTGCATATGGATTATCTCACGGTTTGTCTGGCTTCAGTAGCTTCCAACCTTGGTCATCGTGAGGCTGACGAGCTAATTGGGCTACTTCGGGACCCGCGATTCTCGCAAAAGCGATTCAACGAGACCATAACAAGTTCCAAGCGCTGTACAGAACTGAAGAAGGCCATTTTCGAACGATACGCCTCAAAGGACGGTTTCAATCGCAGAACTGTCTCGCCAGAAGGATGTAAGTTCAGCGCCACCCTCTACACGAGAGACCCCGTTCAGACACTTGTGAAACAGCTCCAGTTGGCTAACAACGAAAACACATTCTTCCATCCTATACCTCAGACCCACTCCACGAAAATATCTCACCCCATGTCCGGCTCTCTCGCAAGAGACGCCACCTCAAAACTTAAGGAAATGGTCATGGGCTCTTTGGATAGTAGAATAGTGTGGTACTCCCAAGAAATAAGTTACAGTGAATCTTTCGTAGGTCTTCTGCAGGTATACACCGATAAGTCTTCAACAACTCTAAAGCAAACATCGGTTACCGCCTATCCTCTTCACCTCATATTTCTCAACTTCTCCGACCAGCTTCGCCGTAAGTGTATCCGTGATGACCTCACAGTAGTGGCATACTTCCCTACCACACTGATCGAGGTTTCCGCATCTGAAGCAGACGCAATGCCATTTGTTTCTAGCAAGTCTCTACGCGAGTCCAGGATGCAAATCCTTCAAGAATCTCTTCGTCAAGTCCTGGAGCCCATTCTAAATCTCACGCAGAAAGGTTTTCAGTTCATCGGGGAAGACAAACTAAGTCGAGTGTGCCATCCTCTGCTTGCAAGTTATTGTGCGGATATTCCTGAGGCTAAGGACATTCTGTCCATTCTTCATGGGACCAAAACGGAAAGCCCGTGTCATAGATGCAAAGCCCCTCGCTCATCTTTATGCAGTCCTATTCCCACCTCATTCAACGGACGTTCTCAAAAGCACACGAAAAGCATCCGAAAGACATACACAGCTATCTTGCAACATGCACAAAAAGACGAGGCGGAAAGACGTCCACGTCGTGCGAGGGAGAGGAGATCTCAAGCGGATACTCTGATGCGTTCAAATTCCATATCTCTCATTCCTTCGTTCCTCGAAACTTCCGTAAGCCTTGGAATGATCCCGGGATTGTCTCCATACAGTCTGTTCTCATTCGAACCATTACACAACTTGCATCTCGGCATCTCAAAGTTGATAAAAACGGCCACAATCGAGAGACTGCAGTCAGACACCCTGTGCACCACAATAGGAACATCTGCATCGCCTTCATTTCGAACGATACGCACCCAACTCCTCAACCATGCAAACGCAATTCTAGCTGCCATAGAACGCGATTCTCCTGCCAAAGGTTTACATATCGATTTCTCCACGCAGGAGAAAGGCAAATCTTTGAATGGTATCTTCACGAAAGACGGTCTCCGTGGAATGCTGGAGGCCAAAAACTACAAAGCACTTGACATGGTCTTTCCCTTCATAGGAGCATTCTTTGACATATGCTGTGGAGAACAGGACGTTGCCCCAATCACAACCGTTTTCTCTCAGTACTCGGACTTGCTCTCGACCTTATTCAGATACAATCGTGACCCGTATTGGACTGAAAGCTCTCTCCTGTGTCTTAGTTCGGAGATTGAAGCCTTCAAGCGTTCCGCAACAAAGACTCTGGCGGATTTTCATCCCTCCAGACTGAGAACTCTGAAGTTTCATCTTCTCGATCATCTCGTGGACGATATTCGCCGTCTGGGAAGTATCAAGTATTACGACGCAGGCATATACGAACATGCACACCTGCTATTTAAAAGACACTACAAAAAGACGTCCAGAAGAACAGCAACGGCTGTGGAGGAGACTATTCGCTCCATTGAGCACGGACATGTTAGAAAGCAATGGAATGGCAATACTCCTTACCAGCGTAATGCAGGTTTACCAGGAACTTCCACACAGCTTCCTCGGTTTGCAATGAGAGGGCGTTCTTTCACTTTACGAGCTCTTCAACATTGTGTTTCAAGTATGTCCAGTTCAAAAACGTGGACTGCTGTTAGAGAAATGTTCTCAAGTACGGACACAAGGTCGATTCTTGATCAAATTGGTGAACAGGCCCTTCCTCCTTTCCTCAGTCTCGTGAAAGAAACACTGGATGAGCACTCTATTACATACTTCCCAGAAAAGACAAGGATAACTCTGGTGAATTCGGCCGTCGTGAAAGGCGGTTTCGTTCCGACTCTTGAACACTTCGATTCGTCTTCTAAGGCACTTAAGCTGGGACGACCCAAATACCCCATCATCCAACGTGTCTTCGCTTCTCCAGCATTTGGTCCCAGTAGAAAGCCAAAGTTTTCCACTGTATTGGTAAGCGGAGAAGATTCAGAGACTTGGGTTGCCCAGGTAGTCGCTCTGATTCGAATATCTCTCCTTGATTTCTGCCTTACCCGCACCAGAAGGTGGCATT
>VCMS01000029.1:299475-375863 GCA_022539475.1 Gracilaria domingensis
GTTCCTTTGTCATTCCAAAGCGGGAACTATCGTAGAGTTAACTCCTTGGTACGCGGATTGGGTTCCGGCTGTCATGCACTACCCGGGAACTGTCCATGTTGTTACGATCAAACTACCCTGCTCCACCTTTTTGTCTCCACTTCAAATGGTTTCAACACCGATTTCTACATCAAATTCGATTCTAGTCAATGATTACAGGAAGACCAACTGTAGGCACGTTGATCTTGTACAGCCTTAAACATTAAGGACTCGCATCCTGTACACTGTTCACCTTGTAGTGCTTTTCTTGTGATCCTGTGTTACTTCGCGAAATCGTTTCATGTCCATTTCCTTGAACTCCATATCCCCTTCTCGCTTCACCAACGAAACAATCGCTAATAGACCCCCAATCTTCAGCTCAACACTGTCAATAAAAAATTGTTCTTTTCAGCAGTGGGTAAAGTCTTTCCGTTCGACGGCATTCGATATCCAAAATGTAGCCTCTCCATGTCATTACCAAGAACCTTAGTCCATCTTCCGTGTCCGTTCAAATTAATGAACTCGCTGGAATTGGTCTTCAAGACACGTTGGCCTAACATCCCCAGAAATTCTTAACACAGAGGTAGAGTTCGGCAATAAAACTTCTTTGTAAACAGTTTCTGTCTCTGGCCACCCCTTGACACATCCGTACTTAGAAGGCTCATCAACCGTCAACAAACCCAAGCCGTCCAAACGGCGAGCAACAGTAATTGTGCATCTAAAAAGGTGCCCGTATCCTTGTCTTCCACATCATAACCCAATAAAATCCTTTCAGTAACTTGTACCACGCACGGTTTTCGGAAGAACAAGTCCTTGATCTTCCGTCGGCATATCCTCGACATTGTCCGCATTGGAGTACTTTGGAGGACGAACAAATGGGGCTTTTCTCCACCGAATGAAGTGTTCAGTACACCAATTTCGTCAGACGCAAGTATGTTCTCACTGCCGCTTCACCTTCAACTGGCATTGTGAGTTTATTCAGGCAATTCTCTCTACCCAGCTTTGGGTTCTTCCTCCAAATCAGATCGTACCGCCAGGAAGCAGAAATAGTTTATCCCTCGTATTTGTCGTCTTGCCGAACTGCCCACGACGGTCACCTCATGGTCTGCCCCATTCGTGCTGCCTAAGGCACATATCTGCACAAAGTTCTAGTATACCACTGTCCGGTAAGAGATGCTGCTTCTATATACCGATATTTCGGCAGCTCAACTCCTTCAACCATCGCTTTGCAACCCATTTTCTTTCAAGCAAGCTCTGGCCCCCCCTCTACTTACCCGAACGGTGTGAACGATGCGCAAAACTGCCCAAGAGCTGCCACGGGGTTATTAGGAACCATGTATGAACCACCTTCCTCCGGCTCAATAAGCCTTCCCCATCTCAGTGCGTTTTCCACCTTCTCCCGGCACGGTTTACCCCAAATTCGGGTGTAGCGACTCACCTTCGCGCCAGTAGCTGCACTTGGTTTTCTCTGCCGTTGCCGGCAGTCCCAGCATGTTGTGATACACTGCTCGAGCAACCGCTCGAAACTCGTCGGCACACCTCAATTTTATGCTTCTTTCGACCTGTCTGCCGGCAGGTTTCACACCAGCACGTGTACTCCTATCTCCTCTACTGTTTCAGTCGCCGGCCTTGAGGTCCTTATGATCCATATCGACGTATCTGCTGCGAGTCCGTTCTGATGCATGCTACTTTAAGAGAGTCGACGCATGTATGTCTGACGCATCTGTGTCGCTCACTTTATTTACGCATTTGGATCTATTCGTTTTCGCATAAGCGTACTCTGCTCTTGGGCGACCTGTCCACTAGAAGTTCCCGGACCATCGGATATGGATTCCTTCTCAGTCTGTTAGGGCGTCTTGCTAACGCGATTTTGTTCTTTCAAGCAATTCAGTTCATTTAAAAGATCACGTCTGTTCATTCAGAAGGTTAGATTTCACACAGTGTGGATATCTTCCGGTTATTATCCGCGCTAGCCGTCTTCGGCGACAGGGCCCGGGTAATGCGGGCAGATTCGGTGTTATTTCGTTACGAACTATCCTCATGTGCCATACCCTTAGACACGAGAGGCTGCAGGCGTTCTGTGTCCACCCTTGGGCACGGCACTCCGAGCTCCACTCCGTGTCTGTCCACCCCATGGGCATGGTATATGCAGTGAAACTTGGGTCTCGTACGAGCTGCAAACGGCCCCGTTCTGGAAAAGAGGGGAATGGGGGTCGAGGAGTAACTCGTCTATCAGTTGTCTCTGCGATTTCTTATTGGTCTTTTCTCCGCTTGCACTCGGAGCGCCATTGCGGAAGCATGATACGATTCAATAGCGGCCCAAGTTCTAGAGAGAAGGATGGGACGTGACGATCTTTATACTAGGGCTTCTCACGACTTCTCGTCATTGTCCCTTTGTTTGTCCCAGACTCCACTGGGCGGCGTTACCCCGCGCCCCAGGTAGCTCCGTCTCGATTATCGGCGGGACTATGAAGGTTTTGGTGTCATAGCGAACCTCTCAGTTCCAGTTGTCATCATCGCTGTCCTGACCCATCTCCGCTGGGGCCGAGTTACCTCAAATCTTCTTGGGAGCAGAAGACCGAGAATGCACGAATTTGCATTATCGGCGTTTTTTTTTTTTTTGAAAAAACGGCAACGACATCGTTCGTTGATCCAACGAATTCTTGACGGCATCCCGGAAGACCGCTCCGTGCGACATGGGCGAGAAGAGTACTGTAGAAGGACGCCCACTGCCTCTCTCCTTCGTCGAGCGCACGACTCCGTTTAGGAAGTGCGGTGGTTCTAGCCTGATTCGTATCATCCGATGCTCTTCTCTTCTTCTGTCCACTCTTGTTCCGCTGCGTACTATTTCGCTTTCTCGGCGTTATACCCATGTTGTGGAGATAAACAGGGTAATGAAACGAAATTGTTGGGGAGGGGGGAGGGGGTGGGGGGGGTGCATGGTTCAGATATTCCGGGAGACTCCGCAGTTCCTGCTTTTTAGGAATTTGAGGTGCCCAATGGGTCGCAAATATCGCCGTTACAGATGAAGAGCTCCAGTGTACATGTACAACAACGCGTATTGCAGCAGCTGCAACACTCACAAGCATATTTACTTTCTATTTGGTACTGAACTCATATATGCTCCAATGTCAGAGCCCAGTCCCAGGCGTACTGCTCTCCTTAGTTGAAATACAACTCTTCGCCCCTCTCAATATCTCTTACTGCTCTACAACGAAGTAGAGCATAGTTAGAAAGGTCTGACTTGAACTGTATCACGGACTTCGCTTCCACCACCTGCACATTGGCACTTCGAGTCCTGTTTGACCGGGGCTCCGATAAATCGGGATCCCGGCATGATATCCGGCGTCGTTAATGTAGCCCCCGATACAAAAAGGCGCCGGGACAATGTAGACTTCGCTCTCCTTTCTATCCTGAGCCTGTCCTGGTCTGTTCCTCAGGTGCAGAAACTCTGTACCAGTCACAGTGACCATCATAGAAAACAACTTGTACCGCACTGGAGTTGCTCCGAGACAGCCACTTCCATACGTTAAGTGTCTTTCCATCCGGTTCGTCAGATCCGTGTATACCAAAGTTCCATAAAAATGACAGATAGTTTCCCCAGCCAATATCTTATGTTCCGTGAACACCCCTATACCAGCATGGGGATGTCGAATCTTATGAGATGCTATATGTAAGCGATAGCGATTGGCTTCAACAGTCAACAGCATATGCATATCCATTAGATTCAGAGCTCCTCGGTACTTCTCCTCCCAAAGATCTACAGTATGCTGTCCACACTTGTCGACAAAGTCCCAGTCCTTCCAGTATCTTCCTAGAACTGAGTAATATGTCCAGGCATCACTTGGTACTGGGGTAACCAAATGGAGCTCCCATTCAAGCCGATCTCGGTCCCGATGTGGAACCCGTTCATAAGTCGTTGAAGCCGCATCCACCACCTCCTGTTCAACCAGGATGTCATTCTTCCCCCCGCGAATAACTTCGGCCATAAAAGTCGTTATATGGTGCTTCGCATAGCTTAAACATGGCCTATTCTTCTCGCACCCCAAGAACTTCCTATGCTTTGTCAGCGATAGGCACGCCATACCCGTAGAAAAAGTTCCCGCGAACATGTCCATGACAAGATCACCCGGTCTTGTGAAGCGTCATATCAACTCTTTCATCAACTCCCTCGACTTCTGCTCCGGTCTTATGTACTGCCCACCTGGTACTGAACTACCTGGCTCATGTACCTTCCATTTCAACCACTCCCACGCTCTCGGTTTTGGCTCCCGGTCAATTACATTCCTGTTAGCCGGAAAGTAGAAGGAATGAAATTGTTCTCCTCAAATGGAGTAAGACTGGCTTCCTCCGATGGTCGCAATCCACGTTTCACCCATGAACGGCGTACTCCGTTACGGGCTGTATCCCAAACTTCCGTGGATTCCCTCCAACATTACTTCGATTCCGGATGAACACCAGTGGATTCGCATCCACTTTAAACGAAGGCATGAGTTCTGGTTTACCTTCGCTTCCAGCTTCATCTTTCGTACTCGCCGTTTCCGAAAGTATCCTGTGCCAAACATGAAACTGTGCCATGGCACAGAATATAATGAAGTGCCCACCTGACCGAAGCGCGGAACTTATTAAGTCAGCCGTACGGATCATGTCTTCCTCACTGAAGACATCGTGAGCACTATTCCGTTTGTTCCTCTTCCTTCGAGTGTTAAAGGGAGGGTCTGTTAGAACAAGCTGTGCCTCATCCCATAAAATCTCACTCTGATTCACAAACGTTTCGTGTGTGTGCCTCAGGTCCTTCATGTCACAGTTGTACGCTACAAAGTGTGACTTTCTCATCCCCTTCCACACCTTGTCCATATTCATTCGAAGGAGACTGGATATCCCCTTCATGGGCGGCTCAATACCAGTCTTTTGGATGTTGTAACCGGCAACCCGAGATTCATGCTCCGCAAGATTCACCGGCTTCTCGAAGTCGTCGCTATCGGAGCTCACGAGGTTCATATACTCTCGACGAGGTGGGGGTGGGGCAGACTTAGTCGAAGAAGGTTCGGCATTACCGAAAGTTTTAGGGGTTTTCGTCTGTTCAATATCAGGTTTCGCGTGAATGCCGACATGGAACCCTGCCGCATGACGCATATCCTGTATCGGTTTCCATAGCAACTCCGAAAACTTCTGAAATCGAGCAGGCAACTCACCGGAGTCAGAACCAAATACGGTATCCATCCGTATCTCCGAAAACTCTATCCAGTTCCTCATCTGATCAGCCCGTAAGCTATAGAGGCTATCGTGGGTGCATACGGTTTCGAGGTCAGTCAAAAATTCCTTAGCCAGTATTCGGAGGTTTGTATCGCATTCATCACTCAAGGTCTCCACCGATCCACTAGTACTGCTCTGTGGCACATCCTGTGTGTTGAATCGAGTACTCTGGCTCGGCGGGGCATAACCAGACTCCCGTGTCTCTAGCGCCGTATACTTCAACGTCTGCATATTCATGTAAATGTATGGTTTCACCATATGCTGAACGTTCGTGTATCCAAGATGTGCCGCAAAACAACTCCATGTCCATACGACCTCACTGATAGCGAATCCCAGTCGATCACAGTTGTCTTTAGAGAACGACGTAAAAGTGGGTATGTACACAGATGGTGCATGGTTCACTTTTCGTTTCTTTTTCGGTTGTTTCTTCTTCATCATTCGGATGTTGTCGTTCTCTCCCATTATGTGGCCGAGGTATGATAAGTATATAACGACCTCAAATGGGTTCACAGCTGTTGGTGGGATGAACACTGTCGTCTTCAGAACCTGCTTTCTCCTGGTCATGAAATGAACAACCAGGCATCGCACCGGTAGGTATATACCCATATCCATAGAGAGAAGGAAAAAATCGCGCAGTCTCTGGTCCTCATCCCCGTCCTTCTTGTCAAGAAGCTTCGTTAAAAGATATCGTTGTTCCACAGGTTTGTTAGTCACAAGACTCTTTCGCAGCTGTTGCAGTGTCACGTTCTGCAGGTTCTTGGAGTTAGTGGCCTCCTCAAACATCTTCCTTGCCTCCGGAATATCCTTATAGTTCTCGGCGCAGAACTCTATTAACCCTCTAAACCCCACGTCCCGTGGCCGATCAGGGCCTCTATCGCTGTTTGCCAAAGCATCGCGAAGAACCAAGAAAAGTCTGACATATGCATGGAACGCCGGAGGCGGAGCACTCATGTCAATAGGATGTATCTCCTCTCCAACATCGGTGGAATCCATCGCTTCAGCGCAAACAACGGAGGCGACCCTTTAAATGGCGAATTACGCTGGGCACCCCGCTTTCGGCAGCTCCTCCCAGCGCACTGCCAGTCTCGTCCGTGTCCGTGTCCGCTCGGTGCGATAGCGTCGCGTGTCGGCCACGTCGCGATTCGGAGCTATTGCAACGGTCCCGTATTGTGCTAAACGTCGCGAATCAAGGGGGTGTGAAGCGCTAGTTTTCTCTAGTTTGATAAATGTGCACGGCGTGTGCAGCGAAATCACTGCCGGAAGTGCCGGGAGGAGTGTTTTGGGAGGTCTCCGGAAGGCGCCGGAATGTGGCCAGAACGTGCCCGCGGGCGGGGGGGGGGGGGGTCGGTCGTGTTAGGGTAGGTACCCTAACACGACCGACCCCCCCCACGCCCACGGGGGTCGACCCCCCGCTCGCGGGCACGTTTTGGGCGATTTTTTGAAAAATGTGCGATTTTATGCACGCGGGCGGGGGGGGGGGGGGTCGGTCGTGTTAGGGTAGGTACCCTAACACGACCGACCCCCCCCCCCCCCCCGCCCGCGTACACGTTCTGGCCACATTCCGGCGCCTTCCGGAGACCTCCCAAAACACTCCTCCCGGCACTTCCGGCAGTGATTTCGCTGCACACGCCGTGCACATATATCAAACTAGAGAAAACTAGCGCTTCACACCCCCTTGATCCGTGACGTTTAGCACAATACGGGACCGTTGCAATAGCTCCGAATCGCGACGTGGCCGACACGCGACGCTATCGCACCGAGCGGACACGGACACGGACGAGACTGGCAGTGCGCTGGGAGGAGCTGCCGAAAGCGGGGGTGCCCAGCGTAAGTCGCCATTTAAAGGCTCGCATCCGTTCTTGTATCGTCTAGAGCGAGCGTATTGTTGATATACACCTTTCACTGCAATAGCTGTTCAACATGAAGCCAACTCGTGTTCGAAAGCGTACGCAAAGCGTGACTCCTCGCACTCGGCGGAGCACTCGATTATTGCAAGGTGGAATGCGGGTTTCTCTGCAGATGGATATTGAGGATGAAGGAAAGGTGATAGTCGGGGAAGCGTTGTTGCATGGAATTGGAAGTGTTCTACGCCGCGAGTTGCACGGGAAGCAATTGGACCCAGGTCTTTTGGTGGTTCATAATATTCTCATCAGTCGAAGCGGTCACACGTTCTACCCTTACCGGGCGGAGGGCCTGGATCTTCCACAATATATCCAGGATCTCCGGACGGCCGCTCCTCGGGATGAGAAAATGATGGAACCGGTGGCAGCCAGCATTCCGGCGTCCAAGCGAGGAACGGTGAGCGCTATGATTGAGGTGATGACGCCGACAAGCCGCACGGAGCCAATTCGAAGTTCATCAACACCGAGAGGTAGCGCATCAGTAGCACCTCCGCGGGCAGGTCCGTCGTCTGTTACGAAGCGGTCTACGGAGACGAGAGCATCCCCAGCTACGAAGCGGACAGGTCAAACAAAGTCTACCTCCGCTACGAAGCCCACTGCGTCGAAAAGGGCTTCTCCTGCGATGAATCAGACCGTCGACACAAGGGGATCTTCTGCGTCGAAACAGACGGTTCAGCAGGGGACGGCTGTGCAAGAGGAGGAAGATGAGATCATGAAAGGTCCCCTTCCAGACGCGGATGCGCAATCCGCACAAGGAGCTGGTCCATCTGTACCCCAAACTGCACCTGAAACTGCGGAGCAGCAGGACGATAACGTTGTGCTTCTGTCCGCAAGAATGGCACGTTCAAGTGTTTCTGGCGAGCGGTCTGGAACACAAGGGACACCTACTCGGAGCAAGACGTACAGACGAATTCGTCAGAAGGTACCAAAGGTGAACCTCAATCAGTACCGGATGCTTGTTGTTACTGTTGAAATCACTCTGGTGGACACTCCGCCCAATTTACTCCGTGGAGTAAGTAAACGCCACGTTGAAGCCCTTGGTGAAGAGTATGGAGGAGCGGGGGATATTGCAGTCGATGGGTTCTCCAGCGGTGGCCTTACAAGATGCTACTACGGGAGAGAGGGATACTGACAAGGGAGGCCTAACGAAGAAGTGCTTCATTGTAGATGGTTTGCATCGTCTGAAAGCTATACAATATTTGGCAGCGACTGGTGCACCGAAGTGGAAGCGATTAGCCAAGTTTTGGCGTTGCAATCTGCTGATACGAAGAGATGGGAGGCCCATTGGGATGAAGGAATTGTTATGTGTTGCTTCGTACCTCAATGAGTCGACGAGTACCATGCGAAGGATGATGTTTGCAGACAAGATACACTCTATAGTTAGTGTGGTCGCCATTCTAATTGAAGATGTTGAGGGGGTGACGACGGCAGACGTGGATCCTGCAGAAGTGACAGAAGTGTTGAAGGAGAGCCAACTGATTGGGACTGTGCAAGAGCGTCAGTATCTGAGATATGCCAATGTCGCCCTGCAACTCATGTCTCGTGAGGGAATGCTGGCCCATTTCGAGGATATATGTGAGACTGTGAGTGACATAGGTCTCACACATCTGTCCCATACTCCGCTATATGTTTTGGATGCCGAGGAGTTTTCCTTCATTCTTGATTGTCTTCAGATGTTTCTAATGAAGGGCAAGTCGACGAAGACAAAGCAATGGAAAAGCTTTGAGGAGGTTCGAGGTTTCTTTTATGATAGAGCAGTGTCTCTGTTCCGCGCGGCTCGAGCAGTGAGGAATGAACTGAACGAGGAAGAGTCCATGGAAGTGTTCCTGAAACGCGAAGTCAGTCTTTCTGCTCCATCGAATGAAGATGACGTTGAAGACCCAGACAACAAAGCAGCTGTGTATCAGTTCCTTTTGGGACAAGTTGTGAACTTCAACACATTGCCGCGTGTTCGAAGCAGGACGAACTCAATTAGAACTGCCACGACTTCCGTTCAGAATCGATTGCGGACGATGCTCAAGGTAATTCCGCCCCTCGCACCAGTGAAGCAGTCCGTGACGAAGAGGAGGAGTCCGGCTGCTGCTGCTGCAACATCTGCCAGTGAAGAAGGGGAGCCGCGAAGAAGTGCACGAGAACGGGCGCAGGTGAGTTATAGGGAAATTGAGCACGGCCGAAATCGAGGTGCCATAGAAGTTCTGGATAGCTCTGAAGAAGAACAGCGGGCTCCGCCCAGGAAGAAACGGAGAAAGACTTTCACACAACAGATGAGATCTACTCTGAACAGCATGACACCGGATGACCTGATGTCTCAACTAAATGAACATGTGCTGAGAGGAAGGTCGATGAAGGTTCAGTTCGTGGCATTGGGAGAGGGAGCGAATGCAGAGAACGCAGGCAGTTCTGCATTTGTGGATGACGATGAGCTTCTTTCTGTGACAGTTCCACGGGTTTTCACCGTCGAGAAAGATGCTGCGCCAGACGATCAGCAAGAGACAGCTGGGGGATCATTTGATGACGAGTTACCTACAGCTCTTCCGGAATCTGAGAAGCACGGACTTGTTCGAGGAGACCCATATGATGGCCCACCGAACTCATCATGGTGCGGGTATGCCAGGCTGAGACCGCAGGAATGGCAAGGGAAGAACGTAATTGAGCACAAGGACCCCTGGCTCAGAGTCATTCACTTGCCGAAGGGACATAGGTCGGAGCTGCTAAGTGTCTCGAATCTCAGAGATGTACACCATCTTGTCTTTTGGCACGCTGCAAGGGCTGAACATCGCCTACGGGCGGAGACATTTGGTATGCAGTATCCTCGTACTCGACCGACAGGTATGGATGATGAAGAGGTGCTGTGGGTTGCTGCGAAGGAGCATGACGAATTTGGGCAAATGTTCTTCGCCCAAATGCAAGCTGAGCTAAGGCAGAATGGATATTGCGTGCTTGATGGCTTTGCGACGGATAATGGTGTCCCTAAATGGGAGGAGTTGGAAGAAGTTCGGGAGTTCGGAGATGTGTCGGGGAAGTTGGTGGACTTCTTCGAGAATGAGTATGGAGCGATGCCGGATATACGGAAAGGAGAGGAACAGAAGTCGTTTGTTCAAATAATCAACGATGATGAAGGATGGAAGGACGGTAGCGATGGACCATTTGAGGGGAGAGTGATGTCGACACGTTGGGGTACGGTGGAGAAGCCGGAGGATAATGAGGAGCTCAGGTGGGTTGTAAGGTCGCGTGCTTTACTTGATGTTCGAATGGGTACAATTGCTGCGGCTTTGGGACTATGGGACAATGAAAGGGAAGCTGTGAAGATGTACACTTCGAAAACTGGTGGTCGATTTCTGGGGACGACGAGAAAGTGCAAGCGCCAGACGCTGCACACCGACTTCAGTGATCTGGTTACGAAGGAAACAATGAATACTGGCAACCCCGGATACTTTGTTATGGCCTCTGGGAAAGAGGGCTTTCCTCTCTGGGTGAGCGCTGGAAGCCATCAACTGGTGGGGATGAACAACCAACAGTTGCGAGTGATGTCGGAGGTGTATCCAGCGAAGAAGATAATCATCCCACCCTACTCTGTATTCGTGGGCCGTGGTGATGTGACACATGCTGGAGCAAGTGGGAAGGACAAGGTGGATAGGCCCGAGTCTATGGATTTGCTGGTTAGATACCACATGTACATGGTACCAGAGGGCTACGCACTACCTGATGCTGTTCATCGGGTGCGGGATTTCCCACCCACGTTTGTCAATGGTGACGAGGAGGAGGAGGCGGAGGATGAACTGTTGTCCGATAAGGAGGGTGGGGCGGTTGACATGGACGAAGACCAAGTGGTCGTGGAGATTGGTGTCGAAGCGGACGCCGGTAGAACCGAAGTGCTCGAGAGTAGTAGTGATGACGATTTGCCAATAATGAGGCTGCGAGCGCCTCGAAGTGGATGAGAATGAGAAGATTAGTAAATTATGAGTGTCTTGCGAGTATTAAGAGTAGTATACTATTACAAGGCTATACATATGAACATAGAAAAGGTGCGGCAGGCTGGTAATTGAACAAATGTCAAACGTCTTTGGTCCAGTTGCGTCTAATTGCAACATGCCAAATGCTCGGTATCGTTAACATCATTGGTGGCACCAGTCAATTCGCAATTGAACATGTAGCGTCCTAACATTTCTGAAACTGCACTTAAGGTTGCTTTTAAGAGAAGTATGAAACTGAGAAGTCTATACAGTTCCTGTCTATGCGGTACTTGTGGCAGTATGGTGACTGTATCAGGAAAAATGGCAGAGGAACAGAGAGACTTGGCGGAAATTTCACCCAATACCTTGTCTAAGTTCATATATGCCAATGGTTACGGTATATTAAGTTCCGTTGATGGAACGTTGAAAAGAGAAGGAGAGTCAATTCCAGAAGAAGTTGTGAAGTGTATGAAGTTCATTGACGAACGTGTTGGTTTCGGACTTGTCACAGGGGGTGATGTGGGCGACGTGGAGGGGAAAATGGAAGGACTCGGAGACTATAAGTTTGGTGTCTCGGCGAATCATGGAGCTTTCCTGCGTTTCTCTGACGAGAGGGAAATTAAGGGTGCATTCAATGATCACACCCTTGACCACACTGTTGACGGACTACTGTTCCTGGCAAGGGATTTGAATAGGAGGCATGGTATTGTGAATGATGATGACAAGGGGTTCGTGGAGACCAGAAGTGATAGTGGCCTTCCCAATTTCGTGTACAACAAACTGTAGCAGTGGAAAGAAGAAGTGGATTCTGCTATTGGGGACCTGTTGCAGAAGATGGATGCGTTTGTTATCTATCCCGGCGATAAAAGTTGCGAAATTGTGGACAAGCGATACACAAAAGGAAGCGGAGGAGAAAATCTTGTGGATAATGAACCGAGATTTATTGATACGGATGACGTCGTGACGTTCGGAAGTGCTTTGAGCGACGGGCCTTTGCATGAGGTAGGCGTGTACGGCGTTCACGTCAAAGAAGATTGTATCCCGGGTGGAGTACACAACCTGTTTGAAAGCGTGGAGGATGTACATTCGATAATTATGTTGGTGGCTCTGTTGTACGGCTACGAGGAAAAGCAGCACGATAAAAACCACCATGAATCATAAAAGGGTATTGAGATATATACGACACTTTTATTACTGAGATCTCATATCATAGCTAAGTATTACAGGCATCGTAGCACTTGAAACAAATTCCAAGAGCATTTCTAAACCATTGACACTTATATTTTCTGTACCCGTACAGTTCTGCCACCCTTCTGATGGTCTCATGCACGTCCTCCACCCCATCAACAAGATATGTTACCGCTGCTGGATGGTCTTCTCCCTTCACATGAACTGCCAGGGTTGCCATTTCATATAGAGGGCCATCATTGGAAGCATTACCGAAAGAAACGATTAAATGTGTGTCGAACTGGGGGTCGTTTTCAACCAAGGCTAGCGCTCCACTATTTTTCGTGAAACGAATGTCCCCTATGTCACAGTTTTCATCTTGAGGGTACGTAACCAGGTTCGGAAAGGATGTCAACACTTTTGAAATACCGGAGTTAACTTCTGTTTTCCACTTCGACAGTCCATTGTACGTGAAGTTAGGGAGTCCACTGTCTTTTCTAGTGCTCACAACTGCTTGTTGACGCTCTTCGTGAAGTCTGTGCGATTCATTTAAGGAGAGTGCAAGTCTCTCAAGTTCGGCTGCACATCCTTCATAGCCTTCCCTGTCAAGGTCCTAATCAATTTCGGTACCATTGGATAATCTCACCCGTGCGCCTTGGTTTCCAGAGATGCCAAAAGTGTAGCCACCCAGGTGCTCCATGAAACTCTCGGCATCCTCTTTATCTCGCCCAGTAGCAATTCAGAAACCAACGCGTGCGTTGATGTACTTCATGCATTTGACTGTTTCGGCAGGAATGTTCTCCCGAGCTCTTTTCAGAGTACCGTCAATATCACTAATCACGGCGTAGCCATTTTCGAATATTTCGTTAGCCAGCTGCTGAGGAGTTACTTCTTGGGCTCTAACTTCTGAGTTATACATGTTTTGAAAGCTTTCGAAAGGGTTCGTTTTGCAAATGGGTGTGGGTATACGAATGAGAAGGATGTGATTGATGTTCACAAGGTGTTTCGTAGTATAAAAAGAGTCTAAGAACGACCATATGCGGGTATTGTAGTACTGTTTTAAAACGTTACTACGACGAGAAGCTTTTGCATCGATTTGCAGTAAAGAAAGGATGATTTAGTCATAATTTATATGTACGGGTTCAAGTGGGTAAAGAAAACTGTAAATATCTTTAACATGAGCTTAGAAATCAAGAAGAGTAAAACAACCTCCATTACGGGTTGAAACCCATAAAAGGTTTACCTTACTTTATACGGGTGATCCAAGTATTGCAAAGGCTTAGTTCTTCAGAAATATCACAATTTTGTACTTGTTTCCTTACTAGTATCGTGCACTTTAATGATGTGGAATGACCCTTTTCCATCTAGCAAAAACTTAGCCAGGTATTAGTGATAAGGGGTGTAGGATTTAAAGGGGCATATTTGAACCACAGAAGGACGAACAATATAAGTAATGTAATAGGAACAGGTCATTTCGATAAAGTAACTTTTATGTTTAACTATCTCTAAAAGGTTTACAACACCGAAAAGTCATGTGTTCTAACCTCAAAGCTCGGGGAATGGGGAGGGAGATAACTTTTCCTTAACAACGTTGACGTAGTTTGTATGAAAAGGAGCGGGGTCACCGCCTACGATGTCTCTTTCTTGGCGGGAAAAGTCGTAGAAGTACGCGTTCCTAAACTGAAAGTCGGAGAAAGAAGTAGGGAAGCCAACGAGAGTTTTCCCATATGCAAGAAGTCGCCGAACGGTCTCTTCCAGGTTGAAAGTAGTACCTGTCTTAAGCGAAACTATCTTCAACAGCTCTTTCATTATTGTGAGCACAACCGTACTGCACTCCGTAGCGACTACGTCCATAGGAATGAAACCTCTTGAGGCCCCGACGATGTTGAACGCTGATAGCCGCACGAGCTTCTCATAATAGCTTACGAGAAATTTGTCTTCGTCGACAACCCCGCAAGTGAGACCCATAGACCTAAACCTGTCTGCAACGTTGGAGGCCCACTTTCCTGTTGCGACAATGAGACCATCCGGACTTTGAGGAGTGACACCATCCTGCGGAGCTGCGTTTCTTGAGGAGACACCAATGTATAGGACAACTTTTGAACATTTGTCCACAGCGAGCTTCGAAACCAATGGTATGATGTCTCCATTCTGGAAGAAAACGAGATTCTCTCTGAGCGAATAAGGGCAAGCCTGAATTACGGTCTCCAGGGTGTTCGTTCTTCCAAAAACTAGTATCGGTACATCAGAAAGATGAGAGGTAGCAGCCATGCTGCAGAATTCGTGTGCGGAAATGACCGTATCTTCTTCGTTCGCCAGCATGGTACCTATACGTCCCCTTCCAACAATAACGGCCCGAGTCCTTCGGGCGGGAGATGAGGCCTGAGGGACGTCAGAGTATCTGGGACTCGGAGGCGGAGTGGGAGGCATGTCGGACTGGGAGTTCATTGCAAGTGTTCGAATGTTTTTGTGTGACGATAGAAATGGAAGATGGGGCGGAGAACTGCTGGGGTAAAGAGTGATACTTAAGTACAAACGGTTGGAAAGCGCAGAACGGGAACATGGTTCACTTTGTGAAAGTGAGCGAAATGTATGATATGTGATTGTACTGAATGAATGATAGGGCTTGTATGAGACGACAAGCCACAAAGTGTGATGATGTTTTATGAAAAGTAGGTGGAAAAGTAGAAAGTGTAAAATGAATGAAACTGATTTCGAACCTGAGTTGTAAAGTAGTTGTAAAATACGAGTTACGGGGAGCTTGAATACAGGATGAAAGGAGCCATTTTGGCTTCATAAATGAGGTGAACGGGTTCTTTAGCTTCACTTGGATTGCCATAATTAAAAGGATGGAGTTGGGTTGCGCACAAATACGTCTATAAAGGTCGTAGAAGCACTTATGGAGGAAGGAGTTGTAGACATGTTATTGTTGATGACGGTGGAGCCAGGGTTTGGAGGACAGGCGTTTTTGGAGGGTGTTCTTGAGAAGGTGCGACATGCAAGGGAGTTGTACACAAGAATAGGGATACAGGTGGATGGGGGTATTGGACTGAGTACTGTGAAAGGAGTAGTGAAGGCCGGTGCAAACATTTCAGTTGCAGGATCTGCCATCTTTGGCTCGAGTAACCCAGCTCATGTCATAGCTGGTTTTCGAAAGGTTGGTTAGAGATAGTAGCATAAATTTATTGTTTATTACATTGCTACCTTTACGTGTTATCACGACTATATTCTCGGTCTCCATTCGAGATGTATTTCTCTTGTATCACAACCTGTCAAGGATGTGAGAGAACATCAATATATCCCCAGTGGACGCTGAGAGGGAGGATGAACTACTCTACGTGCTATCATTGTTACCCATCCGGTGTCGAGTGGTGACATATTCTTTTTTTGTCACAACCCACAAAGGATGTGACGGAAGAAGAACATGCCCCCAGTCGAGACAAAGGGTGAGCAACTCTAAGTACAATCACTAGTCCCTAGCTTGCCTCCACTGGCAATATCTTCCTGTTTTGCTATAACCATCGAGTGGGGTTATGGTGGAAGAGAAAAATATCGCCGGTCGAGGCGAGGTGGGTGGGGATTATGTGAGCGCGAAAGAGGAGACAGAGAGCTGGCGCTCAAATAGTGGAAGGTGCGAAGGTGTACAGTAGATGTTTTGGCGGGAAATGGGATGAGGGAAACAGGGACAATCATGGTGCTGGATATAGCCCGTGTGGTTGCACAGTGCGGGTGGACAGCACAGTTTAGCTCGATTGCACTGTATCGCAGCGGAAACTTCGATCCAACTACTACTTCTTCTTCTGAAGATGTCGAACGGATACGTGAAGGATGAGGAGCTGTTGGCGCTGTTGGAGGGGAAGGAGGTACCGCCGACACCGTCACCAAAGCGGGAAGAGGACGTGATTACGGCGGCTGGTCGGATGTCGCAAAAGAACGAAGTGGCTGATGAAGGAAAGAAGTGTGAGGGGAGGAGAGGGGATGGTGATGAGGTGGAGAAGTGTGTAGAATTGGAGGTGGAGGGGGTCGCAATGGAGAGAAGGGGTGCGGTGCATATGAGTCAGTTAGAGGTTGGAGACCAGATAGAGAGTGGGGGCGGAGAGGGTGACAGGGAGATGCGGTTTGTGGGGGAGATGAAGGCGAGAGTGGGGATGTTGGGGTTGGTGATGAAGGAGCAACTGGAAGATGGAATTGTGGAGATTGTAACGGAAATGGGCGGTGTGGTGCTGAGTGGGGATGGTAGTGGTGTTTCGGTTGAGGCGATTTCGAGCCTGCGGAATTCGTTGTCGGTATTGGGAGTGGAGATGAGAAATCATGTGTATGGGATAGTGGAGTGTGCGGGAAGGGAGGTTGGAGAGTTGCGGGAGGAAAATAGGGTTCTGAACGAGAGGTTGGACGTGCTGGAGAAGGAGATGAAGGAGCTGTGCAAGAGGCAAAGATTGGTGGAAGAGGAGACGGTGAAAGGAGGTGTGGAGGGAAAGACGGAGAAGGGAAGTGTGGGAAGGGTGGCGGTGCAGAAAGGGTCTCCTGTGACACCGAAGACAAAGGGTGGTGGGGTTGGAGATGGGAAGAGCCGTCTGAAGAAGAGGCGCAAGGAGATGAAGAAGGTGGTGGAGGAGGTGCCGCGGGAGGGAGTGGGAGCTCCGGTGGTGACTGGGTTTAGGAGTGCGGCGGAGGTAGCGCGGACTGCGAAGGGGATTCTGAGGGGACAGGAGGAGAGAAGGATGGGAGGGATGTGAAGCCGTTTTGGGCGAGGCGGGTATACGAGAAGGGGGAGGGTTGTGCACCTGACTTCTACAAAATGACGTTTGCGGAGACGGAGAGAGAGGATGCGAACGCGTGATGGGCGAGAAATGGGTAAATAGCGGGGGTGGTGCGGACTGGGAAGAAGTGATGGGATGATTGAGGTGGGATGAGTTGCGATTGGCCTTGCAACATGGGAGAAAATGGAAAGGCAAACTAGCATGAGTGCAGTTTTGAGAGAGGGTCGCGGAAAAGAGTGAATGGGGTGCTGCGGCGAAGTAGAACCTCTACAAAAACTAGGGGACCCAAGAACTAAACTGCGCGAAATGGAATTTAATATTCCAAAATTTCTTAATTTTCTGAGTGCCAGCCTCTGCTACCCCCTCGCGCGCCCCAAATAGCCCCAAAACTAGCTTAGTTTCCAAAGCGAACAGACTATATTCCACTTTGCAGAACACAGACGATAAACAATGCAGAACAAAACACTCTGAACAAACTGCCCGTGCTCGAAAATTACCTTGCGAACTCCGAAGACCATCAAGCCCCTCTTAACAAGAAGCCCCTACTCACAATCGGTGGAATACGAATTGTGGACAAAAATGGGAAGTACACAAACAATCGGCCGGTCAATCTTGGAGAATATCCGGGGAAAGCATCGTCCCTCCTAACTCTAACTGTCACAGAGATTCTGGGAGGGCAAATTTTGCAAGCGCTTCTTCGAAGAGATGTGAATTTGGAGCTATCCATTGGGAACATCGAATGAACTCACGGCGCCAACAACGAAGTAATGGCATCAGAGGCAGAGTCATGCACACTGGCAAGAGTCTTACACCTCGCGCTGCTTCAGTATCCTTCAATGCAGAAAGCATTAGAGAATTGTATCTGGATGGAGGTCGCCCTGCGACGACTGTACGCCCTCACATTCTTCGAATCCTCAATTCGAACACGAAATGCCTCTCGAGCCCAAGCTTGGCGCGTCGCAAATCGGATCCTGGAAGCGTATCCCTCGACAACATCTCTTCTTCCAGATATAGAAAATCGGCTCAACAGCCAGTTCAAGTCCCAGGTGAAAACCATAAATGCCTTCAAATCGACGAGAAACAAAAGCCAAGGGCAGCGATCGCCAAACCGAAGACCACCAAATCCACATCAAAATTAAGATCCAAGCAGCCTCGTTTAGAAAAAAGATCTCGCACATTCCCCCTCCCCAACCTCTCTTCTGTCACAGGCAGTACCAAAAATGTCATTGACTTGATGATGGACAGTCCGCATGTCCTGTACAGCGGCCGTTGCCCGCCCTCCAGAGACAACTTCCCCTCCGTTTCCAAGCGTGCCTCTCTCTCTCAGTGCAAGAGTTACATGCTGGTTTCAATTTCTCGAAAAAGAAGTTAGACGAAGCTCGTCTAGCAACAATGAAGCGTCTCAACCGGCTACCGAACACTGTAATATTGCACCATCCTGGAAAAGCTCCTTCAGAGATTTTCTTTCCTCCACGGAAAATCTGGGCATCGAAAGAGGATCTTTCACAACACTGGTCGCCAAGCGCATCGACTTTTCAGATGCCAGCGAATCTCGAGGCAGTACCTTATGGTCAGTACTGATTTCCATGTCACAAAAGGTTATATTCTCGTGGAAGGAACTTCTCCGTATCACTGAAGCGCGTGAAAAGCCGCTGGAGAACACGAGAAGAGACAGAGTTCATAGCTGTGAAAACGAATACAGTTCTGTGCTTCTTAAGGCACACAAGGCAAACATGTTCGCTTGGTCCGTGTTGGAAAAGAAGACCCAACATACCGATCCCTGGCAAACACCCTAACCACGTTCTCCTTTGCCGTCACAAAAGATGCAAAACGAGACAGGTTAATCAGCTGCCCAAGAGTACAGAATGAAATTCTCCCAGAGCCCCATAAACCGAGCTCCTCTGTTCTGGCATGTTCCGATGGTACGAAATGGGAGCTGGAAATCTTCGCTCCTTCTACTTCGATATTCAAAACATGTTCCATAACATACGGCTCCCGACAGAAATGGCGAAGATCTTCCGTCTACAAGCCCTACCCATCTCCAAGCTTTCAGCCGAACTCAAAAGACTTCTTTCTAAAGTCATATTGCTTCCCAGCAACGAATCCGCCCTGTTCCGTTTACTGCAACAAACTCTACCCATAGGATACAAATGGGCAGTTAACATCGCCCATAACATAGCAAACTCCATAGTCAATCGTGCCTTCAACCTCTTTCGGCACCACCCCCACTGCAAACGAGACTCTCAACTCTTACATCTCGCAAGAGGCCCAAGCATCACCTACCACAACACGGGAGACGCGATGCGGCTGCATATAATCGACGACATCAACTTCATCTTCAACGATCGGGAGGCAGACGAAATCCGCACTTTTTAACGGATCTGCTATTCAAGATTCCACTCCCACGAGCTCCCGATATAGGCGAGTAAGTCCTCCTCTCTCGGCTCTCTTTGTAGCACTATCATGCCATTCATCGGATGGAAAATTGACCTGCAGCAAAGAATCACTTTTTCTGATCCTCAAAAGTCAGTTGCCACGCAGCAAAGGGTTCTCTCTGTTTCGAATCCTATTGATCTTACTTCGAAAATGGCAGAAGCCCTCACTGGGAAACTGAAATGGGCTGCCTCAGGGAACAGGCCTCTCCTCGCCGTCTTACTTAATACTTACTGCTTCATCAAAGCCGGCAAACAAGGTCGCCCGTCTGCCGTACTCCAAACGCGCGCCCATGCCAAACTTACAAGGCTTGCACACCTTCTTCCGCTCTCCATCGTGAACATGAACACTCCACTCACCCACATTGTTCTTTGTTTTGACGCCTCGCCCGACGCCATCGCCCTCGTATATCACGAATCAGACCATGCAGAGCTCTCGCAGTTCGTGCTATGCCTGTCTAAAGAATCACCTGCAATGCAGTCCGTTCCGGTTCAGCGGTTCGTACAGCAGCGACCCTGGAAAACTGCCTTTGTACACAGATGGGACAAACCAGATCAAATCAATATTCTGGAAGCCACGACAGCGTATCTAAGCCTGGAATGGCTAGCCTCGCGGAAAGTCCAGCACTGTCGGGTGATTATTTTGGCAGACTCAATGGTTACAATCCAGGCCCTCAAAAAATGGAGATCATCCAGCCCGGCCCTCGCGCTCCCATGTCGATGATTCGGTGCGGTCTCTCTCGCGCACGACCTCCACCCGCTTTTCTTCTATATACCATCCCTCTTAAATCCGGCAGACTCCCCATCACGCACATATCTCATTTAGATAAGCACACCGAGGCAGGCACTGCGTTAGCAACCTGCACGAAAATGACTATGCACGTTACACCCTCCGGCCAGCTTTTCGCCAAGATTCAGAAGGAGCGAAACAAACTTGGCCCAGGCAGTCGTACAGTCGTGACACCTTCTGGCGAACTTTTTTACAGGATAATCAAAGCTCGCACAGCGTCTCGAGTTTCCCAGATCGCCGCCTGTCGGACTGAGAGCTAAACACGAGACTGAGACTCTCCGCCACTCGGACCGCCCGAGTCAGCACATTGATCAGTCTGACAGCTTGTCATCAAAGCACGATGTTCCCCGATCCAAATGCTCCATTGGTAAGGAAAAGATCTGCAGAAAGCTCGTCAATCTCCAGTTTTCCTTCGTGTCCTACTTGCGGAAGCACCCCCTCTTAAGAAACACATTGAAGCCAGTGACACGCAAGAGATACAACGAAGCGCTGCACAGCTCTCAGAAAGTACTTTCGACGATCCCCCCGACTATCACAGAATTGAACAAGAAACTTTTGGACTTTATTGAGGAGTCCTTCAACGATTGCGAATCGAGAGGTGTAAAGCAAAAAATGTCCAACCTGGTCTTTGCTGTACATATAATCGCGCCAGCCACCAAGAAAAAGCTTTGCCTTTCAACAAAAGTATTAGACGGCTGGAACAATGCCAACCCATCCAAGTCCTCCGTACCGCTCACAAAGCAGTTCGCGTACGCTATTACGGGCTGGCTTTTAGCCGACAATGAATTCAAGGCCGCTGCCGCTTTACTACTCCCATGGAGCGGCTGCTTACGTGCCAGAGAAGTCTTGAACTTGACATGGGAGCTCGTCGCTCTACCGGGTGATCCTAGAGTTTCAACTTTTAATCAGGGAACGGCAGGCGTGTGCGTCAAGGATAAAAAAACCGGACCATTTCAATTCGTAGCGTTGACAAAACCAGAATCAATCAACGCTCTCAAAGTTCTCCACAGCAAGTTTTACAATTCTGGAGCTGGATCCCAAAACCTTTTGTGTATGTCCTTTACCACTTATGCTAAAAAAATTCAACAGGCATGCCGAGAGCTTGGTATTGAAATGTACAGGATAACAACTCATTCCGTCCAAATTGGAGGCGCGCTACACGACTATATTAATGGAAAAACTGCAGAAACGATTGCCATAACTGGAAGATGAAAATCATTGTCCTCTCTCCGGCATTACCTCACAAATGGCCGAGCCTGGATTATGAATCTAAAACTCAACGCCAAATCTAAACTATTACTAGAGAGATACAACAATCTATGGCAATCTGCGTGTGAAGCATCAGCGCACGGCAGAACCTAGCTCAAGCTTTTTGCTTTTGAAACGGGTTGGGCAAGATTCTACCTGTTACTCACACGTAAGGAGTGAACAATCTTCACTGCGATGCATCTTACTCAGTGCATCTGTCAGCCTGCCTGTAGGCTGACACTGCCTTTACCAAAAGTTTCAAACAAAGTTTGAATGTTCTGGCCACGAAAAGTGTGCAGTAGTAAAAAGCGGTATTGCTACCGACTCGCGGCAGGCCGACATTGAGTGTACTCACAAGATTACATTCGACGTGCATTTGCGCATACGTCATGGCTCAAAGCTCTTGCTCAGAGCTCTTGAATGGAACATAGGGCGAGCCAACCTCGACTACGTCATCATCGACAGGACGGTGCTCCAATCCATCGGATGTGACAACAAAACCATACTGGCCGCTGCTTGCGACAAGCATGATGGCGTAATCTGTCGATATTTCCCGTACTTTGGTCCAATACATTTACTACCAGACAATACAGTCCAGCAGTAGATGTCTAATAGTTCTGGTTCCCGACGGAACTAGACTATTCTCACAGATGTAACCGTCGACTCCGGCTCTCGGTAGAGCTGTATCCGGCCAAAACTGTCGATTCCACTTCCAGGATAGGTTGATGTCAAACGCATGTACGCGCAAGGTACTGCGTGGTTCTTTAACGTGCTTTTAGTAGTTGCAGCGCAAATGCTGCGCGGTCTCCCGCTCCGCTTCGCGAACGAATTGGATCTAAGTTTCTTTACTGATAGTTGATAATGATGATAAGATGGTGATAGAGAAGTTAGCTATCTGTTCTAATAGCTCCTCTTTTATACTATTCCCAAACTTCTCTCCTGTTGCGTGTCATTCGCGGACAATGAACACTTCATTTTGTTCTCAAATGTTTCCTGTCATTACCAGTACCATAAACTTCATAGAACGACTTATCATATCTAACAAATAATTATATAGTTTTCTGTAATTACCTGTCCCACATTGCGTTGCAACGAAATATATTAAACCGTTGATTGATATAGCTTCGACATTATCAATATCCAGCAGGCGCTAGAAGCAGACGCTAAAAGACGAAATGTTGACACCAACGGTACAATCGCTTCAGTCATGAGTACCGGAGTGTATCACAGCACAGCCACTGAAGCGGATGACGGTCTTGAGGACCCCCAAGTGTACATCGATCTGGGCGACGATGAGCCAGAGGTCCTTGATGAGGCACTTGCTAAGCTCGTTAATGAAGCGAAAAGCAATGGAATGTCTGATGAGGGAGCCGAGCGCCTTTTGGAAATGATGGACGAATTCAAGCCGGTTTTTGAATGAGGCTGGGGAAATCCGACCCAGCCATCGTGCCGCCGATGAAGATCAAACTCGATCCTGACAAGCGGCCAGTGAAGGTTAAAGCTCGTCGGTATCTCGCACCGCAGCGCGCCTTCTTGAAAGCTTACACAGCAAAACTGGTTGAGTTGGGCATATCTATACCCAACCCCCAAGCGAAGTGGCAGGCAGCGCTGTTGTTTGCACCAAAGATAGGTTCGAAAGCACACTTCCGCTGTGCCATCGACCTTCGACCGGTCAACGCGGCGATCATCAAAGAATCATGGCCCATGCCACACTTGGACTCGGAAGTCTTGGACTTCGCAGGAACCAAGTGCTTCGCAGTGATAGACTTCGTGCATGGATACTGGCAGCTACCGCTCGACCCAGAGTCGTACTCTGCTTGCGGTGTCGTATGCCCTGATGGAACTTAGTCCTCAACCCGAGAGATTCCAGGTCTCACTAACGCTGCGGCCCACTTTCAATCATCTGTGGAACCGCTATTCAAGGAGCTCAAAGCTCACCTCAAGGCCTGGATTGACGACTTAATCTTCATACGAAGGACGAAGAATCTCAGTTGTGTGTGCTGCGACGCTTCCTCGAGATATGCGAGGAGAATAATCTGTTGATTTCTGCTAAGAAGAGTCGCCTTTTTGCAAAGGATATCAAATGGTGCGGCAGGCTTGTGAATGAAGCAGGGTATACTATGGACCTCGCTAATGTCGAGGCACTCAGAGACATGCATGTCCCGGAAACAGCAGAGGAAGTATGTGAGTTTATACACTGCTGCCGTTGGATGGCTACTGCCATTCCTGACTTTGATAGAAGAGTAGCGCCATTGAACGCAATCTTAGAATGGAACTATGCAAAGGCGGGTAAGCGAAAGAAGAGAGCGATCAAGGGAATGCCAGTGCGCGACCTGTCTTGGGGCCAAGAGGAAACACAAGCGTTTGAGAATTTACAAGACGGTCTACGCAATGCAGTGTATCTGTCATATTCAAGTAAGGGGAACGTAATCTATGTCTTTACCGATGCCTTGAATAACCACTGGTCGGGTGTTGTGACTCAAGCACATCCAGACACGCTCAAGAAACCATTCGCTGAACAGGAGCACGAGCCTCTTGCATTCGTCGGTGGTACTTTTAAGGTTGCTCAAACTAATTGGAGCACATATGGGCAGGAGGGATATGAAATCGTTAAGACATTTGACAAGCTCGACTACCTGTTTCTAGACGAACACCCCGTGCATGTTTTTACCGGCCATAGGAACCTATTATTCGTCTTCGCCCCTATCGCTTTGCAGCACTCACTCAGGCAGCACGTTGTAGCCAAGATACAACGATGGGCATTGTTTTTGTGTCGTTTCAAGTATATTATAGAGCACATACCGGGAATTGAAAACATCTTCCCGGATATACTGACGAGATGGACACGGGGATACCGTGTGAATGCGCTCTCGACCAAGAGGATATGCAGCTAAGTGCACAGCGCCGCACACATAACCCCCCCAACCAACAAGATTGAGTTGCCTGAGATTGAAGAATTTCAGCAAGAACAGGCCAATAGCAGACGCCCTGCGCGCCTCCGCGAGGTGCTGGCGGCTTATCACACGATGGCGCTCAAATATAGATTCCTTCAGGAGCCACAGAGTTGAAGCTAAAGGTGTTAATTCTACCGCACGCCGGCGCTATCGGTCACAGAGATTGTGATGCGACGGAGAGTATCGTACGCGAGAGCTTTGAGTGGAACGGAATGACCGCCGATGTTAAAAGTTTTGTCGACGGTTGCTTGCAGTGTCTAGCCACAAGAGCTGGCGACTGCATGCCGCGCCGACTAGGAAGTGCACTACATGGCGAACGGCCCTACGAGGTTGTTCATTTTGATTTTCTTTTTATGGAGGAGAGCGTCGGAGTGGAAAAATACATTCTCATTTTGAGGGACGATCTAAGCTCTTTTACCTGGCTGTGGCTATTTGCCAGCGCCACGAGCGATGCCGCAGCTGAAGCAGTTGTGACATGGATGGCCACGTTCGGTGCCATGGAATGGATGGTGTCTGATCAAGGAACACATTTCAAGAATAAGTTGATGACAGCTATTGCGGAAGAACTGAAAATTAGTCATCACTTCACGACAGCGCATTCGCCTTGGGCTAACGGATCCGTCGAGCGGGTTTGACGAGAGGTAATAAGAGCGTGTAGAGCTGTGCTCCATGAGTTTAGACTGTCCACGAAGGACTGGCCTGCAGTAACGGAGTGCGTTCAAAGCATTTTGAATCAGGCGCCGCTGAAGCGTCTAGATCCCCGGGATGGAGAGTCAAGAGTATATCGCTCACCACTAGAGGTGTTTACCGGACACAAAGGATCCAGGCCTCTTCTGAAATCATTACCGCTGGAGAGGTATATAACTATCCCGACGATGTCAGAAGTAAGAGCGCGCCAGTTGGTCAATATTGATCGAACTCAAGATTCCTTGAATGACATTCATCGCGACGTGCACGAGAGAGTGACGGCACGAAGGAAAAGGACAATTGAGCTACATAATGCGCGAACAAACGTTCTGTCTACCAACTTCGAGGTTGGTGACTTTGTTTTTGTTCGGAAGGCGCAGAAGTATGGCCACAAGCTCGAATTTAGGTGGCGAGGTCCACATCAAGTCATCGGAACAAGATCAGACTGGGTGTACGAAGTCAAAGATTTAGTCAAAGGCAATAACGAAATTGTGCACGCAAGAAAAATGATTTTCTACCGAGCAGCACTGGATAACCAGGTCGTCGATCCTCAGCTCCTAGAGTATGCAGACACCCGGAAACAACGTACCAGAGTGCAAAATCTTTAGAAAGAATACGTAGAAAGGAAGTCGACATTCAAATTCTGACAGAATGGCTGGGACTGCCTGACCGAGTAGATCAGACGTGGGAGCCACTTGCTACGGTTGCAGAAGATTTACCTGGACTGTTAGAAAACTTTCTATGTACTAATGGAGATCGCAAGCTCAAGGTAGAGGCAAAACATATCTATAACTTTTCTAACTGAAGTTTCTTGACGCCCTGCTAACTTTATGGGGCATTGTTGAGTATAGCAGATCTGCCAAAGGTCGGATGAAGACTGACAAATAATTAGAACGAAAGGTCGTTTGCCTTTCGTTTCACTGCGCGTTAACTACCTACGAATAAAGGCAAGGCCTGCTCTCTCTCCGGAAGGAGCCAGAACCATTCTGCCGATCATCTGTGTTCCTTGTTGATCTAGCTGCCATAGTGCTCAACACTTCCTTCCCCGCGCGGGCATTGTTGAACAAACTTTGTTGAACGTTAAACTTTTTATCTAACAACTTCCACCCTCTCCAACCCCGCTCCTTCATGCACATCTGATCTCCCACAAACTCTTACCGCTCTATTACGTGAGACAACAGCCAAATAGCATCAACGCTATGCATCTCCATTAAGATATATTCGCTCTCCTCTAGCTTCGAATTGTCTTCATTCCAAGTTCAATTCCTCTCAGAGAGTCCTAAACGATCTGCCAAATACCGCTCTTTTCTCTCTTCCGACACTTTCAGAGTCTCATCAGCATCACCCTTCTCACTCTCGCCCTCTGCGAGCATACCAGATGGCACATTGACAACACCAGTGATTTTTGATGATTTGAACTGAGTGGCTTTGCCGCGCTCTCCGTTCCTCTACGATTGCTTTTTTCTGCGTTTTTCTTCTGGAGCCGCACGTTTTTGAGCAGTCACAGCGCTCTTGCGCTCGCGTTCAAGGCACTTTTTTGACGTTCTTCTTCGTGGTGCCACTTTCGTTTCTGCGTCCCGACTTCGCGTTCTTTCTTCTTCTGCTCGGCCTGGACCTTCTGTGCCACTCGTTCTGCTGCTTTCTTCTCCTTTTTTTCTGCTTCTCTTCTTATTCTTGCCCCGCCTTTTCTTCAGCAGCCTCCCGTTTTGCGATCAACTCTCCATGAGTATGATAAACAGCAGGAGCCTTTCTCGCAAGTGTTGTGCGACTCACGTTCAGCACACCGTTCTTCTACATCTTTGTTTTTGTCGGCGTTTGCTGCGTGACAATCTCCTTCACCCTCAGTGACCCCCCCAGAACGAGACTTTTCACATCGTGAAGCTTTGTGGATGCACTTTTGTTTGTGCGGACTATATTTATTTTATTGTTTCATTCATTGGCGTCGGCTCGTCTCTGCGATCTACGAAGCCGTTCCTCATTGGCCTCTGTCTTATCATTTCACTTCTGTTTAGCCCAAGAAAGAAATCGGAAATCCATCGGCGACATTCCTACTGCATCAAAGGCCTTCCTGACAACCGTGGGTGTCACAGCCCGGAAACCAACCGCGTCAAGTTTGAACTTGATTCTAAGCTCCCCGATATCGACAAATGCTGTTTTGTTCAAATGTTCGTATGTGGGCTTTACCGTTTGATTATAGACACTGTTGATAGTCTGGTCACAGCCCTATAAAACGTGGGACGTGTTGGCCGGGGTTTGGACGACGTGAATATTGTTCGCTTTCGCTTTCTTTAACCAAGCCCAGCCGTTGCGCCATTCGTGTCCGTCCAACGGTAACAATATTTTCTTGTTCCCGACGTACTTTGGCGCGTGGGTGCGAATGTGGTCTATGGCCAGATGAATAATATCTTTCGTCATGGAACCATTATCGGTTCCGACTTCAAAGCTCTCTTCGGGGTACCTTCCCTTTACTGCAAGCCAATGAGAAGTGCCGGTTTCGTCTTTAAAGATCTCGTCAGAAAAAGGTTCGAACCATCGATTCATTGTGTTCTTTTTCGCGAACACGAAAAACGGCAGAAGCTTGTGTCCTGAGGCCGATGCAATAACAACCGCTGTAAGGTGTTTTCCATCGTTGTCTGCTTTCAACCGATAGCCGCCAAGGTGCGTGGGGACCCCGACGAATCCTTTTTCAGTTGGACTGTCATTTATCGAGACCTCTGCTTCGTCCAAGTTCCAGATACAATCAGGGTCATCAAGAATTCCTCGATTCTCTCCCTCGCAGTGCTTGAGCGCAATCACAAATGTTTCAACATGGTCTGGGTGTTCAGCAGCAAGCTTCGCCTCTTCTTTGTTCTCCAGCTTCCGCAAAGTCAAATCGCGGTGTCGGACTCTGAAACTACGGACCCAGTCATCAGTTGGGTACCCACCTGAGAATCCTTCGCGACCATCGTTCGCAATGTCCCGGGCGATCGCCCTCAAAGTTTCTTTCGAGACGGCGAAGCCATGGTTGGCAACTTCCTGAAGTCCGCGAACAATTATGCGCTCTTCCTGGTAGCTAAGAACCGTACTATGGCCGCGCGTGAGCTCGTAACCACTGTCGTGGTATGGGATTTTTTCTGTTCGCACTCCTCCATGGACGACTTGATGCTCGCAACAGTTCCAATGGAAAGGTTAGTGGATCGAGAAATGCTTCGAATGGCTACTTTGTTGTTCAAAAGATCAATCGCTCTCTGTCGCTGAATGCGTACTGTTCGTTGAAACGCATCTCGGTTCTTTAGAGTTTGAGTCTGACGTCGCATTGAAAACGTGACCACTGTTTGGTCTGGTTCAGAGAGCAGGTTGTGCATCTCGCTTTGTGCGCAAAAGGAGCCTTAAGTAGTGAGTGAGAGTCGCCATCGTAGTTTGGAGGGCTTTATGTTTGAATTGTTCAGTAAATAGCCAAGATTGATCATGGATATGACGAAGGTGGCTCTGGCATGCACCTCCGCTGCTTGAAAGTGGCGCGGTTTTTGCAGCAAGTGAGCTCTCACGCGTTAAGCAATACGTGAAGACCTTCTGTGGTCTGTTGGCGTAGAATAGCGTGGGGCTAATGTAGGCTACGAGGCGAGTGTCCTGTCGATGTTCTGGGTGTTCAACATTAGCCTGTGTTCAACATTGCCGGCGCGGAGAAGGTATCTGTAACAAATGTGTCTTTTACTACACAGTTCGGATCTTTGCTTGCAAATTTTTTTAGTATAAACTTACTTTCATTGCATATCTATCTGTTTCTTCTGCCAGGTTCACGTATATGACGATAATATAAACCATTTTGCATGTACTGTGCAGTCCGTGACAATCGGAAATATTTGGAAATCGCGATTGGCGAGCCTACTCCGGCAAAAAAGCAGTCGATGCAAAGTGGGGTTCTTCACTCTTTCTTCCCAGATTTTGAGGTCTCAGAGCTTTTACGCTCATTGATATCCTCTTTGTAGCAAGATTCGAAAAGCCACGTCGTTTTCCACCGGTTTTACAAATTTGTAAGGTAGTCAAGAATGTTAGTCTCGAGCCATAAGACTTCAAAGCGTCAGAGTACCTCTCTGCAAAGCAATATTTGAGGCACCTAACACCCATTTATCAATTTTCATTAACTTGAAATCACAATTGTTTCATACTGCAACCAATTCCTATCTTACTTTGTACCCTATTTAAACGTTTTAGAAGTAGCTTTGTAGTGCTCTTCACACATTCTGCTCATGATGCAGTGGATTTAACATATAAAAGAATATTCTATAACCGTCCTAACTATTCTTTGACAACCAGAGTACAGCTCGGCAAAGCTTTGCTTACAGCAAAAAAGTACTGAAAACAAAAGCTTTTGGTACCCTCATGAAAAAGTGCCTGATAATGCTGCCTCTCAGCATCATGCGTACGTCTATCTTTCGACAAGGTCAGCCACTGATATCGCCGTCCTCAGCGACGATGCGCCAAAATGCGCTCGACCTGATACAAATCGGTATCAGCCGCAGGGTCCATGGGTACCGGCACAGCGCGTTCCGGTTGTGCCAACGGTGCAGGCTGTGATCGATGGGGCTTCGTATGCGACACGTGCACAACCGGATACGTTAGAATACGACGGGGGAATTCCAAACGGAGAGCATTCTTGCCAATCAACTCAAGAATGCGAAACGGGTGGAAGCGGCTGGCCGAAAGTTTTGCTGATGCCTGAGTCTTTGTATAAGAATCTTTGAAAAGTTTTCGGGACTCCCAAACTTCTTCACCAACCTTATACTGGGGTACTTTGTAGTGCAAACTAGCCTCCGCCGTCTGTCTCGCTTTTGCCAAACAATGTGCGTATTGGGCGTCTGACAAAACAGACGACAGGGGGTCTCGAAAATCTGTTGCCCCTTCCAACTTCGTCGAGGCCTAAAACAAGAGGTCAATAGGCGCTTTAGGGCTCCAGCCAAGATCAATGTGAAAAGGAGAGAAGCCCATATCCTCAGAAATGGCGGAGTTGTAAGCAAACCTGGCACTAGGAATCAATCTGTCACAATCATCCTGCTCATAGTTGCAGAAACATCGGATGTAGTTCTCTACCATGCGGTTCATGACTCCTGAGTCGCCATCTGTCTGCGGATGCCAGGATGAAGCCATGCGCAGATGGACGCCACACAGAGAAATTAATGACTGCCAGAACTTGGAAATAAAACGTGGGTCTCGATCGGAGATGAGTGAGCCAGGCATACCATGATGAGGAAAGATGTGTGCGAAAAAGAGATACGCAAAATCCTCCGCATCATCTGTTTCGTTGCAGGGAATGAACTGAACTCGCCGCGATAGGCGATGAACCCTAGTCGAAATAGCGTCAAAGCCTCGTTCGGTACGAGGGAGTCTCACTATAAAGTCCGTAGCAATCATGCCCCAACGACGCGTCGGTACTAGAAGGGCTTGTGGATCGTTCAGTCTCTGAACTGGATGTCTTTTTTGTTGGTGGCAAATGCGGCAGCCAGCACAATAACGTTCTACATCGTGGCTCTTGTGCTTCCAATGATAGTTGGCAGGACGTGCTAACGTTTTCGCAAACTCGAAATGACCCCCGCTGAATTATCGTGAACGAGCTCCAGGACCGCACGACGCGCTTTTGATGGGACACATAGGCGACTTTCATACAAAAGACGGCATTCATCTAGGCGGAACGATGGTAAAAGCGTTTCGATACGCTTACGGGACTTTGTGTCCCACGGCCAGACACCGTTCAAGACCGCAGCAATGGGGCCAAATGTTGATCGGATGAGTATTCCGAAACTTCTCGTTGCAAGGCGTAGAAGGAACCCTTGGGTAGACATGACGTTTGTTACTTCCACGGGAAAAGGCACACGCGACAACGAGTCGCCCAAGACGTGTATCTTTCCTTTCTTCGAGGTGACCGCACTGATATTAAATGAAGCGAGCATGTCCAACCATCGAGCCTCTCGCCGGTTCAAATTCTTCTTCTTCAGGAAGTGCTCAATGACCTGAGTATCCGTAATAACCTCAAACGACAAACCTTCGAGATAACAGCGAAACCGCAGTAACGTAAATACAAGACCAAGAAGTTCGGGCTCATTCGCCGTGTATTTCTGCTCAGCCGACGTCAATCGGCGAGACCTGTACGCGATAACGCGTTTATTCCCCTCGCCATCAAACTGATTGAACGTCGCACCAACAGCGGTCTGGGAGGCATCGATGTGAACCCCAAAGGATTCATCCCAATTAGGAGGGACAAGCACAGGAGCGTTGACAAGCGCGGATTTCATATCGCGGAACGCAACATCAGTGGCATCGTCCCAGCCTGTATTCCAGATTTTTTCTGAGTAAGGCGCGTCAAAGGCGCCGTAGGTATAGAAAGTTCGGAGTAAACCGCCGAAAGAACTGCACCAAGCCCAAGAAACTTCGAAGCTCCGTAAGAGAGTGTGGAGTCGGCCAATTCTCAATCCCAGCAGTTTCCTCGGGATGAAGACGGATACCTTCGCGTCCGACAATTAGGCCGAGAAACTCTATTTTGCCCTTCAAACATTCACACTTCTTCGGCCAGGCATAGAGCTTGTGCTCATCGAGTTGGGTCCGAACGGAACGAATATGCTCAAGGTACCCCTCACAGGTCTAACTATAGATGAGGAGATCATCAATGTACAGCACCAGAAACCGATCAATAAAGTCATGCAACACACGATTCATGAAACCCTAACACGTAGCTGGAGAATTGCACAGCCCCATCGGCATAACCAACTATTCGAATTGCTCATACTTGGTGTTGAAAGCTGTTTTCTCAATGTCACAAGATCTTAAGCGGATCTGGCGGAAGCCAGTCTTCAGGTCCAATTTCGAAAAGTAGCAAGACTTACCCAGCCTGTCCAACATTTCATCACAACGTGTGATTGGAGCCCTATTTCGCTTCGTGATGCGATTCAGTGCGCGGTAGTCGACAACGCCATGGAGCTCCGAGCCGTTCTTCACAAAGAACAACGGAGCGCGATAGGGAGAATAAGTGGGGCGAATCATGCCCGACTGCAGCAATTTGTCCACATAGTCACGAGCGGCCACCAACTCGGCTGTGAAGAATTGATACAACGTGCGATAGGGCTGCCGGGCTCCTGTTTCAATCTCGATAGAATGCTCGACTGCACGTTCCCCAGGCAAAACTCGGTAAGGGAAACCTGAAAAGGTTTTCAGTAGATTTGCAGACAAGATAACTGGTGTAGTAATGTAATATGACCAACTTCATTGAAAAATATGTAAGTCTTTGTTTCACTGACATTTCCATGAGTGTGATTTTTTGAAAAAAATAAATTCCTCGAAAGTACCCTTACATTTTGTTGGAAGGCATCAGTATCATTTACCTCCGCATGATGATTCAATGGCAATGGGTTTTGCTAGGGTTCAGGCTGCAAACCAGCAGGAAGCTCTGATTGGAAGACATCTTCAAATTCCGTAAGAGGAGCCGCAAGCTGGGGATCATCTTTTGACAAAAGTGACTCATTGGACGACACTGCCCGGAAGGAAGTGTCCTTGCTGGTGCTTCCAGGACGAGAGACGACACGAAAGATTGAGACCTTATTGGGACGAGTCCGAAGTAACTTTCGAAATCGTTTTACTCCCAGCGCCGTAACACGGACAGGGAAACGGCGAGAAATCACTCTGGCAGCAATAACATGGCCCGCCACAGACACAGATCATCTTTCATAATCAGTCTGAGGATGTTCCGAAGAATGCCATGGCATGCCCAATAGCACTTCATATCGGCAATCGGCAACAAGCCAACGCCCACGAAACGCATAATCGCCGACAAGAATCGAACCGGCATCCATTTCTGTTTCGATTTCACACGAGCCACGTTTAGAATGGCTCACGTCTATCAACTTTGGCTGAAACTCCAGTGAATTGCGATGCTGACCAGAGAAAGACATGGAAAACACAATAGATGTACAGCCATCATCTTTCAAAATGAAAACTGGTAATCTATTAAAAGTTCCGTTGAAAACAAGCAACAGAACAAACGGAGCGCTAGCAACCTCGCTAGAATTCTCTGCATATAACGACACGTTTGATAAAAACGGCCTTTGTGACGTGCCTTCTTCTTTTGAGAAGAACCATTTAGTTTGACGAGCTATCAGATTCTACGTTGTCAACTGCCGCAAGAGCAGTCTCAACATTAGCTACGGTAGCGAATGAGGCGGAATCACGTTGACGGTGCTTGTAGGGCGACATCCTGGCTTATGGCATATAAAACATGCATTGTTCTTGATGTCCTTAAGATGTTGCTTTGAGCGCGAAGATAGGCGAGCGTTCGTGTCGCCAATGTCCATGGGCTTCGGCGTAGAACTTGCTGGAACAGTACCACTCGTCGATTCCAAACCAAGCCCTTCAAAGGGGGGGCTCAACCCTCATAGCAGTTTTTGTCGCTTCTTCGAAGTCAAAGCAATTTGCTTTACGGACTTTAAACTGCTCCTCTTTTTTCAGTCCAATAACAAATTTGTCCCACTTCTCGCTCTGGGTCATGCCAGGAACTGTTAAAACAATGTTACGAAATCGCGACAAGTATTCCGCAACTGTAGTGGTTTGCTTGCAGGATTACAAAGCATCACGAGCACGGCGCTCATGATTCTCAAAGACAAATTTGCGTCTGATAGCAGCGGTAAACTCTTCTCATGTCTGAGGCACAGCGTTTGTCTTCAAGACAGTTTACCACCAAATTGCGGCCGTGCCTGTTAACAAGGTTGTGGCAAAAGAGATTCTGTTTTTATCTGACAGAATGACGTTTCCATTTGCCAGCCGAACAAGATTAATATATTGTTCCAACTTGTACAACCAGGTGTTTACGGTCAGAAAATCACGAGTTCCACCAACAAACACCTCCCGCTTATCTGGTTTAAGATTGATGGACACAGTTGAATTCGTCGAAGCTTGGCTATCCATCGTCAAAATTATTCCATCGATTGCTACAAGTTCAACGAGCGATGTTGACGAATGCTAACGGGTTCGATGGCCTTCTTTACTGATTAGTGAAGGCGCTATGGTTCGCCTTCAAATATGACACAAAGGCACTATTTCTACGACCTCTGGCCTCCAGAGACACTCAAAACGTGTCAGCGACCGTTTGCAGACTGATGCCGAGCCTCAACTCTCAATTGCAACAGTCATTGTTGCATACGACCGCAGATCTGAAAGAAACTTAGCATCAGTTCAATTCTTTTGGCTTCCCATTATGTATCGGGGCTCTCGATTGTTCTGATATTCACTGGGAAATTGTCTTACGGCGTTGCATGGAATTATGATTCGCAAAGATGGTTTTTCTGCGCTCCGTTTGAAATGCGTTTGCAATCTAAAATTGCTCGTATCGCATTGGTTTTGCAGACTCCCTGTTGTTGTCAAGGACTTAAATATCCTCGGTATCAGTCCTTTCTTTAATCGCATTCTTTCCGATACGTTTCTGCGACGTGCACCGCACTACACCATTGAAGGGGAAGAGCTTGAATTTATCTCTTAACTTGCTGATGGTATCTACAGGCGCTAAAAATTTCTGATTCATTCACTATCCGAGCCCAACACAGCAGGTGAAAATATTTTTGCACTACGCCAGGAAGATGTGCGGAAATACGTGGAGCGGTTGTTTGGTGTTCTGGAAAAGAGGTTTAAAATTTTGGTCGTTCCTGCACGTCTATGGTACCAAGATGACATTAATATTCTGTTGGAATCTTGCATTGTTCTACACAACATGATGGTAGAGGACCGTAAGGATGAATACTTCATAGATGGTTTTGGTGCTTTCCGGATGGACATCTCGCTATGGGAAGTACTTGTGACAGTTTCCTGTTCTACTGGTGCTAATGATAATGCTCTAAGGTCGAACCAATGCCTGACTATGCGGTCTCAAAACGAACAGCGACAACTCACAAAAGCACTGTGCAAACACATTGGTAGGTTCTTCTCGGGGTAGTCCCCTATAAACGTGGGCTGCAACTGCGAGCTGCAAGCCGAAAAGAACTTTGGATTGTTCGAGCAGCTTGCAGAGCGTCGATCTCGTCTGAAGACAAAGATGCGTGCGCGAGAGAGGCCAATAATTCTTTTATATGCACGCTCCATATTTATATTGATATTAGAATCTGTATACGACATATGTCTGTCTATGGGAAACATACGCTTTCCCTGATATGTTACTGAACGTGAAGAACCGTAAATGTGGCCCTACTTCATCCAGCTCCTCAACAAAAAGGAACGTAATGCAAGAGAGACTACAAACAGATACTCCAAAACGGATGAAAGCGCGTTAATCAAAAAACCATTGCTGTATATCATTCCAGTAGATTCTGCCTGGACATGTGGTTAAAAGGTCCCCAGGCACCGTTTCAATCCTCACGTATGTTCTTCTGCCCACCAACATCTGTGCCTTCGGGTGCCGTCGGAACGTAAGAAATATCTCTGCGACGCTTTCCGTTGGGGTGCTCGTCTTGACCATGTTCAGTAATTGAATTGTCCGTGGAAGCACTAATCAGCGATTTGCAGGATGATTTGGTTTTAATCCTCTGCTCGTCTTCGATTTCATCCGGTACGTCTTTCTGTAACGCCTCAATGAACTCTTGACGAAGCGCATCACTTTTGCCCGGTAGCGAACATATTTGCATGCGTGTAAGACGAGCCTTAATCTTCGCATTATGTTCCGCAATCTCATTTTGCTTCCTGTTTAATTGTATGAGATCTTCTATCTTGATCTTCATTTCATTTGCGTCACAGACCTTTTGTAGTTTTTCTTTAACTACTTTAGTTCCTCTCAAATGCTGCGTTCTACATGAAAGTTTCTTTCCATCTTCTTCTTAGACCCTCGTCCCATTGACACTGTTCTTGGTACTAGTCCCTGGAATTTGTGCGCAATCAATCTGCAACTCTTGCATGTAGTCCTTTAGCACTGAGCTCTTTCTATCAATACTACATTCTATTGCTTTCCGAAGATGTGCCGTTCTGAGGTGCTTATAGCATTCGATAAACAAAAAATCCGTCCCGCATTCCTCCTGATCTGTTCCAATTGCCTTATACAAATCCAATGTCCCAACCACATTATTGTACAGTGCCGTCCTCACGTACATATTTGCCGGTCAGTTGAATTGCCAGTCAGTTTGGAATGCATAACTTGCTGGCTTTTGGCCTCAAATATGAAACATTCCTCCCTGATTTTGTTGAATCTTTCAAACAATGCCTCACCTGAACTAATATTCTTGATTGTCTCGAAGGCAGCAGTGCGAAAGTTCAAGAAAGCATTTGCGATTGAATCTTTGAAAGCATCGGCCTGTTGTGCTACACCCTCAACAGCGTCCTGTGATGCATGTATATAAGCTTTGTACGCCAGGATATTCTCTTGCTTCGTCCAACTTTTCCCGGCTCCAATTCTGTTACCTGCTTGGGTTTCGTTTGCAATTATATCTGGCAGAAATAGCCGAGCTAGTACTGGATGTGAAGCTTCAAGAGTAAAGAAACACTCGGTTTGCACAGTATGAACGAAGCGCTCGTCAATATCGACGGCTTTGGCGTCTTTCTCCGCACAAAGTGTTTACATTTTCGCAAATCTAGTGTTGATCTGGATATAGAGATCTGTGAGGCTTGCAACTCTTTTTCGGAAGGAATTTAGTGGATCGCTCAAGATGGGAACGTTCAAGACCACAACTTCGTCGTCGAACGAAGAAGAAGCCAACATTTGCGGATTCGGCAGGACCATCGAGCAAGGGTACGAGACGCATACCACCACATTGCTAGCCATGACATAGCTCATCACTTATGTCTCGCACGTGGTTCAAATGCAGTATTTGGGGGTCCAAATCTGCTCGATTTGACTCCACATTTCCGGGGAGCCAAAATTTGGGTTTCATTTTTTTTCATGGCTCCCTGCACCACTCGGATTTGATTTGGGTTGCAAGAGGTTACTTTTAGCCCAAATTCTCCGTTTATGCTCCTGTTGGAGATGCTCTAAGTGCATGACAGATTAGAACAGAGTAACATATAACCTGACTACTATGCGATTCAAGCGCACGGTCGTTAAATTCGTAGAAGCTCATGAGATTTGCATGTCGCATGTGCTCCAAATGTCAGCATTACGCTCACTTCTTCTTCGACACTATCTTCGTAGTTCCCCTAACCTTTCATCAGCTTCTCTTTATTCGTTGTGACTTAAAGTAAGTGCGAGACGTTCTAATGAACGCATCTTCAACCGCGCAAAACACACATACACACATATTCTCGCCTTAACTCTAGAAAGTACTAGTCAGAGAATATCTACTTCCTCCTTGATATCGTGGCTTACTAGAGCCTCAGACGACAGGAGACTGGCAGTTAGTTCAAAACGATTCTAACGCGTGGGCTGAACGCAGAGAGAGAGATCCATTTGCAGCGCCAAAACTTTGAAGGAAACGTTCCACAAACCTTCCTACGTGCGCCACCAGATTAATGACTCTACCAGACATCCACACGCGCGTCCAGCAAAAATTCTATACCGCGATATTTAAGCGAAAGCCCATGCCAAAGCTCTGCGAAAGCCAGACGATAATATGAATCCAACTGATAATGAGCACGACACTGCGGAGGAACATGGTCGAGTTATGAGAGCGCGCTGCAGGGGAAAAAACACACAACCAGAATCGTAGAACGCAACTGAGCCAAGCACTGAACACACAAACCAACTGGCAAAGAAGCGGCGTTTCCCCCTCGACCTACCGCTGGAGCGTGGACTCCAACTCGATGTTTTATGACATATGGAGACTATGACTACTAGTTCAGTAGCCGTCGCAGAGCCGATCACGAATCGCAAACGAAGACATCCAGCAACGAAGTTCGAGAAATTATCCAGGAAGAACTACAAGCCGTTTTTAGAACCGAATCACACTTTGCATCTCCGCCGGTTCTCAACGCTCCGCTTCGTTCAGATGCCCCCCTCGCATCGCAGCCTTCAGCTTCAGATGGAAATCCGTTCACTGCTTTCAGTTAAAGTACGGATTCTAATGATAGACCGTTCGGATATGATTATGGCTAATAGTTCATGGTCGAAAGTTCATAAGGTGGCTACATATCGCAAGAATTCTAAGTCGTCGCTCAGAGTCTGTTGGTACTCAGCGCGACAAGCGTTGGAATGAGAATCGCAAGGCTCGCACGCCCAGTCTGCAGTTTGTCGGCGTGACTGGTAAATGCCCTGCAAGGCCATATCAATTGCATCTTTCTCTGTGGGATTTGGAATGTATGTTTCGTTTGCTTTTCGCGCTCTAGCCAACTTACCAACTGTAGCGCTCACATTACTATCGAAAGCAGAGTCTCCAAGAATTCGATATGGCGTTGGCATCATGGTTTGAGCAAATCTCGGCCAATACAGGCCATATATCCCAGCAAGTCTTCAATCATGCTAGCAACCTGGAACGTTAACGGCGGCATGGATGAGTTCTTCACAGAAGGTCCAGACAAAGAGGTTGACGACCTATATCTTCGCGGTGAAGCTATTATAGAGCGCACGTTGAATGCCGCTCTCCTAGAGTGCGGAGCATTCTGCGGGAGCACCATCAGTTACAGCAAAGACGCCTTCAAGGAACTGCGCCGTGAACGGGCGAGCTTGCGCGAGTAATGTTGCGGAGCCTTCCATTTCAGTTCTAGAAAGCAACTCAATTCGTGCATTAGGAATGGCATCCGAACGGAGCATGTTGAGGAGTGCGCTGAAAGCGAGGTTAAACCAATCACTCAGGGTCCCTGGAACAATCTCAAATATTGGGCACAAAGGGTGCATGGTGCCCCGGGTGCGTACGTATCACAGTCCCAAGCCAAGTACATCACCTGGTCATAAGAGCAGCTTGCGTCCTTGTCTTTCATTGGATTTGCGGTAGGGAGAAACACTTGTTTCTGGCAACACTCAGTTAAAATGCGGAAGAAACGCGTTAATCAGTGCAGGCTTCGTTATATTCAGAGCAGTGCAAAATCATCTTCCGTTCCACAAGCCAGAAGTTGTAACCATGGTGTTGATCATGTGCTCCAGACTGGTCGGATTAGAACGACTCGAGTGTATCTTTGAGTCTTTGAGATTCGCCTAGGGAGGAGTCGGAAATTAGATCGTAAATCCGCTTAGAAACAAAATAGCCACTATGTGAATGACGGCAAGGAAGAGCAATACGGTAGACGTCATTTATCAATTAGAGCGCTCATCCTTGATTTCTAAGAAGGCATCGTTTGGAACCTGGACATAAAATGTAATGCCGTATCGAAGAGATAGTGGTTTCCGCTTACTACAAGATGAAGTCTGTTGTTGTAAAGCGAAGTTCGGACTCCGGCTCCAGACTGACAATCTAATCTTCGTATCGATGTGTCTGGCAGCATTGCAATTGATTGTGTTATGTCAGTTTGTCCGGGTGTTCTTTCTTTTTAGACCCCACTGTTTTCGAAACTACTACTATATTTGTTCTTGCGAATTATACGGTAATCAGTTACACCAACATGACAAAGCACAGCAGCGTTCTCAATGATACATTTTGAAGCTGTTTTGGAAAAAACATGGCTTTTCTACGAAAATGGTTTTTACTTTCGTAGCAAAGATTTGGACGACCGGCAATGCTTGGGCTGTTGCATGATGCCAAAAGCGTCGTTAGACAGAAAAAGCTTCTCCGTCAAGACCAGCTCAGTTGCTCCGTCGTTTCGAAGTGAGTGAGGTTTCGAAAATCGCTCAAGGACTCCGAAACATCCCTACTCGTCACTTCAACCCCATACGCACAACACCACTTGTTCTGAAGGCACAAACAGTCAGGCACTGAACCATTTCGATAACTTTTCGAAGCAAACAAAGGGCTAAACCAATACCACGCCCTAAAAAAGACAGATCCCAAAGCTTGTTTCACGGTCCCCAAGACGCCCACCAGTTGTACCATAACAGCTGCTTTTATTCATTGGAACACATCTCAAACTAAACGTTAATCACAGCATTATACGCAGGTACTGTAGAACTACTCTTTTCTATACCCTCAACCACCTTTAAAAGACTAAAAACAAAGCATCCCAATTACAATTCTTGACGTCACAGAAGGCGACAATTTCTTATCGATCAAACCCCTGTGTCGAATAGAAACCACCAATATTGCACTCTTTTTCCAACAGAACACTTCATACTCTTCCACAAACTCACTGTATCATAATTTTAAAGCAGAAAACAAACGAAAACATCACTTATTTCATTAATGACGACGTAATAAGAACTAAAATCAATACATTTATCTCACCAAAAGAAGGACACTACAATAGTTATTTGCCATTGCAAAAGGGACCGTTCCTCCTTGCCAGACTGCATGTAGATATCAACATGGATGCGTGCAAACAGTTGAAAGATCTAAGCGTTGAAGAGACCACCACGCTGCGCGAACAGGACTTTGACAACATTTCCAACAAAGCACCAACTGTGAACCAGGTATGGAAGTGAGATTTTGTGCAAAGCATTGAAAATTGCAATATACACGTACATGAGCCGAGACACAAGAACTGAGTGGTATCCGTAGCTCTATATGTCAGTTACACAGACGGAGGGCAGGAGACGCGAGCAGGCCACCTATTGATCTGGGTGCGTTGGTGATGTACACTCAACAGAAGCGCGCAGATATCGAGTAGGCAGCGCTAAGTGGGCAGGGACGGAACGACAGGCAGCAAGTAAGATATGTCGTCCATAAAAGATGGTGCACTAGCTAAAGCAGGACTGAGCACGATAGTTATCATCCATTTCGAGCAATTTGAAGTAAACCACTCTGCTACATTAATATAATCGCTGCATCAGAACAATGTCGGAGCCCAATCCTAACGATCTAGCCAGTCTGTCGATGATGATCACCCTAAAGCCCAATTTGCCATAAGTGTTTCAAGGAAGTTGTAAGGAGTTGACTGCTAACACTTGGTTGTACAAAGTTGAACAGTACTTCAAGCCTTTCCAGGTCCACAACGAAACTGTAATTTTGACGGACGACAAAAGTTTTTCTTTGCCATAACCCTCCTCACGAAGACTGCGTCAATTTGTTATTACACTTTACTAAAATTGAACCAAGTCCCACAGTCTTGGGCACAATTCACGACCGCCATCAAAAACGAGTTTATGCTGGAAGACCATGAACGTCGCGCTCGTAATTCGTTGAGGGGATTAAGCAGAAAACTTTAGTCTCGACATACCTTTCTAATTGTCGTAACATCATTCTCACAATTCTGGATAAGAGTCAGAGCCAGAAATGGGATAAATTTGTAAGTGGCTTGAAGTCAAACATTCAATTCGAAGTCCGCAAGTCCAGCTGTGCCGAATTTCAAGAAGCCACCAACATTTCTATGCGTGTCGAAGCAGTCCGTCTCGACCGTCATGGATCTTCTGAAGAGGGTTTATTGGCGCAAGTGCCAATGGAATTTGGAAATACGAAGACTCGTGAGCGCAATGCTCTCGCACTCACCCGCTTGGACGACATCAAGAAAAATCGTTGCTTCAAGTGTCATAAGGTTGGGTGCCACTCGTGGAATCATCGTGGGAAAAATGCGGCTGTAGCTGTGAACAACCTGCAGGCCGGTGGTGATGTTGAGAAGGCAGAGCTTAATGTAGAATCTTGATAGCTTGGAAAACTAAACAGTCCTTCCATAGAAGAGGATTTCGCATTGGAAGGACTCTCTCAATTATCAAGCATGTCCATGCAGAACCTTCATGTTTCAAAGCTGAGTACTGTTCCCGTTGTTCGTCTGCTATTGTTTGGCAGTACAATCAACGGCGTTGAAGAAACAGTACTGAAAAGTGATGGTTGCCAGACGAAGGTTGTATCAAGGGAATTTATTGAAGGATATGGGCATCAGTTTGACCTGAGGCCTACTCTCTGCGATGTGAATCACTCTCGGAAAGACTCGAGAGAGATTGGTACCGAAGTTTTGGTAAACGGTGCTGTCCAGATTGGGTCTCACTTTTATCGCAGCGGTTGGAAAGTTGCTGGCCGTATGTACGATGTGCTTCTGGGGATGCTATGGCACAAGGACTGCAACCCAGTTCCAGATTATGAACGGCAAAAACTGTCTGTCGATGACACTGTAATACGAGCAACAGCGTCAGACAGATATGGAGGAACGGCAGTTTCTAACACTGGCGTGCAGGAGTTTTACAGTTTGCTCCAAAACGTTTTCACAACGTCAAAATATACGGCATAGTTCCGGCATGTGGCAACTTCACACATGAATATGATGTCGACTAGCACGACATCCCACTCAATGGTTGTGAACAAGATGTTGAAGATGAGGAACTTCGCGATTTATTGGCGGAAATCTCGAGTGTTTTCGAGGACGAGCTGCTAATTGGATTCCCACCTACCCGCTCAGTGGACCACAGAATTGAGTTGGAAATTTTTTCAAGTCTGCCTCACAGACCTCTTTATCAACTATTCCAATCGGAGCTTGTTGCTCCCAAAGAGTATGTGGACAACTTTTTGAAGACCGGAAGGATGCACCCTAGTCGCTCTCCATACGGTGCGCCTCTTTTCTTTGTCAAGGAGCCAGGCCGTCCCCTGCATGGAGTTGTCGATTAAAGAAGCTTTTGCAATCATTAACCAACCGCTTTATCGATCTGGGCACGACAAGCCATTGGGTCATTACCGTAGTGTTCATCCATTCTTCTGGACCCGTTCGATGAGAAACGTCCCGCACGTCGTCCGGAACACCACGAATATAAAAAGAACGAGAACCGTTTTCGAGACCATTAAGATGGGCTCTATACGAGCGTTCACTTCAGCACTCAGTCGCACAACCATGGTCATTCCTTCGCCACCAGAAACGAAATCGGCATGGTGCACTTCAGTTTCTCGGCAAAATCCGAGTGTCCTGCCATTGTCAAAGTTAATTACGAAGTGGGTGTAATCAGCGTTCTCTACGTCCACATCGCCCAAGGTTTCACTGCGAAAAGCCCAGGATATTTTTCCCAAATTAATGGCGACCCGTATGTGTATCTGCTTGGTTTTCGAACCTGAAATCATATGCTTTCCAGTATGTGTGCGACTGACAATGCGACAGCGCTCCAAAACTCCCTGTATCCACCTGCGCGTTATACATTCTGAGAGCGGTTGCTTTGATTTCGGGTCAAGAACATGGCTGTCGTACGGCTTGTCGACACCAGTTTGAATGATAGTAATTGCGAGAGCTTGAAGGACTTTCCAATTGAATTTGATACCCAGTTTGCGGAGACGATCGAACTCTTCCAGCATCTCGAAGTGCAGAGCTTGCACACAAACGCGTGGCTCACAACCACGGCCCTGTCGGGCCTTCAAGGTTACACGCTTTACGCCCATGTGCCATGGTGCGAGACACTGCTGCGCATGAATCTCTTGTGGCAATACGTCCAAGGTGCGACATATACGGCTGTCCTTTTGAAGTTTAGCGTCTTAAGAGGGGCGAAAAAGGTCAGCAAACTGATGTAATGCTTGGAGATTATGCGTTTCTGTCCGTTACAATCGGTTTCTGTAAACATCCATGCCACACGTTTGGCTCTTTTTCCGATAGTGCGACTGGGACAACTTTACGTGTGTTGCTGGTTTGGTTATTTTGTATCTCATTTTGCTCGATGCGGGCCGAAGATGGTGGCATTACAGGCTGTTTTGGAAGAACGGTGGGTACTGTTGACTGCAGGGTGACGCTGCGGCGGCGTTGCAGAGCTCTTTGAAAACCTGCTATAATAGACGATCGCTGAGAAGTGCGCTCATAGTCATACGTGGCGAGAAAAAATCAGGGCTGTGTGAGAGAGATATTTTGTCTCTCTTGTGCGCTGAAGTAAGCTTCTCATGGTAAATCGGCCGTTTCCAGCGCAAAATGGTGTGGAACCCACACTAAATTACACCGCTGACGCAGATCTATGCACTCTAATTAGTGTGGCCTACCCCAGAGAGGGGAACTGATGTCCAGATGATATCCCCAAGAGAACGCATATTAGAATTAAAAGATCTGAAGATGTCCCTACGATATACTTAAGATGTTCAGATGATATACATAAATGATGCTCAGATGATGCATGAAGCATACCCAAATGATAACCGCCTGATACGCACTGTGTACATCACCTGGCAGGTGATGTACAAAGAGATGTCGATTGGATTTTGTGATGTCCAAATGATGCACCCTGGATTTCCGGACATCCATGGGACATATCTTCATGCATCATATGAATATCTTTAGACCAGCTTTTGTACATCCGAAGGACATGTAAAGGGCATCAATTAGGCGCATCCAACGGGGTACCACGGCATATCATTCGGATATCTTGGAGGCGCAGAACATATTTGACTGATACCCTATACATGTGCCAAAACCTTATCCGATGGACATCCATTGCGCATCACTTCATCTGGCAGAGTACATCATGGGCCAACACTAATTATTCACAAACTTCATTTACGGTCACTGGGTGTTATATGACCAACTTCATTGAAAAATAGGTAAGTTTTTGTTTCACTGACATCCATGAGTGTGATTTTTTGAAATTTTTAAATTCTTCGAAAGTGCCATTACAGTTTATTGAAAGGCATCGATTTCATTTACCGCCGCATGATGATTCAATGACAATAGGTTTTGCTAGGGTTCATCGACAGAGCTTCGCACTTTTCTGGGTCTCGTAGAGTTCTTCCGGCGGTTTATTAAGAACTTCTCGCTTCGGGCTGTGCTTCTTTCCCGTCTGACACAAAAACGAAATGGAGTACAAGCATGGGATTTGGCTTCGAAGAATGCTTTTGATGATCTTAAGAATGCTTTGACAACAGCTCCGATCCTACTTTCTCCCGATTGGTCGCTTCCTTTTCGGCTGCATATTGATGCCTCACAATTGGATGTGAGTGCAACTCTGACGCAGTTGGATGGGGAGGGTCGTGGGCGTGTAATTGTCTACATGTCCCGTAAGCTGAACCCTGCTGAACAGAACTATGCGAGCAACGGGATGGAATTACTTGCACTGGTTTTCTCGCTACAACGTTCTAATTGCTACCTGGAGGGTTCTTGTTTTGACATGCTGACAGATAACCAAGTCGTGCAAAAATTTTAGAAAATAAAGGAACATTAACAGGAGAAAAGCACGGTGGCTCGACGTTCTGGTTATCTTTAATATTCGGGAACTGTGTTTGAAGCACGGAAGGATTTACGTTCTCGGAGATTCTTCGTCCAGAATCCAGGCGAACCCACACGTGCAGAATATATTTGCCTTCAGAGAATTCATCAAGCTTGAACAAACCATTGAAGATCACGAGAAACACCAAACATTTGAACCGATCGCTAAGTCTCTTCGAGGACTATGGTCGCTGTCAGCAAAAGAGCAAAGAAGATTGGAGCATCTTTTGACTTCTTTTGAGTTGAAAGAACCGAAGCTATATTAGACGTATTACGCAAAACCAGAATTCGTATGTTCTTCACTGAAAAATGACGAAGTAGAAATGAGAGCGATTTTCAGTTTCCGTTTCTCATGTCCCATAGAACCGGACATACGCTGGAGCACGCGTGAGCAATCAAAACGCTTCATCTTGATCGCTGCACATGACGCCGTCAGCCACACAAAGGGATCAGACGTACAGAATCCAACGCCGTTGTCTTCGAAGCTGGCGTCGCATCTTTCAAAGTCTTTATCGCTACAGGATTTTACAGTCAGGATCAATTGCACTCCTTAACATGTCCTTTCTAAACTACAAACATGCTGCTCATAACGTGAGGCAGCAAGCTCTGCATAGATCTATCCTCGCAACAACGACGTTTTAAATGGTTTTTGAACATCTTTGCGTCGAACAGTGTTTATCTCTTTCTCGCTTGCTCAAGAAAGATATTATTTGCCTCACGGATTTTGCTAGCCGGCACACTGTAGAGTATGCCACCGATCGTAACAGATTTCTTTGTACACCTCTTCTCAGTACATGTGTTTTACTTGCGCGAGTGGCAACCGTTTTTCGTTGGCCAGATAAGGAGATTCTGTTTAGGAAACATGCATCTCATCTTAGTGAGATCTTCTCAGGAACAGTCGAGAGCTTCCTCGATCGCAATCAACATCTGGTATGCGCTCCTTTTGAGGCACACTACATCTCTGAAAGAGTGGCGCAGTTTGTAACTGCTGTACAAGAGCAAAAAAACGCTCTTGACAACTGCGTTGGTTTCATCGATGGCACCAACATTGAAGTAGCACGTCCTTCTAACTATGGAATACAGAAAGTAGTACATAATGGACACAATAGAAGGCACTGTTTCAAATACCAAGCTGTTGCCACGCCGGACGGAATCATTCTGCACTTGTAAGGTCCCGTTGAAGAACGTCCCCATGATTGGATGCTCTATTGCCGCTCAGAAATGCAAACTATACTAGGAGAAACTCTCATGGTCTCCGGAAGGCAGTATTGTATCTACGGAGATAGCGGGTATAACGAACTTGAGTATCTCGAAGTGCGGTCCTAAGTCTCAAATCTACGCGATGATCAGAAAGCATACAACACCGCCATGAGTGGTGCTAGGGTGACAGTAGAGTGGGTATTCAAAGAGCTGAAGCTTTACTGGAATTTAATGTATTTCCCACGCAAGCTGCGTGTCTTACAAGCAACTATTGGAAACTATTATATGGCCGCCGTTATTTGATGAACGTTCGGTACTGCCTATACGGCAACCAAGTTTCCCGTTACTTCAACTGTCCGCCGCCCTCTCTCAACGAATATCTGTCTCACCGCTAGATCCGAAAAGGAGCTTTACGAAGCGGCGAGCGTAAGTCCGCAGGGAGCGAAGGCGAGCGACGAGCGAAGCTTCGCAAAGCTCCTTTGAGGATCCGGACCCATCACCTTTATCATCTTCAGATGACCGCGAACGGGCTATGTTACCACTTGAGACGTTCGGCTGAAACATATTAAGAAGGAGCTTAAACTTCTCCAATTCGAGGCAGTTAGACGCCTCCCGTTCTTCTTTCCTCTCCTGGCCATCCGTTTCTTTCTCTTCTTTCTCGTGAATAAACCTTTCCTTTTCCTTTGCCAAACGTTCTGACTCCAAATCGTGGCGACGTGCTTCACTCTTTTCCAGAGCCGCCGTGAATATCTCTGTGTCGTCGTCAAAGAGAAGATTGGTAAAATTTCGTCTCGCGTTCTTTGCACTACCTCGCAGAGTAGAGCCGTTAACTTCTTTTTCATTGTTCTCTTCAGCTTCTTTTCTCTTTGTAGCTCTCTCTCTGATCACAGCTCCCGACCTTTCCTTCTCGTTCTCTTTTTCGATGTGTTTTTTTCTCTTTTCTGCTTTCTGTCGCTCAAGATCATCGCGTGCTTTTTCCATGGAACTAAGAAATTTCTCTAACTCTCCAATCTCCCCACCAACACCACTAAGATTCTGCTCAGAAGCATTTTTCTCGTCATATCTACATTGCAAGCGCTTTTATCCGCCTTGCAAAGACTTCCAGGTTAATGCAGTTGACAGTTTCTTTGTAGCGTTTGCTTTGCTGCAAGCAATTTCAAAACGTTTTCTAGTTTCGCCGTTTGGCGCTACGTGCGCTTTCGCTGCCGCAATTTTTCTTACTATTAAGAGATCGTGTGCGGCTGTAAATTGCGATCGCCTTCCTGCTTTACCCTCCTTGGGTGTGCTTGACTTAGGTTGTTTTGACGTGGTTTGCGAGACTGTCGGTTGAGAAGTCGTCGGTATCGTGGCTTGGTTAGTGATGAAAGATGCAGAAGATGGAATCGATGCCGATTTCATGATGGAAAGCTTTGGAATCACGTGAGGTTTTCTTCAAGTGGCGTGTGTGACGCGCTTGTGAGGCCGCATCAGCTAATCAATGCAGAATGTTATTGCCCATACCACTTCACTAATATGTCCGTTTTCAGCAATGTTCGTCATGGCGTCTGCAATGATTCTGCATTACGTTTCACATCTGCAATACGTGCATCAATTTCGTTCCTCACGAATTGCAGAATTTGAATTGCGTAATCTGTCTATTACGAAAGGAAGCTTTGCATTCCGGCTCACGCACGACGAGCGGTTCTCGAATTGGCACATGATGAGGGTACAGCTGGTCATTTTTCATTCACCAAAACGCTCGGTCGCCTGGGTCACCTTCATTGGAGACACAAGACGAAGAATTTCAAAAGTTACTGCAATGGGTGTTTGACTTTTCAAAAGAACAAAGACTCGCATGGGATTTCTTCTGGAACGCCAACATCACTGCCCATTCCTACATGAGGAACATTGATGAAAGACAGTCTCATTTATGACGCTGAGTGGCAACTGACACGAGAATTTTGGATAAAGATGGCACTCTCAAAAGGGCTTTTCGTGAATATATTGTGAATCATGGACGATTAACTCATCTACATTACTTTGAGGGTGAGAATTTCTTTTTCGGGGATGATAATGACGCACCAGGTATGCAAGTGAGGGTTCGTGAGAAAGCAGTAAAAATTGCAAGTGTCACGTACATGAACAGAGACCCAAGCAGTGAGTGGTATCAGCAGCCCTGTGTGCCAGTTTCACAGAGAGAGAACGGAAAACGCGAGCAGGCCATCTATCGATATAGGTGCGTTGGTGATGTACACTCCACAGAAGCGTGCAGGTATCGCGTAGACAGCCCAAAGTGGACAAAGACGGAAGAACAGACAGCAAGTAAAATAGAACCTTAATAAAGAAAGGTACAGTAGCTACAACAAGACTGAGGACGTTGGTCATCTTCCGTTTCGAGCAATTGCAAGTGAACCAGTCTGCTAAAAGCTGGAGCCATTTCTACACATCTGTCGAAGACGAACAGCGGCGATAAACTTCGCATCGTCCTACATCTTCACCATGCTCTGAACACCAACTTGAACTAAGAGCTGAGAAAACCTGAACTTAAAAAATTGCTGTAGTCATCAGCATTCCACTTGAAGCAAATGGCAAAAACCAACCCTGACGAACTTAGATGTATCATGATGAAAGGAAAACAGTATCAGCCAAGCCTGCTTGACTACATTGCATAGAACAACCTACAAGCCTTAATCATCTCTTCAATGGACTGGAACCTACACTGTACCATGCACGAGCTCTCCCACATAAACCAGCAAATTACCTGCTCCAGACGACCCAGCTCCAGCAAAGAAGAGCACGCCACTTCCTTCAGTCGATGATTTCTTAAAAACCGACAACGAAACTGGAGAGCCCCCGCGCAAGAAAATAAAAGAACGAACAATGTGCTGAATCTTTATTGTTGATGACTCTGGTAAGAACATCCGAAAGCGAAAGCACCTAAGGGTCTACCCGGGAAAAGAAACGACGCTCCCAACTACAGCCGTGAAGGAGTTGCTATGATGCGATATCCCGCAAGATCTCACGGTGAGCGAAGAAAACCTCATGGCAGCGATGTCGAAAGCCAAATAGAAGCGTGGCCCAGACGGAGAGCCCCTAGGCCTATAATGAAAAACACAGTGAATAGCCAGATCAGTACACATGATGTTGCTTCAGCACAATACTATGCACTAAGAGATCTAATCAAGCCTCGGACCAGAAGTTTGCCTGCGTCGACTGGCTGCTCTGATCTCAGTGTCCAACATGGAGTGAAACATGGGCGAAAAAAGATCGCAAGCCTGGAAGACACATGCGCCCATCCTCGAGTGACAACCCTCATTAAGAAACCTTCTACCAGACATCCAAACAAAGCTGGCACGACAGTATGCTCAAGTACTTTCAGCCTCAAACGCATTCCGCTCTCAGCGCCAGAAACAAAACAGATCACCAAGAAATTCGAAAACGAAAAACAACCAAAAGAAATCGAAGACCAGTAGCAACCAACAACAGGGCAGAAGACACAAACCGCTACAAACACGAAATCAAAGCAGTAAACCACCTATTCAACGGACCCTGCCCACAGATCAATTGCTCTTCATTCCCCTTAGCCGTTTCTGCCCCGGCGTCGATTTCCATCAGCAGAGTTCTCAGATCGTGGGAAGCAGAAACAAGGGCTTGCTTAAGTCGGAAAAAACTGCCTCCAAGCCGATACACATCCAGAAAACCATCAAAACCACTAAAAAAAGCAAGAACGGTGCAGTGCAACCCAGTAGAGCAAACATTCTTAGATTATTGGACGTATCTGGCACTACTGCTTACGAATTCAACAAGAGGAAGCCTTAAACTTCTTTGCCCAGAAAATCTTGACCTACTTCATCCTCCGGCCATAACAAACAAGATCACATGCCCTACCTTCATACCGAACGGTCAAAACGCCATTTTTGATAAGTCGCACTGCACCCTGACGCTCGTCCCAAAGCCAGGTATTCGCCAGCCACATATCCGCCCGCAAGGAGGGCGGCTCCCAAATGTCTCGGATCAACAGTAGAATACATCAAAGGGCCCCAGAAGGCAAACGATTCAGGCATGCTGAACTGGTCCAACGAAGCCGAAGAACCAGAATCATACTCGCGTCTAACAGATCGCATCGCGATGGTAATCTTTGCCGTCACAAAATCAGAATTGCGGCAAAGGCTAATAAGCTGGCGTTGGTATCAAAACGCAAACCTTCTCGAGCCACCTCACTGAGCTACCAACTCCGCACGCTTTCCAGAGTCTATCAGTTAGGAAAACGAAGGCTCTCAGCATTCGTTTTCGACCACTCCAATATGTTTCACAACATATCCCTTTCACCCCACTGTCAAAAATCTTCCCACTACAAGCCGTTTCATTTAGAAACCTACCTGAGCAGCTGCAACGACAAATAGGAAAACCTCCGAGGAGGAAGCCACGTCAATGCAACCGAATGAGGCCCCTCCGAAGAACGATACAAATGGGATACAAGTGGGACGTGTATATCGCCCACTCTTTAGCTTCAGCGATGTTCCAAAGCTACTTACAATTCTTGCTCCACCACCCACTCTGCCCCAGCACCAAACCAAAGTTCAAAAATCTAGGAAAAGTCACACACGGAAACCAATTTGAGGACGGCTGCGCCCTGTTATGCCACATCATCGACGATTCCGGCATCATTTGTTCGAACTAGAAGCCACCAGAAGTCACGGCCTTCCAGAATTTCATATATCGCCGCTTCGAACTGAAAAGCATACCAATCAAAGTAGGAAAGTCTGCCACAATCAAGGAAATATCTCAAGACGACATCACCTTCTTAACCTGGCGAATCAACTAGAAAGAGAGACACGCACGGCCATACCGAGAGAAAGAGATTAAAACCATTGTGATAGCCAACTAAGTCGCCACTAGATAAGCCATTGAAACTGAACCCCTGCGAAAAGTAACCAGGAAGTTGGTTTGGTTCGCCCTAAGGCAAAGAAAATTGCTGTCTGTTCTTTTCAATGTGTACCGAATCACTGAGACCCAAGGACCAGCCTCCGCAGGGAATCAAAACCTTCATAATATGCCAAAGTGGAGCTGAAGTACTTTGGGTCCTTGCTGCCGAAGGCCATTGTCTCATCCTTCAAACCATTCGCGGATGTTGTCATCTACTTCGACGCATCCCCAATTGCAGGACACGTTGTATTCAAAAGAGAAAAAACAGGTCTCATCAATTCCATTTGCTTGCAAGCGGACGAGCAGAAACGAGAGACAAAAATGGGAAACTTAGTCAGAAGCGCGGACTGGGCTACTGCTTTTGCACACAGGTGGCGAAAGGATGCGCATATCCACGAGCTCGGAGCAACCACCGTGTACCTTGCGCTGGAAGGGATTGCATCAACTGGAATCCATGACATGAGAGTCATGATTTTTTCGGACATTCTGGTCACAGTTTACGCCCCGAGAACAGGGCGATCGTCCTCGAAAGCACTCGCCTTACCTTGCTGTCGCTTCGGTGCACTTGGCATCGCGCACGGAACTAGTCCTTCTGTATTCCACATACAGTCCGTCTTAAATTCCGCCGATAATACACCAGGAGTACTTCTAACCTAAGCGGAAGAACATGCCAAAAATGGCGCCCCCATCGAAGGCCGTAAGACTGTGGGTCTCAATGCAGACACACAAAAGAAAGCTGAACAGAGCACATGTGAACCGATCGAGCCACCCAAACTCGCGATATAGGCGCTGTTCCGTCACGGCGAACTCCCGTGCGCCCACAAGGCAAAACAGGATGAATCCAGACATCACAAACTTAACCGCTAGCAGCTCTTGTCTCCTCCAAGTGACCATACAGACTTGCTTTCGAACCTTCATTAGACAACACACTCTGCTCAGTGCCAGCATGAAACGTACTACAGTGCAGATGTACGTAACCGCCATCGAGAGCTCTCAAAGAAATATCGTCACAAAACCGCCTGCAGACGAGCTTCTAGAGCTCGCCATCTTGGAACATAAAGAAGAAAAGTACCAAATCAGCACAACGGCCGGCACCAAGCAGAAAATGCATAACGTTTTCTGTGCACTACATGCGATGATATCGCGATCGCAGAACAAACTTGGAAGCTCTCAAAGAGCTCTAGAAGGCTGTGCAAAGCTGTACCATACGCAAGTTTCTGCCCCATTGACCTTAAATATGGCAAACATCTTAGCAGTCGCAATTCTGTACAAAAACACGCCACAGGCCGCTCTAGCCATCACAGTTGCCTTTGACGGGTACTTGGGCATAACGGAAGTTCTCTCTCTTACATGGAATCTTGTCGGTCTTCCCAGTGACTCTTGTCTCAGCAGTTTTGGAGCGAAATTGGAGGGCCTGTGTATAAGAAACACAAGAACGGGCCCCTATCAATTTTTCCTGCTCCGAAAGTCCACAAACATATAATTCTTGCGAGCCTTTAAGCGAGGATCTTTTTCACTCGGGCGTGCGGTCTTCGACTTCCCCGGCCTCTGCAGTACTTGCTTGGGCGGTGGAAGCGCACTTGATGCTCCATAGGAACCCAGGGCTTTCCCTCCAGCAACGAAAGACTTGACGAGACCCTTGAGGGCTTCATAACTGTCAGCTCCGCGAAAGATCACAAACTGAGCCAGATCCGCATATTCCATAGCAGTATTACAGAAAAGGCAAAACTTCGCTTTCTCATTGAACCCTGTGAACTCAAAGCAGGCGTCCATCTTCGTCAAGAACCCCAAAAGGTCCCCGTAGTCTAGAAGAGCAGTGACGGCACAACGAATCTGCTCCTCCGGTTCCTCAGCAGCCCCAAAGTGGTCAATGAGGGCTTGCTTCACTCCCTCGTAATCACGAGCCTCGCTCGTCAGAGACCCATTCATGGCATAGGTGTCGTAATAAAAGTCGAAAGCTTCTCCTTCCAAATAACCAAGAAGCTTCAGAGCTCTTTCAGCGTCATCCATGCCAGAAGTAGCAACATTCTCGAAATAGAACAGGAACTTCCTGATATCCCTGGAAGAACGGTTGAATGACATAATAGCGTCACGCGGCACGTGGACCTGCTGGGGTACCATGTGGACGTCATTTTCGAACGGAATGACGCGGGTGCTGACAAACCCAACGGAAGTACCAGGGGGTACCGGCCAAATTAATGGCACTGTGTAGATGTGCACAATAAAATAAACAACAAATAAGAAAACGGCTAAAGCCGACGCCAACTCCAGACGAGGACTCGAAATAATTTGGCTAAAACCTGAGTCGAACTTCAGACACAGATTCGAATCCAAACGGCTAAAGCCCACGCCAACTCCAGACGAGGACTCGAAATAATTCGGCTAAAGCTTGTGCCAAACTTCAGACACAAGCTCGAAAGCACTTAAGTGAAAATTGGGAGCCAATCCCGAAACGTAGGCAAAAAGGTTTGATAAAAGAAAAGAAAGGGGGGAAGGCCAGAACCACCAAATGGCCAAAGGGGGTAGTAGTGAAGGGAAGCCCACCACAATGAAGAGAAGAAGAAAGCAAGGATTGAAGGGGAGGTTGACAAGCAGGTGTTGCTCTTTTATGTGGGGGAGTTGTGGGTGGCGGGTGGTTGGAGAGGACTGAGGAAGGGTCAACTCGAATGCCACCCTGCTCATATAGACGATTGATACCCTCGATTCTAGTTCTTTTTCGAGGGTAGCAAATCGTAGAAACCGTTTCTACGCATTTCAAATTTCTACTCTATCGCAAGAATAATTCTAGACATTTTTTCGCCTTATTAGGGCCTTACTAGTTCCTCCTCCGAGGTCCGTATCCATTAACTCTCATATCAGTACTTGTCCGAAGATTCTAGAAGGTCTGCAGTCCCGACACATGTCACCGGATACATTCTAGAGACTTTTGCAACGCGCAAGTATAGACTCAGGACTGACATAAACTTAAGACTTATACTCAAATTTTGGCGATATTTTTGGAGATTCGCCCAGTTGCTTACCGATTTTTTTTGTAACTCGTGGCGTCGCCCGCCACATCCCGAGATTATTACAAAATTCCATTATTTTCTCAATTACTGCGCCGACATCACCAGTTCCCTCAGTCACACGAGCTGTACGAGGTACGTGACATCATGTCACTCTCAGTCATCGTGAGACCTTGAGTGTATATTAGTAGTCAGCTTTGCACTCGCCCTTCACTTCGAAGTCCATCGTTCTCGCCAATGGCTTCCTCCGGTGCTCTTCCTAGCGTCGCGGCCGTACCGCCAGGGCCCCCGGCGAAGCCCGAAGGCAGCGCAGATTCTGACTCAATCGAATTTGTAGCCGAGTTTCGAGTGGCGCCGGATTCTCCGCGCTGCCCCGTCTGTCCCGTCTCACCGCAGGCCTCTATCGTTTCAACCTTCCACCTCTGTCGTGCGTACCTGGCCGGTTGGCAGGACGCATCGAGGGCAGTTGAGGAGGTGATGAACCGTCACCGCCCCTCGGGGATCTCCTACGCGGTTATGTCGAGGGTCCTTCGAACCTTGCGACGCTTCACCACTGCCATTGAACGCCCGTCTCCTCGAATAAAATTATTTTCTCTCTTTTTCCTTTCGTTTCTTTTGCTTCACAAGAAGGTCGCGAGGGAGGATTTGTAGATGGAAGGACAACACTCACGCACCTGAAACAAATCATTACCATTATCGTTTCTTAATAGTATCTGATTGACACATCGAGAGACATCTCTGACTCCCATGAGCATATCCATTACGTCTTCGTGCCTTTGTTAGGCGTCCGTGTCGTCAGACGCTCTCGCCCTTCGTATCAGTTCTCTACGAACCTCTCTTTGCAATTAAAGTTCTGCCGTACCGGAACTCAGTTAAGATCTTAATCCTTCCAGAAGAGCGTTTCCTCTCCTCTGCTCCTCAATCATCTCCTGATGAACGTGACCTCTGTTTCATTCGCGGCTTCCGATCTTCCTCTCCGAGGTTTGCTAATCCCTTCCTTGGCTAAGCTTGATAACGCACGCACACTAGCTGCATCTTTGACACCAGATCAACGAGGGTTCCTTGATCCAGTGCCCGCTGCTCGTGTATGACGGCCACCACCAACATTTCTTGCTCTTGCAGGAGGAACACTTTTCGTGCCGCTGCTTCCTACACTCGTTGCATTTCCTGCATCCGAGTCCCGGGCTCTTCATTATCGGCTGCTACAGGGTCGTGCCTTTGTCCTGGCTGCCCCACTCGAACGTAGTGCACCTGTTTCCTCGACTGCGGCTGAACAACTGTTAACTCGTCCGGGCTGACTACCTGTGTCTGAAGCTGTTCTTTGCAGGGGTATTCTCATAAATTTGTTCACAAAAGAAACACACATTAAAAGAAGTACTTGTTAGAAAAGAGTACCCAAAGATGTTTACAGTTGACTTAGATTTTCATGACAAAGAACAACATCGCAGAAGACGACTGCGAAGGCCACAAAACATATCGAATGTGTTCCGAGGCTAACGAAAATTTTGATTTTCCTGCGTATTTTGCGAAGGTCACTTTCGATTTCGTTTTGCTTCGTTCAGAGTGTCTAGTTGGAAAGGAAATTTTCTCCCAATCTCGTGGTATGACGGTAGTTGAACTCGGAGAATACCGCGAATTAACCATTTCGTCAGTGCGTTTGACTCTCTTCTTATTGTATTGTTTCCAATATGATGTAGAGCAAAACGCCCTTTGTAGGAATGCACCGAGGTGTTTTTCATAGTCTGTTGATCCGTTACCGGCTTCGACACCTCATGTTATGAGAGGCTAATGCAGTAGTGGCCCTATTTCGGGGTATGACTAGGAAGAGTATTTTTTCTGCACACGTGTGCTGAGTTGGCCCGATGCCGGGTGCGCCGTGGCAAGCCTTCCACGGTTTCACACGTGTATGATGTTGGCCGGCAGCGCCGGATAGTTAGATATTGCTAGTTGATATTTTCAAGTGCCCTATATAGGTGGCGGCACTGGCCGCCACTGTACGGGAAGTAAACCTCAAGGAGGCTTCTGGCTCTGACTTTCTTGCCGCTTGTGAACGATCTTCGTCTCTAATCGGGCAAGCCGCCGCAATTCCGCGCTAGTCATCCGACCTCTACCACTGAGAAGTTCTAGACCGTCGTTACGGCATCTTTTGTTGTTTCTTTGTTATTATTTCCGTCATACGGCTCTCGTTTCTCTGCACTATTCTACAGGTTTTTGAAGACTAGTCTCGGGACTTATTCCCGTTTATCACGAGTCAGTGCTCCGCAGTGCGGCTAGTTTGCTGATCCCCTGTTGCTCCCTACCGTTAGGCTGGATATCTCCACTCGCTGTGGCTCGCCGGAACAACCGGATACCTACGCCGATTCTTCCCCTTCACCTCTGACTGCACGCTCAGATCGGGGCCACCCGGACTTACACCCGGCATCGCGCTGGCCCTATCAGAGGGTTCTACTGCTGCATCTACCCCTATAGAGAGCAGGTTTCGAACACCCTGTCGGTGCGCTTTCCGCGACGCGGCTCTTGTTTGCCCACTCGTAGGATTGCACCACATATGATACTTCAAGGGGTTGACACTTCGCGGTCTGGTCACAAGTGTTCAGCTTGTCGCAGGCAATACCAAAAAAAGTCCACTACGAAAACCAAATTATGCGTACCCACAGAGCAGTAATTCTAAACTACAATGAAAACGGTGATATTGAAAGCTGCAAGGAATTTCGACGCCAAACGTTTCTCCGTTCTCCTTCGTATTCTGTAAAAATGGAGGAAGAAAATTCTGCAATACTTCCTGAAGGCGAAACCATTTCTTCATGCAGGCCGTATATTGATCTTCACTACAAGAACTCCGAAATTGAATTCTGTGAAATTAGTTCCACAGAAGAAGACAAAAATTTTAACCTTCCAACCAAGAAAAGCACCAGAAAGTCACGGTGATGGAGCAGTCCAGGTATGGGTCTTCTTCGAATCACTCGGAGACACATCAGTTCCCCTCTTTCCAAGCATAAATCACCCACATCTTCCATTTGAAAATCTGAGAGATGTACAAGATGCACAATTAGGTACTGCTCTCAAAATAAGTTGACATTGACACAATCGGGGAACCTGTAGAATCTCCTACTATCAAATGAACTGTTCTATCCCACTTTTTTCCGACATCTCACCACCGAATTTGGGACCTCTGACGCTTTCGCCTCCTACTCACTGAAGGCATGGAAGCATAAAGTGTGCTCAGAAGAATGGCTGACGGCCACTCAAAACACCTAGACTGGTCCAAATTCCTCCGGTGTGCTTGGTAAGGTCGTGGGGCTCATGTTTCAGGTATTGTACGAAAAGAAGGCTGTTCATTCAATTTTCTCATATCAGGAGAGTCAGAAGGAAGAGAAAAAAGTGTATTCAGCACTATAGAATGTACAGCAAAACCCTGCGATGAACGCTATGGGGAATCTTTACTTGGATGTCAGAGCCCTACTCCCTATGAAGGATAGACTCAGCAGAAGAGCCATCTGTCCGTACTCAAGTCGAGTGACAAGCCGGGTGTAAGACCGGAGACGGTGCCTGGATATACCTACAGAGGTGTAAACAGAGAAGGAACGAATGACTAAAAGTTGTGAGGAAACCCAGAGAAAGGGGGAAATGAAAGGGGAAAGGACCAGAGATCCATCCAGGGAAACCAACCCGGAGCGGAGCAAGGTCCGTGCCAACAGGCTGGAACAGGGCGGGAAGCGGAGCGACACACCACAGTGGTGTTGGAATGAACCAAATACTGGGGCGAAAAAGATAGCTGAACCAGGGGAGAACGCGAGGATGTGGATGGCACGGATCAAGAACGGCGCTCCGTCGTACCTTTCTCCGCCGTCGCACTTGCTACGAAGTAGAGGGCGGGGAAGAGAATGAGGTACGCTTCATGTCCGCCTAATGGACGCCTCCATAAAGCGGACATCATCCGTATCTCACGGATGTATTCCGTGCAGTCTTTTCGTACGTGCTTCCATATCCTTCTACGTATCTTTGTTCTAAACTAACCAATCCTTACCAAGTCTCTTCGCGCTCTGCGACATGTAAACGGCAGGAAATACGCTGTGGGTTACTTGATATTGACTAACTTATGGATACTTTCTGCTTACGTATACACGTAAATGACTTTTGATGCGGACGTTGCTCACGAGTTGCAGGTGCAGGTTTTTTAGGGGGAACTGCGGTATGTTTGCTGCATGGGCATTCTTGATGTCGTTGCTTGTGAGTTCTCGCTTCGAGACCATTCGCGTTTTACGATGAATGGATTGCTGGTAAGATCCTTTTCCTTCTTCTTCTTCCTTTTTGCGAGTTACTAGGTCCCTCGACTTTTCTAGCGCAACGTTTCTGCTTCGGTTTATCAATGGTACGTTCTATCGCATTTCAAATGTATCCAATGGAGCATTGACTAACTTATGGATACTTTCTGCTTGCACATACAGGTAAATGACTTTTGATGCGGACGTAGCTCACGAGTTGCAGGTGCAGGTTCCTTAAGTAGGGAACCATGCATCTGGGCATGGTTCCCTACATGAGAAACGGAGAGGATGAGGCACTTCGCGCCTCATCCTCTCGGAGTGCGTATGTGTTCTACCGATACCGCAATTTGGTGCAGGTGCCCTCTGCGGCATCTGCCACAGATTGCGCCTACACCCGCTTCATCATGGGGAAATAGTACATGTAATATAGCGAGGTAGTGGTTAACAAAAGCGGTAGACAGAAGAATAGATACAAATAAAACGGTATGATTTCATAATGGGCATCATCTGTACTAGCACGAGTATTCCATGCGTTGCAGGGTATCATTCCACAGAAGGTATCGTGTACTGTGCACCTTAATGGAAACTGAACCTAGACTTCGCGAAATACCGTTCAGGTAGCCCTCGACTAAAGACCTAGCACGAGCGGAAAACCCACCAGTATTTACTGCACAGCAATTCTGCACGACCCAAGCAATTATCTCCAAATTTTGAAATAATTGATCTCGATATTTTTTCAAAAACTTTACTGGACGACCCTTGCCACTTTCTGGACGACCCTCGCCAAAAACTATCATCTGCAAGAGACAGACGACGGGCAGGCCTTGGCTCGAATGAGACGTCCCCAACAATCCATACTTCTCTGGTACAAGCGACGGGCATAAAAGTTCTCGGAGTGGCCAGGCAGGAGAGCACGACCCCTCAATTGGCCGGCCTCTCTCACTGCATACGAGTCTGCTTTGAGCACTCGACTGTACATATGTGCGTATGTCCACACACCATGAGCACAGCTTACCCCAGATTGGTGATGACCGCACTGACGTATGGATGCTGGCCGTACGTCGAGTGCAGAATGGCAGGCTTCTCGTCCATGTAAACGAGCAGGAGGCAAGAAGAAATCGATTAGAGGGGAAATCAGGAAGAAGGGAGTAGCGGAGAAGGGTGGGGAAAGGAACGGAGCCGACCGTGTGTACGAAGGGAGAAGAGAGCGTGAAAGCGCAATGAGGAAACGGTAGCAAACCGAAAAATCAATTCGTTCTGAAACGGAACAAAAGCGCCAATGCTCGCCATAGCGCGCCCGCTGAGCGGCAACACGCCATTGGACCTTTCCAGTACTGCCACGCGTCACATAGCGCAAATGTGTGGCAGACGCGGCCTGCGTCTTTTGTAGCCTTTGATACAGCGCGATTCTGAAAGGTACTCTCATCGATGATCCATGGGTGCAACAGCGTCTCTAGGTCAAGAACGGAAAGCATTTTACATTGCTCACTTGAACGAGTCGTCAAATTGACTGGCCGAAGCAGTTCCAGCAGATGGTCGATATAGTTCGGTACAGAGTCCGGTTGTTGAGCTACCTATGATAGCGGATTGGGAGGAGCTGTGTCGCGTTCGCTAGCGTGAATTGTGAGCATCTGATTAGAGAGATTTTCAAAATCGTACTCGCCGGCGGGCAAGTAAAGACAAACAGTTTAACCGTGTGCGCTTGTAGAATAACTCTCACAACTGCTGTGATGAGAGGCTAGTAATAATTGACCACCAGCTGGATCTCTTGCAACTGCGAATGAAACGCAAAACGATCCACGTTTCGCTGCTAGTTAGATCCATGCGAAACGGTATAACCAAGGCATATTGAATTCATAGTCGCAATGGGAATAATGAGCATACTGGACGCAAGTCGACGAGTGCGACTCTCTCCTTGAGACAAATGCACCATGGACAGGAGATCTGCACAATCAAATGGCGAAAGTGACGCAGGAAAATTGTAACGAAACCCATATTGAAGATCAGAAAGGAACCATTCGGCCATTCATCGATGCTGAGCAGCCAGCGACAAACCAAAATCCAACAAACAACTCTACGAATGAGTGAAACCATCAGCGTCTGCATTATCACGTCTACCATCCTCGACGAAAGTAGCAGGCAGAGCGATATGCTCACAGGTGGAAACATGCGGCGCAAAACTCATGAGCACCAACGAGAAAAGCAGACTGGCACACCCTTCATTGGGCCGCAGAGCTGAAAGCGTTTATGCGCTATAAAAACGTCATGACGCATGACACGAGAGAAGGCAGTACCGTTGTATTGGATCCGTAGGATCCACTACAATCAATGTTCTCGTTGGGCGAGCGCCGCTGCCATCATGGCGGCGCGTGTTAACCACGTCGCGCTCGACGTATAGGCCCAATCACGACTTCGCTCATGACGACTATCTAATGCTCTACTTTTCCTCCTCCTGCTGAAGTTGTGGGAGCTCTTGCGGAGCTCGATTCGTTTCGCGGTCGTCTCCTATTCGACCCATGCTCAAGGTTTCTGCGCCGCTGTTGCTCACGCCCGACATGTACCTCTGTGTTCTCTTTTTGCTACTTGAGTGCATTAGAACACGATTATCGGACGTGTGGATAGGGCTATGTGCAAGCAACTAATATCAGCTTTTTGTATACTACGCTTTCATGTACGAGGACTTTTTTTGCATTCAATACAGAACCGTTGACGTACGCCCAGATTGCTAGTATATGTTCACGAAATGAAAGTATCAGACGTATTATTTGTCATCATGTGAGGAAATCATGTGATGTCCACCTGTGCCACCATATTTGCGTTGGCTACTTTTCTGCACATACCCTAGAATAGTCATCATTACTACGACTACCTAGTACAAAATTCACCTTATGGAACCGCGCGCATGTATCTTGCCACCCCCATACCACTTCAGGTTGCATCCTAATTACAACAGTCTACCGCCACCATCCTCTTCTATCTCCGTATTAGCGAAAGACAACATCCCAACCCCTTTCGACACATCATAGGCTCGTTCTTCTTCCTTTTCTTCTTCCTCCACATCCCTCCAGTTCCACTTCTCCGGATATCCCACAACGCTGCTTCTCTTCCACACCGGATTCGGAACACACCTGAACCCAAGCCTAGTCTTCTTCTTCTTCTCCATCTTCTCCTTCTACTCCTTTACCACCTTCTGCCTCAATTCATCCTACTCCATCTCTAGCTTCCTGGCCACGATTGGCCACTTCTCCCCGTACTTTCTCTTTCGGCCCCTCTTCCTTCCTTCATTACCCGCCACAATTTCATTCTCACCCAAATTCTCCCTAACCGGCGCAAAGTCCCTCGGGTCCTCATCTGCATCCAAACTAGCCCCATCGACCCCGACCCCGACCCCGACGCCGTTCATAATCATCAGCGCGGGAGTCACCGGAGTACCTTGGACTTCACTTACATCCTTCCGCTCTTTGCGTACTTCCTTCAGCTCCAGCTCCTGCACTCGACCCATCAACTTCTTTTGCCCATCTTTAAGTCCCTTCGCCTCCCTAGCAAAAACTCCTCTGACTTTTTTCGTCAGTCGACGCACGTCCTCCCCAATGCCGATCCCCATCGCCCCTGCGGACCCCAATATCGCCATCGAACACCAGTCCAGCTCATTCTTGTCCTCTTCTTCATCTTCCTTCGCAAAAATCCTCTTAATCTTCTTATGCGACATCTCCCCATCTCTGGGATCCCACGGCCACTTCACGTTTGAATGAGACTTGCCGCTCATTATCAGACTTCAATGAGCAGAAACGTATCGGTAGGAAAAAGAGAAAGGAAACGCAAAGGGAGGGAACCGAAGGGAACGAGAACGGAGAGGAACGGAAACGGAAGGGATCCGAATCGGGTGAAGACGAAATTCTATTCGTGCGTAGACGCTCCGTGAACACCCCAAGGCGCAAAAACTCCGTCCTACAAATGAGAGCTTTCAACATCGCAGCCCAGCACCAGGGCATACCCCTGTGAAGCATTGTGTTTCAAAAACAATTTCATCATGAACTACAAGTTGTAGATTCAACTTGTATGAAATTGTTGCCGTGCCGTGTGGTGGAGAATATAGGGAGAGTCGAATCGGCGCCATACACGTGATTGTTTACAAACATCACGATATGATATGGGTACGTCGAGGAGGGAAGGAAGTGTGAAAAACTGAAAACATTCCTAAATTTTTGAGCCCATACTTTGCGGCCGGCGTGAAGTCTACACCAGACGTGGATATTATTGCACTGGAGAAGTCAGGAAAATGCAATGGCAAGGGCCTGACCAGTGCGATGCGATCTCTGGTCATGGCACTTCTCGGCGACACATTATCTTCCAGATCATGCCAGTTCCCTACAGATACGTGAAACACGTAACGGTTTAGACTCAGTAGGGCAAACTCGGAGGAGTGAAACCCACCAGACTGTCAGAAAGTCCGCTCTCGTGAGAGATGGCAGACCAGTGACAGAGCCCTCTGTACCACCGTAGCTCTGTTGTAAGGCCGAAGTGGCAACTGGCTATACCTACAGAGGTGCTAGGCCACGTCGTGAGGAAACGATGAGAAACTCCAGGGATGGGGTGGTATCGGCAACGATGAAACACAACCAACGACAGGTGTAGTCCCGAGAGGGAAAGCAACAGAAAACAACAACCAAAAAACACCCACACGCGACGGGTAGGGCCTCCTCGGCACTGTGCCCGGAGCGGGGCGAGATCCTCCAACGGTAATGCACGGGTTTCCGTAAACACGGCAAAACTCTATACAGAGTTGGATCACTTCGTAATCTAGTCCTATACCTCCTCGGTACGACCCTCAGGTCCTGACATCAACGAAAGATGTTCCTCAAAGGTACCGAGAGGGCAGGACCACCGTAACCAGACGTGGCTATAGTCGCGAGAGTGAAAACCCACGTAGGCGGTTGGCGCCAGAGCCTCACTCGTGTAGAGTCCACTCAGGAGAGCGCTACTCGACAAAGAGTTGACTTAGAAGTGCTCGGGTTGACTTTACAAAGGTGCTCGCGACGACGAGGTCGAGCTCACCTAAGTAGGTCTAAACGAACTATGTACATGTGGTGTACACCCGCAGGGGTCTGTATACTTGGCTAGCCCAGTGTCAGGCACCTCAGGTGCACTCTCTATTGTCCCGTAATATGCACACACACGATGGTGTCTTACACGCGTCCACCTAGCGGTATTGGCCAGCAATGGCAATCCTGATTACAGGTAACTGTGGGAAAGCCATTCCAAAAGTAATCGCCAAAATTGGGTCCAACTCGTAACTCTTCGAGTGCATCCCCTATACTCATCCCCTGAGTATATGAGTCGCATCATCCTGATAACCACGCAAATTGCGTTGGTCTACATCTCCCCCTCCTTAGAGCCGAGAACGACTTCGAGGCCGAAGATTTGTGCGAAACGCAAGTACGTAAATACGTCACAGTCATGAGCGGTACCAACTCCTCGGTTTCTATACCTCGCAAGCCCGATACACACTCAAGCGAACAGAGTATTCCAGTATCCGAACTCGATCACAGTACATCATCTCTCATTCCGATGAACCCGAATCCGTTTCCTCATCACCCGACGGGTCAGGCGAGCGCGTCGAACTACCCTCAGCCGGGTTCTGTGACGGCTCCACTGCCTCAGTCTCAACCGATGGTCCCGGTGAACCTCGTCTGTCTCTTGCAGATGCTAGTTTTTGGCGAGGGTCGTCCAGAAAGTGGCAAGGGTCGTCCAGTAAATTTTTTGAAAAAATATCGAGATCAATTATTTCAAAATTTGAAGATAATTGCTTGGGTCGTCCAGAATCGCTGTGCAGTAAATACTGGTGGGTTTTCCACTCGTGCTAGTTCTTTAGTCGAGGGCTACCTGAACGGTATTTCGCGAAGTCTAGGTTCAGTTTCCATTAAGGTGCACATTACACGATACCTTCTGCGGAATGATACCCTGCAACGCATGGAATACTGCTGCTAGTACAGATGATGTCTATTATGAAATCATACTGTTTTATTCGTATCTATTCTTCTATCGACCGCTTTTGCTAACCACTACTTCGCTATATTGCATATACCATTTCCCCATGATGAAGCGGGTGTAGGCGCAATCTGCGGTAGATGCCGCAGAGGGCACCTGCACCAAATTGCAGTATCGGTAGAACACATACGCACTCCGAGAGGATGAGGCGCGAAGCGCCTCATCCTCTCCGTTCCTCATGTAGGGAACCATACCCACATGCATGGTTCCCTACTTGAGGAACCTGCACCTGTAACTCGTGAGCTACGTACGCATCAAAAGTCATTTACCTGTATGCGCAAGCAGAAAGTATCCATAAGTTAGTCAATGCTCCGTTGGATAAATTTGAAATGCGATGGAACGTACCATTGATAAACTAAAACAGAAACGTTGCGCTAGAAAATTCGAGGGACCTAGTAAGCCGCAATAGGAAGAAGAAGAAGGAAAGGGATCGGTTAGATTACCAGCAATCCATTCATCGTAAAACGCGAAAGGTGTCGAAGCGAGAACTCCCGAGCAACGACACCAAGAATGCCCATGCAGCAAACATACCGCAATTCCCCCTAAAAACGTGCACCTGCAACTCGTGAGCAACGTCCGCATCAAAAGTCATTTACCTGTATACGTAAGCAGAAAGTATCCATAAGTTAGTCAATGCTCCATTGGATACATTTGAAATGCGATGGAACGTACCATTGATAGTGCAAAACAGAAACGTTGCGCTAGAAAAGTCGACGGACCTAGTAAATCGCAAAAGGAAGAAGAAGAAGAAAAGGGATCGGTTAGATTACCAGCAATCCATTCATCGTAAAACGCGAAAGGTGTCGAAGCGAGAACTCACAAGCAACGACACCAAGAATGCCCATGCAGTAAACATACCGCAAGATGCGATAAACGAGAATGCAGCCTATGTCCCAACCAAGTACCAGAATCGCCTATCCCGAACAATGAGGCAGGTAAACGACCAATTCCATTTCCTCTTTCAAGATCAAGTTAGTCAATGCTCCGTTGGATACATTTGAAATGCGATGGAACGTACCATTGATAAAGCAAAACAGAAACGATGCGCTAGAGAAGTCGAGGGACCTAGTAACTCGCGAAAGTAACCCAAAGCTTATTTCCTGCCATGTACATGTCGCAGAGCGCGAAGAGACGTGGTGAGGATTGGTTAGTTTAGAACAAAGATACGTAGAAGAATATGGAAGCACGTACGAAAAGATTGCACGGAAAGACTGCACGGAATACATCCGTGAGATACGGATGATGTCCGCTTTATGGAGGCGTCCATTAGGCGGACATGAAGCGTACCTCATTCTCTTCCCCGCACTCTACTTCGTAGCGAGTGCGAGGGCGGAGAAAGGTACGACGGAGCGCCGCTCGTGATCCGTGCCATCCACATCCTCGCGTTCTACTCCGGCGGAGTAGAACGCGAGGATGTGGATGGCACGGATCACGACGGTAACGATAGGTCGGACGGCGGAGGCGCGGCGGCGGCGGCGGAGGGAAGAGATTTATTTTTCTGTGCGAGATTGGACAGGTGTACAGCGTACAACGTTGCGAAACCTCAGGTTTATAACCAGTGGTAGATAATACGAGAAGTACACCCTTGTGTTGAGGTCGACGTGTACCTACGTTCCTTTTTGAACGAAAGCACGTGATTTAAACTCAAATTATATTCTCCATTCTCAACTTGACGTCGATCTTGACTGTCGTTTGACCTCCTTCTCCCCTCCAATGACCTTCTTTTGCCGTCTTTGTCGTCGTTTCTCCTTCATTTCTTCTTCCCATGATCTTCTACTGTACACATAAGAAGCGTGGGTGCCCGTTCGTTACTCGCCGAGGAGTGCTATCTCTTCAACAGCATGTTAACCGTTGCCCGTTTCGTCTGAAAGCAGCGCTGGAAGATGAAAATAGGCGGCCCATTCGGAGAAGCAAGCGTCTCAAGCTTTCCGCGCCCGCGCCCGCATCTTCCGAAACGGTCACTGCCCCTTGTCGCCTTCCCGAGCCTCCGGTGTCCGAGGACATCGTCGACCCCACTCCGTGCGCCCCTCTCATTCCGGACACTTCGCATTGTGTTTCTCCTTCCCCGGGTCCCGCGGCATTAGAGCGAGAACACGGAAGCAGTCCACGCCCAGTGCCTTCTGAGGAGGCCCTCGGTGATTTGCATATGGATTATCTCACGGTTTGTCTGGCTTCAGTAGCTTCCGACCTTGGTCATCGTGAAGCAGACGAGCTAATTGGGCTACTTCGGGACCCGCGATTCTCGCAAAAGCGATTCAACGAGACCATAACAAGTTCTAAGCGCTGTACAGAACTGAAGAACGCCATTTTCGAACGATACGCCTCAAAAGACGGTTTCAATCGAAGAACTGTCTCGCCAGAAGGATGTAAGTTCAGCGCCACCCTCTACACGAGAGACCCCCGTTCAGACACTTGTGAAACAGCTCCAGTTGGCTAACAACGAAAACACATTCTTCCACCCTATACCTCAGACCCACTCCACGAAAATATCTCACCCCATGTCCGGCTCTCTCGCAAGAGACGCCACCTCGAAACTTAAGGAAATGGTCATGGGCTCTTTGGATAGTAGAATAGTGTGGTACTCCCAAGAAATAAGTTACAGTGAATCTTTCGTAGGTATTCTGCATGTATACACCGATAAGTCTTCAACAACTCTAAAGCAAACATCGGTTACCGCCTGTACTCTTCACCTCATATTTCTCAACTTCTCCGACGAGCTACGCCGTAAGCGCATCCGTGATGACCTCACAGTAGTGGCATACTTTCCTACAACACTGGTACAGGTTTTCGCATCTGAAGCAGACGCAATGCCATTCGTTTCTAGCAAGTCTCTACGCGATTCCAGGATGCACATCCTTCAAGAATCTCTTCGTCAAGTCCTGTAGCAAATTATACATCTAATGCAGAAAGGTTTTCAGTTCATCGGCGAAGACGCAGTATATCGAGTGTGCCATCCTCAGCAAGTTTTTGTGCCGATATTCTGAGGCTAAGTACATTCTGTCTACTCTTCATAGGAGCCAAACGGAAAGCCCTTGTCATAGATGCAAAGCCCCTCCCTCATCTTTAGGCGGTAATGTTCTTACGTCATTCACTGGACTCTCCCAAAACCACACTAAAAGCGTCAGAAAGACATACTTAGTTATTCTCGAATATGCAAAGAAAGGCGAAGGAGAAACAAACTTACGTCGTACACGGGAGACGAGATCCAAGTCGGATATTTTCATGCGTTCCAATTCCATATCTCTCATTCTCTCGTCCATCAAAATCGCCTTGACCGTAAGATTCATCCAGGGGTTATTTCTATGCAGTCTGTTCGAAACAAGGAGAGCTCGCTTCGAACAGTTACGCAACTTGCATCTCGGCATATTGAAACTGATTAATATTCCAGAAATCGAGAGACTGTAGTCAGAGACCCTAAGCACTGCAATAGAATCATCATGTTTCTATTGCAGTGCTTAGAGCGGATGATCCGCGTCACGTTCATTTCGAACGATACGTACTCAAATCCAGAACTTTACAAACGCAAATCTATCTTCCATGCAATGCAACTTTTCTGTCAGAAGTTTGCCTTTAGATTTGTCCACGACGAAGAAAGGCAGGTTACTGAATGGAACCTTCACCAAGGCAGATCTCCTTTGAATGATGGAGGCCAAAGCATACAAAGACATTGACATATTTTTCCTTTTATGATGGAATTCTTTGAAATCTGATGGGGAGCGCAGGACACGGCCCCAATCAGAAAAATTTTCTCTCAGTACTCGGACGTTGCTTGGAATAATTATAGGTGCATTAGTGGGCCATGATGTAATGAAAGCTCTATTTCGTCTCTTCGGTGGCAGATTGAAGCCTCCAAATGCTGCTCGACAACGTAGTCGGCAGCAATTCATAGCTCTGGAAGTGGAACTCTGAAGTTTTATAACGGCTCTTAACAGAAGAAGAACTAACACCTTTGGCAGCATTTTACGGTATCTCCACAACACGCCGATTTATATCTTCTCTTGTATTGTTGCTGACAGGCCTTGTTACCGAGAGGCGAAGCGATAGGAGTTCAATATTGGAACTATTGTCATGTGCTACAAGCCCAAGCATGCCGGGCTGAAGGGTTTTCATAACTACCATATGTTTTGCTTTCAACTACCACTCTGGTTGCGTTTTTCTTCCATAGATTTTTATACTGAATGAATTTAGCATATAGGAGCTGCTACAGCCCCCGTTCTCTAAACCTGTGAGGATCATGTAGTAGTTAGCTGATCAAAACTCCATTTGGTTCTTTTAGTGTTCCGCAGAGAAATCCACTACCACTATAATTCAGGGATTCTATGATCGTTGAAGGCCTTCTTTGCTGTTTACCAGCCCGTCAGAACGAACCAATTAAATTTCGATATTAGCGTAAAAAGCCAGAGCCGATGGGCTCATGCTAGACGATATTACCTCATCTACATCATCGGTGAATTTGTATCTTCACCGAAAACAAGAGTGGCGAGTATTTTAAGTAGCTACCTACTGTCATCACTCTGTTTGTCTGCAGCTCATCCCGGCGCATTACCACTTTCGTGCGTGAGAGTGTTGAGGCGCTCTCGTAGTTCGTCACCGTGCTGCTCTGAGCAGTGTAAATAGTGTAGTTTGTCAATAAGTACACAACTTGTAGCAAACACATGGTCGTGAGTTTTTTTTACTAGATGAGCATCATTTGGATACGAAAACTAGTTGAGTCTTGTCTAATGAATGTATATTGTGCTTGCAACAAAAACACTGTGAGTAATGCATCAAACTGTGTTTTGGGAGGTTTGGAAACGCTGCAAAACGGTTTAAAAATTTGTCTGTGAACAGGTGGTTGTAGTGGATTTAGACTTATGCGAGTAATCACTGCGCTCTCGAATTGTGCTTTTTAAGAGCTTATAATACTCGAGATATACTCTCATTGATGTATAGCCGGCGTTGTATATACAGCTCTTTTACCTCCCGCCAATCCACGTGGCCAGCAGCGTTCACGTGTTGGCGGGCAGGTGCACCGTAATGAGTGCGGGAAGTGTGGAGGAAGGTGTTTTGGGAGGTCTCTGCATGGTGCCAAAATATGGCCAGAACGTGCGCGTGGGCGTGGGGGGGGGGTCGGTTGGGTTAGGGTGGCTACCCTAACACAACCGGACCCCCCCGTCCGCGGGCACGTTTTGGCCGGTTTTCTAAAAAATGTGCTTTTTCATGCCTGCGGGCGGGGGGGTCGGTCGTGTTAGGGTAGGTACCCTAACACGACCGGACCCCCCCGCCCGCGGGCACGTTTTGGCCGATTTTTGAAAAATGTACGATTTTATGCCCGCGGGCGGGGGGTTCCGGTCGTGTTAGGGTACCTACCCTAACACGACCGACCCCATCCACCCGCGGGCACGTTTTCGCCTCATTCTGGTAGCGTCCACAGACCTCCTAAAACACACACCGCACGCAACGCCAGCCAAAACGTAGCGCATGCTGTTCGAGCTGAAGCGCCTCGCTGACGCGCGCGAGGGCGCGCATTCCCGTGCGCGGCGCACTCCGCGCGCGGCTGTCTCGCGCCGCAGAGCTGTGCGTCGTCGATGTGACGTGGCGCGCGACGCCTTCCAATGTGCGCATGTTGCGCGCTTCAGTCATTTTATGCGCGCTGTACGTGCAGTACAATTGCACTAGGCTCCTTCGCGCTCCACCCCCGCGTGCACTTCCGCGTGGGGATCGCTGCCGTTGCCCGTCATCACTGGCACCCTGCCATACCGCCCGTAAACCACGCCCTCCGTTCGCTCACGGACCTCGCTTCCAGCCTCCCGAACTTTCGCGCGCGCCACTCGTTCACCGTCGCCGCCATCCCGCCGTGAGTCGTCGTCGACGCCGCGTCTCGCGCCGATTTGCGTGCTGCTACTGCTGGCTGCCAGAGCCCTCGCGTTGCCGTCGCTGCTGTAGTGACAGCAGCAAAACCCGCAGCTATTCCAGTTTCTCTACCTGGGCGCGGGAGGCCCGGACCTCTTCTTTCGGCACCCGAACGAGGCCCATCGCCGCCGGTGACCCCGTCTCCGACGGGTTTCAGCTGGGCACGACCATGATCACGCGCAGCCGCACCGGTCGCGACGTGGTCCTCCTCATGTCGGCGAGCCAGTCAAATTAAGCGCTGTTCTACAACGACATTGCCACCGATACGCAAAACTTCAACGGCTACTTCGACGTGGAGTTAGATACCGTGCGCGATTCGCATGACCCTGCCAATGGTATGGACTTCTTCTTTTTGTGGGACCGCCCGAGGTTAGGCTATGCCATGGGTATTGCGCATATATTTGTGGGGCTTGGCATCATTATCGACACCTTTTCCAACTCTCGAACGCGAAATGTGGCCCATATGTACGTTTATGGGTCGGACGGAACCAAGCAATGAAAGCCTGACACCGATGGCGCGGATACCAAGCTTTTCGAGGGCTGCTCGCTTGAGATGAACCACCCGATTCGCGTGTAAGTCCAGCTGCTCGGTGGCAATCTTCACGTGGGCGTCGCTATGAACCCACGCGCCCCACAACGCTGGCATACGTGCTTCAAGGTTTGGGGTGTGCAGCTGCCATTCTCTGGTGGTGGCTTCCTCGCACTACCTGCTGAGACCGGCCATTTCTTTGCCAATCATGAGGTCCATGACGCCGTCTTAATTCATGAATCCGCTCAGGTTGCCCACACTTATCGATCCGACTACTATTCGCAGCAGTATGGCGCCGGTTCTGCTTCCGGAACTACGGACCGACCACCGTGGTCAGTGACAGCAACAACAGCGGAAACAGCATCAACAACAGCAGCAGAGCGATAATTCGCGCGGCTACGTGCCGCCGGCTTTCAATGGTAGCTCCAGTGGTGTAGCAATGACAGCACCGCCCCTGCTCCGCCTCCGCATCGCACCGATCTGAACCCTACCGCGCGCATGCACCGCAGAGAGGACGCCACCTCGTCGATCTCAGGCTCTTCAGACCTGCAGGTGTACGAGGTGTACAACTCTATGACGTCCATTTTCAAGGGCCTCGGCGACGAGAATGCGCAAGAAAGAAAGCTTCGACTGGAGGGTGTGCGCCAAATCATTGCGCAACTCATTCGCGAGATGGAGAAACAAAAGGGCGACATGTGGCAGTTGGTGGCCGTTTTGAAACCTCTTAAGGCTACTGCAGGCGACTTGTCGCGTGCTTCGGGCAGGTTTTCTAGCCAGTTGCAAGGCCTTCATAACTCGCGGCGTGCGCTTAAGTAGAAGACGCATAACATTTCTGATTCGCATGATGATCTGAACGAGGAGTTGGTGGATCATCACGAGAGCATCACCGAGCAGTCTCCTGGCGGAAGTGGTACCCTTATCATGTTCGTAATCATTCAAGCGCTTTTGAGAGTTGGCGTATACCATGTCAATAAGATGTCGTTGGCCGTGCGGAAAGTGCATCGAATGGTCTAACACCACGAGAAAATCTTACTGCCAGCCTTTGGGCGACATCATTGGCACGTCGAGGGAAACAAGATTATCCTGAAAAGCCGTCACTGATGCACTCTATCGTCGTCATCAGAATGTGGTCGCCGGTTCCGAGTTCAGACCATTAGCTTTCTGTTCTTCTTTTATACACATGCACCCCGGTGATGATGCAGAGTTAACGCGCTTTCATTCGGCATGAACAGATGGAACACATGCGTCTGGTGCTCACCCAAGGTCTCAAGCACAGCATCCCCCAACGAGTAACTACCGACGCGTACACCGCACGCATGTAAAGGCGATTACAACTAGCTTCAGTTGCGTTCAAAGCTTACTTGGATTACCTAGAATGAGCTAAAAGGGACCGCGCTTCCAAGTGAGTGGCGCGCGATTGAGTTATTCATAGTCGTTGGACGGTCACCAGGTAGATACGTAAACACACAGATTAGCCGAACCTCTTGCCTAACTGCCTAAGCTCTACTTTTCAACCTCAAAAGCCCCAGCCTAAACTATGATCACGAAATGCCAACGCCGTGCATAGTTTAATTGCAACGGATCGCACCCAAGGCTCGGAATCTTCGTTCCGAGACCTCTGGATCGCAATTAGCGTGTCCTCTACAATCACACCCTTCATTGCCGTAGAATCCTTGGAAACGTTGACCAAGTGATCAAGAATTGTTAACCCACTATTCTTAGCACTTTATACTTGGGTTCGTGAATGCCGTTTTTGCTGAGGTTTACTAATCGTTTAATCAATGCCTCAGTGCGCTCCAGGGAGTTTCTAAATTGCAGTTCATGTTTGGAGAAACGTTCGGACAACTTCTCAATGGCTTGAAGTACAGTTAGTCGAATGTCCCAATCGTTCTGCATCAGTTCTTCAAACACACACAGCAAATTAAGTACGTGTTCTTCTAGCTTCTCAACGCCCGCCACCCCTGTGATTGAAGATTGCAGGCACTGAATCGCTGCTTTGCACAATAGCTTTTGCGACTTTCGCGCTTTGTTCCAAGCATCAACAGCATCTGCATCAGACCCAGTTTCCCACACCATCTGTGACACATTTGGTACGCTAGCGTTTACATCCGACGAGTTTGGAGACACGAGCTCTGACAAGTGGTCCCTGACTTTCTCGTACATGCAAACGGTTTCTCGGTGTTAACCAGCACCTTCCTCGCCGCATCAATTGCTGCAATTCGATAATCCTTCTTCCCTCGATCAGATTCGGACAGCACAGGCTGCACAACAGCTACGCTCCTCCGCACGACTCCCACAAAGATGCGCTTGAACAGAAATCTGCCAAAGACCCAATGGCCTCAATTGCAACATGCTGTCCTTTCCAAATATGACCTGGAAGCACCGCTAACAACGTTTTTGCGCTTCGCGACATGTACTGTACATCGACAATGTCATTTGAAGCGTTCGTGAGGTCCCCTAGCGTGGCTGCGGCGTTCCTTTTCACGCGGTACTGAGCAGAAGTAGATAGCCGTTGCTCACATATTTCAACAATCGCCTTTGCGTACAAACGAAGCCCGGCCTGAGTACTTGGCGCACCTTTATTCCAGGCGTCTTTCCAGTTCTTGCTGTCATCTCCTCCGTCGTCGTCTGTTTCAGGGCGCCCCATGTATGCGAAGGGCCGTATAGAGCTTGCGTGCTGCTGGTCGTATCGGGCGCCATCCGACACAACCCAGCAGCGAGAGACGAGGCAAGCGCGCGATCCCGAGGATACTCCGATGTGGCCTTCTTGCTAATTTTGTTGCAATACTTTGCAACTTCATCGACGCGGCACAACTTTGAACCTCTGCCAGCGGCCTTGCACCATGCCTTTCGAAGCATTGCGTTGCGCTCCATGCCCGCAGCGCTTGCCGCTGAAAACTGCAGCTTTGCAGCATATGGTTCCATGCCCACTGCTCTGGATTGCAGAACGCTCGACATCAACCTTGCCGTCGCTGCACGCGTAGGAATTCCCACTCCTACGCGAGCCAATCGTGCCAGATTCGGAACCACCTCCGCCGCGATTGTCTCGTCAACTTGCCCTATGAGCCTTTCAATCGACTCGATCAAAGAGGACGAGGACATACTCGATGCAGTGACCAGAGCGTTTTGCAGCTCCTCCGGTGAGGCTACATGATACTCCGCGTAGTTTAAGATTTGCGGCTCGAGCTCTGTCGCAACGTCCAACAGATTCGCGATCAAATCCGGCACAGACGACCGCAAGGCCGTTCCTCCATGTCGTGTGATCTCGGACAGAGTCTTTGACACGAGCGCTCTCACCTCCTCGGCGCTGTGTGTGAAGGACGTCATAAGCACAGACAGTACAACGTCAACGGCTTGAGCCGATTCCTCTTCACCCAAATAGTTTGGATTACGTAGATATATCGAAAGTTCCGAGAGTGCCCTTCCAGTGCCTTGAGCACTCTTTCGCACACTTTCCTTCATATCATCCATAGCCCTCAGTGTGTAGTACCAGAAATCCTTTAAAGAGTCCTTCACCTCCTCCCATGTGCGGGAGGCAAGAACGTCGCGAAGCGCGGCGCACCCCGCTTCTCGCGAACGCCATTGCCGGGAAACGATTGACTTGATGCAGTGGTCCGTCACTGCAAGCAAGTTCGCCTTGATCGCCTCGGCCACTGAGCCGTGACCAGAAGCCTTGACCACCGCGGATATAATTGAGCGCATAGCAATGCGAACGCTCTATATCGGGTGATGGCAGTACACATACAAGCGCAGCAAAAGACTCTTCACGTGCAGTCGAAGCTGTTCGGCGGCGATATCATTATTCAAGAGGGAACTGCCAATGCTGCGCGCTTGCGACTGTTCCAGGTTGACCCATGTCTTGAGCCGGACTACAGAGCTCCTCGTTGGTACCAGAGCGCGCGCCAGCCGTGTTTGATTCCAATTCCACGCCGCTGAACTCGAGAAACACTCCTTGATGCCCGGGACGATCACCGCAGCCCGCTCGCCGGCGGTCAGAGACGGACGAGGTTTCCAACAATATCTTGCATGCCCTTGGGCGGAAGTATAATCGATTTGAACGAGCGCGTGCGCGACGGCGACGAGAGCGCCACAAATACATCTCCCAAGGCAGACTGGGGGCAATGAGCGAGAACAAGTCTTCAGCTCAGTGCGTAGCGCGCGTGCCACCTGCTCGCCAGCGAGGGGCGCGTTCGAAGCCAGCAGCACCACCGACATCGCGGCTGCAGCAGGCGCTCTGCGCGGGTGCTCAGCGCGGCTCGCAGCGCGTGGCAACGCGTCCGCGTCGGCGCGCAACAGCACGTGCAGATTGGCGGCCCGGGCATGCAGCTGCAACGCGTGCCGGCGCGAGCTGCTGCACTAGGTTAGCGCTAGCGCGAAACAGCAGATAATGCCTGCCAGGAGCAGCTACGCGGCTAGTGGGCGCTCGCATGCGCTCGTACACTGCGATAATGGCGCAAGCGCGGGGATGGCTCCGCGCGCTAGCGCGGCGTGGGCGCGAGTTTTGCGCCGGCGCATCCCGGCCAGCGGCGAGTTGGCATGACGCGTGGGCTGCGTTGGAGGCGGCGAGGTTCGATAAGGCGCGCGTTGCGTGTCAGCTAAGGAGAAGATGTTTCAGCCCAGTGTATCGCGGTGGCGCAGCCGCCTCTCACAGCGGGCGCGTCGTCGAAGCATGGCGGGCATGAAGCGCGCCCAGCGGGCGGCGCGAAATGGCGACGAGTCGCGCGTGCTCAGCGACACGAAAAGCGACCGCGTGACAGCGCCTACTCGGCGGCCGGTGGGCACGGCGGCGTGGGGGGGGGGGGGGGGGCGGGCGCCCAGCGCGCCTCGCGCTTGGAAAGGAGAAGCGCGGGGCGGCTGGTGGGGTCCGGCCAGCAGCAGCGACGGATGCGCAGCGCTAAGGTAGAAAGCCGCGGTGTAGCCGATGGCGCGCAAGCGCGTCGCGGAGGAGCGGCGCGCCTTTGGTGCAGGAACGCCACCGCACGCAGGCAGCGGAACGGTCGTAGAGAGGTTGTGACCTAGCGCGGTACAAGCCGCGCCAGGACGTGAGCTGAGAGAGTAGCGAAATTAGAAATAAATACGTGGAACTGTCCAAATCATAATTGGCGTCGTTGAATCTGGGTCCAATGGAGACCATATTTTTCGTCATCATTATCTCTGCTGCTTACATTTTGTCCAATAACGATCCTAGAATACAATACGGCAAAGGCATCCAAATGGCCACTGTACTGTACACGCCCATTATACGGCCAATTAAATCTATTTTTGGGAA